>JAOWAN010000001.1:5405716-5416567 GCA_028566635.1 Lobelia cardinalis
AGAGTCTTCCCGTCTCTTCAATCTTCTGCAAGTCTCTTGAGCATTCTAGAACCTTCCGGGATGGTCTAAAAATGTGGGGAAAAATTATGGGCCGTGTCAATGTTCATATTCATAGCAGTGCAAACATAAATAAATGAACGAGGTGGAGTTAAGTGGTAAGATTTCCACCTATTTTTAATAAGTTATGAGTTTGAGTCACGTTGAAGATAGATACGAAACATTAACAATCCTCGTAGATGAAAAATAAAGAAAAAAAATCAAATCTTAAGACTTAAGAATCAAATTGATAAAACACAATTTGATTTGTCGATTTGGATAAATCTTATAATTTTAATAAAATTAAATATAGCATAAAATTTATAACAATTTTTTTGAAAAGAAAATTATATTTTACATTAATAGTCTTATTCATAATAAAAATTTAAAAACAGCTCAATGTTGCTACTTAAGAATGAGACAAGTAATTTATATTCATAAATTTCATTTGATTATGTTTACACAAATATTTTTAATAAAAATTGTGTATAAGGATAGTGAACAATACGCGATATGAGAATGTGATATGGAATAATATTAATGTGTGATAACGATAGCATACCATATCACAATATCACAAAAAGGAACAAAATCGAATTGGTAATCCAAATCTTAATAAATAAATATTAAATAGTTAAATTGAAGCACAAATTAAAAAAAAAACATTTATTCATAAGAATTAAAATAACCACCATCCGGAAAAGGTTCGACTCCTAGCCTACTACTACTATATTCCTGCTTCCATCACTGCCTCAATTCATAAAAACTCCGCAAGTCCTTATTTCAAAGGGAATCAAGACTCACTTTTCCTCGGCCTGAAAGTGGATTCAGTAATGCTTTTACATGTTAAAATGACACATCAACCACTTTTTTTTTTTTTTTACCATAACAAGTCACAAGCAAATTAATTTCACCATTTTGGATGAGATGAAGTATTAGCCTTTGGAGGTATTTATAGAAAATGGGTGCACATGACATGGGGTACACTACCAGTCCTGGAAAAAAGTCATTACAATCACTCTCTGGTAGTAGCCTAGAAGGGATTACAAATGTGTGTTTATTTCCTTTATTTTCCATAACTCTTTCCTATGGTTTTCTTATCTGATTAATACATTTATCATTCGTGTGACTTTAAATGTCACCTTTATATCTACTATTGGTATTATCGTGCTCTTCCTTCCCTCACCAGATATTTTCTTTCACATTATAGTTTTGTTTGGTAACAAGCTAGCTTTATTAATTAAACAAGACACTCGGATGTTTCCGGGGTACTTCCACGAAATTTCATCCGATCCTAAAGCCTCTCGATCCTTAACCAAAACTTCACCTTACACGCGCGCTCTAGTTAAACGTACATTAGTATAAAGTAGAAATAGTTGTTTAAATAAAAATTATAAATAAAATACGAATCGTCCAAACCACTATGAATCATGAAATTTCAATTGTGAATTATGAGTCCTAAAATATTAATTGTGATCCATAAATATTATAAACAGTGAACCATAAAATATCAACTTTGAATCATAAAATATAGCTGTGAACCATAAAAATTATTTTTAAAATTCACAGTGATTCACACAGTTCACTTTTTTTTTTTTTTGCAACCGAAAAAATCCATATATATATATAAATCCATATATATATATATATATATCTACTTCTCAAACATAAATTAAATGTAATATCTCTACTATCCAAATCCTACTACTCTTATGTAGTGCTACGTACGAAATGCCTACAATCAACTCTCTGGTATCTACTATTGGTATTATCGTGCTCTCCTGATATTTTCTTTCACATTATAGTTTTGGTAACAAGCTAGCTTTATTAATCAAGACAATTAAATATTTTGTAATGATTAAAGTGAAAATGTATGAGAAATATACATAGAAAATTGTAAACTCCTTCAAAAATCAAATATCATATCACATCACATTCATAATTCAAGCCTAATTAACTCGAAAAATGCAATGGGGCAGTATTTTGAAAAATGCAAATTACAATATTTGAATAATGTACACACTTTCTATTAATCAAGTTCATCAATTACATTCACAATAGCTATATTTAAAGGTAGTAAATTACATTGGCATTTCACATTTAACAAATGCAAATGTAAAGGTAGGAGTAGCAAATTAGGATCATAATATATAGTAAAGCCATTATAAAATTGAGCTCTTGGTTAAACTAATTAAAAAGCAAATGTAATAGTACAATGATCATAATCACTGTCAAGACTAGGTAATCACTAATGCATCATGCAATCTATCTACAAGTTTTGGCTGCCCAGGCATTCTTCTTAACTCAAACATGAATACCAGTTTCCCGAGTGGCCCTCTTTCTCGAGTACATTTGGTCGCGATGTATAGTCCATCGTACACAAAGACTTGATGAAGCTTTCTGATAACCCTAACAGGAGTCTCTGCGTCCATGCCGTTCTTCAAAGCAAGATTACCTCGTTCAAGTTTTTGATCTTCAACTTTCGTCGTGTGACAGACACGTGGATTCCCACCCTGACCCGAGAATAAAATTCTATCAGGATCATTAGCTGTTTTGATAGAGTAACGATTCGAATCCACAATGCTGGTTGCCAAACTCTTTTGACCTTCCCTGATGTAACTTATACCGCTGCTGTACTGGTAATGTAGACCAACAAGAACAAGTTGACCCTTGAATTGAAACTGGTCACCTATTTCAATACCACGAACAGCACCTAATTCATCCCTGTTGATCCATTTTATCTTCTGCTTAACAATGTTTGTCGCTGTACAGGAAATCTGCTCACCAGCGTTTCCTTGTCCTCTTAGCTTTGCTTCCTTTTCCTCTTCATACACTTCGGCGAACAAGTGCAGAATCCTCATTACACTATTGCGACTGACGGCCACCTGGTCTTGGAATCTGTTTAGATTAGCTGGAAAAAAATATTTACCCGTTTGTTCAATACCACCAGGCTTGCAATTCAGCTTAACATCGGAGTTAGCAGGGTCAAGCAAATTGACTTTTCCTCGACCATCTGAAGGCGCCGAATCAGAGGCAACGTGAACACGACTCATGATCCTTGAAGGTGAATAATCTGAAGCCAATTGCTCACTTTTAGACAAGTTCTTTACCAAAGTATTCATTGCCACTTTCGACCACCTCTCTTCCACATACTTGACCTTTTTTGGTGCAATAGAACTTTTTTTTCCCAACATTCTTGAAGGGTTCACAGGTACCGCAGGCCTCTCTCTTGTAACTTTCATATATCCAGTTTCGAGGAATCCGAGGATATGATCACTATATTTTGAAGATGGTGGAGCAACGTATTTGGGGTTCTTGAAATTTGTTGAAAACTCCGGGGGATGGGATCCTCCATTGTCATCGTACAAATGTTTCCGGGGCAGTGTTGATTTTGATACGTTACTTCTGCTGCTCATAACCAAAACTCCAATTCCAACCCTTACAGAAAGATTAAACTGAAATGGTTTCCTTTCAAAATCAACTCTTCATATAACAATGAAGATTATCCAGTACCTAAACAAGAAAACGGAAAACCCTTAATCAAGCAGCCTAATAACTCAAAGTAAGATTATACGTACACACAAGTATGAAATTACTATAAATGCTCCGTAATAGAATTACAGTGCTCTAGCTACTTTTTAAATAAACACAACACAAGAACATGACAATGGAGATTATGACCAAGAAAACAGCAGGGATAATTCCAAGGATGTGTGACATGAACGAAAACAGGGCATGGAAGTTTAACTCACTGTTTGAGCTTAATTCTACTTCTTCAAGGCTTCTTTCTGCTTCTGGAAGTTGCCTAGAGCTTCCCGCTGGTGGGCGATCAGTTATCTCCCTCTCGTTCTTTTCCTTTCCTCTCTTCTTCTCTCTCCCTTTCTTTCTCTATCGTTTCTTTCCCAATTTCTCTTCTTTTCTCCCCTGAAATTCAACATAAAATGTCTGTGGGGAGGGGAGTATTTATAGTTTTCTCCAGCAGGAGGTGGCAAGCTATCTTAATCCTAGGCCTTTGAGTCACCAAAGCTAGCCTAGGTTAAGTTTAGCAATTAGGTTCCTAGGGTTTCCTAATTTACAATTTAGTCCTCAGCCATCATTTATTCTTTTTTACTTTGGTCCTCAAGGCTTCTGCAATGTACAATTAGGTCCCCATTCTTGTTAACTTACTAACATCATACTAACGAAAAACGTCGTTGGCGGTAATAACTACGGTTATGTACGTGATTTTACTAATAGGACACGTTACTATTCTTATTAGCGTTAATCTATTCATTATACGTGCTCTTTCAATTACTAGAATTCGAACCTAGCTAGGGTTGTGGTTATGAGATCGATTAGGTACAAGTGTACAGGGTCTCACATTTTAAAACTAAAATGACATTGTTTTTAATAGTGGAGGGAAAACAAAATATAATTCTTTTCTCAAATATAATGTTTAATTTAAAATTTTAAATAATTCACAATACATATCAAGTCCTAAGATATGAAGCTAAGAGACCCAATTTCAAACAATATTAGAGAGAAAAGTTACCCGGAATAAACAGTTCAGAAAAGCAAGTATAATTCAATAGGTACTAGGCCCAAGAACAGTAAACAGTAGTACAACCCTATTTAATTTTCTAATATAATTCACATCCTCAAAGATTAAGAACAAGAATTAGCAACAAAACCAAGCCAATGCTCCTACTTCGGATAAAGTCGGGAAATGAAACTCATTGAAATTACCCAATAATCTGAACAATGAATTACATCAATGAGCACTAGGCATCAGACACACACCACTTCAAGGTATGTTCTTTTCTCACAAATGTAATTTTCCAGCTTTCCTAGCAACCCCCTCCTCGTTTCGATATTTCCATTTTTTAATGAATACAGTTAAATTAAATTTTTTTTTCCGTTCACAATTGTTACTAAGGACCCCCGGGAGGAAGAGGTTCAGATTGTAATTCGGGTGTCGTTTTGCGAATGATCGAATAGGGTGGTCAAATGGAATTCCCTGAGATCCTGCAACCTTGTCCGTATATGCCCCTTCTTGGTTTCATAATAGTGATCTAATCTCACACTCCGTTAACTATATTAACTCACGGTTAGCAAAAGAAATATTATGAGCAAGAGCATAACATATGTCTTAAGTACGAAGTATTTGTTAGGAATTAGAAAGTCAGGAAAAGTCATAAAATGAGGAAAGTTCGATAGCTCACCATTAGAAAACTGATGGAAGGAGAACGAGTGAGGACGAAAAACATTACCACTAGCATGATATACCAACCACGGCTTCTCTAGATTAAGAATACACATTAATAGTAATAAGTTGGTTAGTAAAGTCACAGAGAAAAAGGAAACTTCATTAGTTCGTCGTTAGAAAATTAACGGAAGTAAGGGCCTAGTTGCGAACCACGAAAACTCAAGGGACTTGAGTAGGGCACAAGTAAATAGATCAGGAACTTAACAATAAATAGCAAGGACCTCGAGGACTAAAAATTAAATAATAATAAGAACGATGAGGGACTAATTTGCAATTCATAAAAACTTTGAGGACTGTAAAGAAAAAGAGGATAGGTATGGCCAGGGACTTGCTTGAGCAAATAAGTAAAGAGTTTTAGAGGATAGGGATAGCCCTCCTTCTCCCCCCATTTTAGCCCAAGAAGTGTAGGGAATAGAGAGGAAAAGAAAGAGAAAAGAGAGAAAATTAGGAGAGAAAAGAAGGAAATTCAAAGGGGATTCAATCATGGGCAATCAAGGGAAGTTTCAAGATGCTCCAAAAATTAAAAAAAAAAATGCTAAAAAGAGGATCAAACCTAGCCAAAACAGTGAGTTACCTTTTATGCCTTGTTTTTTTTTTTTGAGTGTTTTTCATGAATTCAAGTGGTGTCGTAGCATGTTCCCTTCTATTTATTGATCCTAAACTGACCTGAGTACCTAGGTATTGTTTGGATCAAATCTCGTGAGTTTTGATGGTTGGAAGTGGCCGAATTAGATCAAATCAATGAAGAACCCTTGAAAGTGTAGTTTTATGTCTTGCTCTTAATGTAGATTTTTGACCCTATTATTGATCATAAATTTACAAGGTCTCAACATGAAAGTTGTAGAGACCACTTCAGGAAAAAACACGGAATAAAAAAATGAAACAATTTCGTTGTCAAACGAAGGAGATATCAGGATTCTAAATTGCTACCCAAAAACAGAGCATAAACGAGGGCAAGTTTAGCAACTTAACCTGGATTTTTGGCCACGATATAGGCCATATCTCTGAAAGGTTTCTCATGAAATTTGTAGAGTAAGAGTCCAAGAAAAGTTAGGATCTAGAATTAGTCAATTTAATGGTGAAACGAAGGAGATATCGCGATTCTAAATTACTGCCTAAAAATAGAGCACAAAAGAGGGCATGTTCAGTAACTAGATTGCACTTGCAATAGCAAAATCAAGAGTTGCTGCCTTTTTATTGCCCGGCGGAAGAACAACATATTCTCGCTTTAAAATACCTATTAAATTTGACCTAAACACAACATGCAACGTCAACAAAAGAAGTGGCTTAGCTGACCTAATTCGACAGTCAAGGTTGATCATTTGGGATACGACATCGATAGCAAATAAGCAAACTGTTGAAGCATTTGATATCATGTTAAAAGATATTCAAACCTCGCAGCGTCCCTTTAGCGGTAAAGTTGTGGTATTCGGAGGTGATTTCAGACAAGTTTTGCCCGATATACGAAAAGGTTCGAAGGAAGATGCTATGAATGCAAGTCTTGTTCGCTCCACAATTTGGTCCTCATTGCATAAGATTTCTCTAATAGAAAATATGAGAGCAAAACTTGATCCTTCTTTTTCTAGACATTTAATGCGAATTGGAAATAGAACAGAGCTAGTGATAAAGAACGATGAAATACAACTTCCCAAATCGATGCTAATAACAAATGATGGAGAACAAAAGTGCCTTAATAATCTTATACACTTCACTTTCCCAGATCTCCAAAGTGAAAGACAAACTTCAACTTTCACAACAAATCACGCTATCTTGACACCAAAAAATGACTTGGTTGATGTTCAATAACATTTTAATGAACAAAATTGCTGGAGTTAAAACTTATAAAGGTTTTGATCAAACAATTGACCCTACATTACAATCCCAATATGAAGAAATGCTCCACACGTTTACACCGAATGGATTTTTGCCATATGAATTACACCAAAAGGAAACCTGTCCAATCATGTTAACTAGAAATCTTAATCCATTGGGGTTATGCAATGGAACAAGAATACTTTGTCATCATTTTCATCCAAATCTTATATATGGCAAAATAGCGGTAGGTGACCACGCTGGTGAGAACGTATTCATTCATCGGATACCTCTAATGCCACCTTCTGATGGAACCTCTGTTCCATTTAAAAGAACCCAATTTCCTGTTCGGCCAAGTTTTTGTATGACCATTAACAAAGCCCAAGGACAAACTCTTGACGTAGTTGGCCTTTACTTCCCACGACCTATTTTTTCTCATGGCCAACTCTATGTTGCTTTATCGCGATCAAAATTTGCTGCAACCGTTAAAGTGTACACCGAACATAGTATGATTGATTGCACATCCAACGGCCAAACATCAAATGTTGTTTACAAAGAGATACTGTCAGCATTTCATCTTCTTGAAGAAACTTTATGTTAGTTCTTCACCTCATAATAAAAATTTCTTTAATACCTTTTCATGCCCATATATCTCTTTTATATACATTACGTTATCTCTTCCCATCTTAATCTGTATGTTCTAAACTTACCATAGAAAATATAATTTGTGGACTTTGGGAATTTCGGAATATGCCATACTTATATTACCTTTGATACTGAATTTAATTGGCAGCAGAAATTTTCCATTCTGATCTCTCCCGCAAAATTCTAATGCAGTGTTACAACCATAGACAGAGAATCACTTACCTACCTTCAGAATTTTTGCACCGGAGTAAGTTTCTCCTTCTTTCTTTCTTATTTCATTTTTCCCCAGCTACAAAGTAAAACATCATGTTACATGTTTCTTAGAATACCGGTCCCTTTGCACCCTATTTTAAGTTTGTATAATGAGAATTGGGCCGTTCAAGTAGTGAACTTCATGTGCTAACAAAGGAGCACTTCTGAATTTTTTGCCTGGCTGCTACAATGAGCTAAAGTAATAGACACTTGCACTTGGAGATTTGTACTTTTTTATAGTTTGTCAATTATACTTTTACATCTGCAGGGTAAAAGAGGACTTTTTTCTTTCCTAATATTGACCAAGATAGAAATTTAGATTAATTGTTGAAGACTGTTATGTGAGAAATGTATACAGCTCTAATATCTTAGGTATATTTATTTGGTAATTCTGAAATACTCTATTAATACATCAGTATCATTTAACATGTAGCTATATTCGGTTTAGGCTACTTATTAAGGAGCTCAACGGTTTGTTAAAAATGGAATTGAATACTATAAACTTGTCTTTACTTTTTCTCGTAGGAAAGTTTTTCCAGATGAATAACACGAAATTTAAAAGTTAATTTTAGAATATTATACATGTTTTAGGCTCTACATTCCTTTTTAGTTAACTTTTTTCTCTTCACAGGGTGTCTTATCTCATGGGATCATAGAGTGTAAATGATTGTACTTAACATCTTAAGAAAATATTTGCATCAGATTATTATTATTGTGAATTTTTAATACTGTTAATGATCATAATTTGTTGTTCTTGTGAGGTTCTACAATTTTGTTAATTCTGCACTTTGTATATTTGATTTGAAAATAAGTTAATTATTATGTTTTTCCCTACACCCCGTATGCCTGTAAGTCTGTAAACATGAAAGAATGTGAATCATCCCCTTTTAAGCTTTACTTCAGCTGGCAAGTGACCTAATTTTTTTTTTACTATGATTGAATTTACCACACACAATTCTCTGTATACTAGCCAGAGATAAATTCGGTTAATAAATTTCTTGCCACACTTTCTTTTGGCTTGCCTTAAGATGCTTTATGTGAAGCAATTGGTGCTACTTATAATCATGCAAATCAAACTAATTCTCTGTTTGTAGAAGAATTGTGCTGGAGCTCTTGCTTTGGAATAGACAACCACTTTTCTTTATCCCAACATGACTCTCCGGATATCATGTATATTCTAAATTATCACTCTATATTTATACCAAACATTTAAAAATTTATATTTCAACCGTTCTATTCTCACACCTAAACATGATATTTTTCCACTAGATATGCCAAGGACAAGCCTCCTCCTTTGAAGCCCCACATCAGCACCATTGAGGGTACTTTTAGGACTGTTGTTCGACTTGTTTACTACAAGCATATTCGAAGTGCTTTCGTGTTTACATCAAAAGGCCAGCCGCTCATTTGTTAATCTATCATTTTTTACTTAAATTCCTCCATTCCTTATATGCTTATTTTTATTAAAGACGATAAATGAAACTTGCTTGTTCTTCAGAACATGCATTATATGTTAATGCAATTTCTTTATTTTACTTTTCTTCTTTCCCATTAAAAGCTTTTAGGTTGATCGAACATTAAAAGGATAAAAAATCAGAACTTCAAATATCTTTCATTCATATACTGCAAAGTTTTAGTTGATATTATAATGCATTGGATCTTGCTATTCAGACACACCAAATTCGTGAATAGTATCATAACAAAAACCCAACATTTACAATTTTGAAGAAAGTGTTGGAATGTTGGTCAAAGTTTTCTATATTGGATTCGTGGTTAGTCTTTGCTACATAACCACGCGTGAAATAGGTTAGAAAATACTTCTACCTAAATAATTGTTGATTGTGCCTGAAATATTTAGCATACTTGGTGAATGACATGGCACATCAATGAAGTCGGTGAGTCAAACGATTCTACTCCTCATCTTTAATGAGAGGCTGTGATAAGGCCTAACTTTGTCAATGCATTTTATCTTCTTCTCAGAATTTTATGAGTATGTGGGATGGTAAATGAACATGATTATAATTGCTTTTTATGCACAAGTTATAAATGTACTTGCTTTTTAATGGTCTTGACATTTGTTGGAAGCTATTCAGACAGAAAAAAACTTGAGCTATGAAGCACAGTTTTCTTTAGTGATTTATGCATGATTTTGACTCTTTTTTAGGTCAATTAACATTAGGAGCTGTCGTGGTTGACATTTGATTTGATTAAATGTTGACAACCACGCAGCATATGTTGCTTGCTTCTTAACTCAGATTTTCAGTAAATCAAGAATCTCATTTTTCTTGTAATTATGAAAGACCATAATGTTTGAACAATATTTTTTTGTGAAAATAATTACATGAAACAAACTAAGCCAGATGACATCAGGTTTTCACGTACAGCTTCTCTTTAAAACCATATTAAGTGAGAAAAACGGAAGACCTCACCAACCTAAGGCAAAGAATTGAAGGACACCAAAGATAACAGCAATGCCTTAGATCCATTTTCAAGCCAACGAAAGTCCTTCATCTTATATGATACTCTTTAGAATGTTTGAATTAGATGTATTACTAAACACCTTCTCACACTGCAGCTAAGTAGAAGGTAATTAAAATTACAAAATAACACATCCTTGAACATCTTCCACTCATTGGTGTAGGCAATATAGCCTATATTAATATTGAGATGGAAGGAATTTCAGCTTTCAAACCAATGAAAAGATCATCAGATCTGCAGTGGTTAATAAGTCTGATCGAGCCCAGATATGTTCGATCCACGTGTAGGCAGGATAATGGCTCCGACTGTGATTGTTGCGATTACCTGTGTAGCAAAGAAACACCTGAAGTGATGAGCAAGGCGTGGCCTCGCTCGTACGCTCC
>JAOWAN010000001.1:5449948-5465429 GCA_028566635.1 Lobelia cardinalis
TGGCCTCACTAAATAATAACATTATTAATAATACTACTTATACCCTATAATCCCATACCCTCTACCAAACGAAGTTATAAAACAAAGTATTAACACAAACAAATTACATCCACATATCGAATGTCCCGATCACGCCAATCTCAAACATAAATGATCCTTCTAAATTAGTTTCCGAAGACGTTTGAGACAGATAAAGATTTCCATTTCCCGTCCATGTGCTCACCGGTAACAGAAGTTAAAAGGACTCGACTGGTACACTACCTCAACAGCCCGAAAGCCACTGTCAATTGCTGCCATGAATGTATCAATTACCAACTGCGTCTTTCTACTTTAAGGTCGGCCACTTCTTCTCAGGCTTCACTACATTCCTAAATCTAGTTTTATTTCCAACCAAATGGGCAAACTCAGTCACCATGAGAGTTTCCTGAGGAAGATCCATCGCAGTTGCGTTCTCACTGGGGGAATCGGTTCACACCCTATAGAGAGCTTTTCCGGCCTCGAGTTAATTTGAAACCACCCCAACATTTTCCTGATAATGGACTACCTCAAAGTCATGGATTACAAGTAGCAGTTACCATTTTGGGTAATTCATGGTTGGCGGCCCATAAGGTTAATTGCGTGAAATGCAGAATCAACCTGCGACCACCATTCTCCATCTGAAAATTTTTGGTCACTGTTGACAGCCAAGATCACAGCCCACTTAACGTGCAGGCTCGTTGGCCGCAACATGTACACCGCATGTATAACAGGATATGGTCCAAAAGTGCGGATTAGCTGTATAAAAATCTACTAATTTTTTTTGAAACTGCCTGCAGACAGTCTGACCCAGAATTTTTCGGAAGGGTAATACAAATCTACTAAAAAACATTCAACATATAAAATATGCAACAAAAACTATGCAAGAAAAAATATATCAGGTAGAGATCTATGATTTTAGACTTCAAAAGTAGACTTTCCTTCCTTTAGGTTGTGTTTTCTTGCTCAGTGTTGGCCACTTTTCATCGGGTTTAGAACCACCACTATTGATACTTCCGACCAACCTACAGAACTCTCTCACCATGAGAGCTTCCTGGGGAAGATCTGTCATGACTATGTGCTCACTTGGCTTTTCTAACCATGCGGTCACAAGGTTGTCAAACCAGATTGAGTAGCTGGGGAAAATGAAGCTTTGTTCTCTTCATAAGGGATAAACAAAGTCATTTAAATGGAGAGTTCCCTTTGTTCCGGTAGTCGTCGTTCTATCCATAGTTAAGTTGCCAAGGAAAGAGCAATGGAAGGTTGCTACTTTTCCATCTTCCCAATGCAAAGAGGAGGCACATGATAGAATTACCCCTGCTTTGTTAAAAAGAGGGTCACTTAAAGCACGCACAGACTTTGGAAGTTCAAAATCAGCAGCCCACAGGATTTCCCTGATGGCGTACCAACCTGACATCTCCAAGAGCACCAAGAGCATCGAGATCAGGCTTCACACGGATGTTGTTCTCGAGGAAATCAGGTCAGCAGCAAAGCTAAAGCATGTTTGTACCTATGAGATTCATAAGAGCTTACTTTTAATGGTAGAAGGGATGGAACAACAGAGTTCAACGATAGAAGGAACTGTTGGCATGCATCAAAGATGAAAGATAATGAGTAATAGTTTAGCTTCAATAGTAGTATAGTACCCCCAAAGTTTAGCTTCAACAGTACCCAAAGCTTCATGGAAAGTTCACTAGGAGGCTGAACATGCTGCTACTAACAAAAATTTCCTGACCTGAGCAGTGTACTATTTGATTAAAAATACTTGAGGTTCATATTTCGCAAGCTTCTCTTTTAAGGGATAAACCATAAACTATCGCAATGGAAAGGGTTTATATCAAAAAACTAACAAAAAAGGGTTTATATCAAAAAACTAACAAAACGGAAGAGCAATTCCATTTATAGATCCACTTTCCAATAGTATATTAAGCTGGGGTGCTTCGACTTGTAGTCTGGGGATACTGAAGAGGTCAAACATTATACGGAGTACTACATACTGTTTTGTGCTAAATCTGTTAATTGCAGGAGAAGATGACTGACATGTTCACATTGTGCATTCTAGAACCTGATATGTGAGAATGAACTTAATAAGCCAAAATAGAAAGTTGCGCTGCTATTTGTGATGGAATAGTATCAAAATAAGACACTCTTTTATAACATTGGGTAAGGCCGTGACTGTGTTAATTGCTCAAAATAACAGAACAGATCAGTGTAATAATCTGTGCCTGCCTGAGGTCAAAGCCTTGAACAATGTTGGGAAAGGGAAGGTAAAATCTTATGGTGATTTTATTGAGCATAACTACCAGTGTTGGGTCAATGAGGATGGTGTGATCTTACCTCTCCATCAAGGGTTTCACCGTTCAACAATTGTTCAATATCTAATTGTCATTCTAAGATTAACACCAACAAAAAGTTCAAAGTGTGACTACAGCTCAATTTGCCGCTGTAGAAGACATTCATCGCCTAGAAATTCCTAACCCAAAAACTAAACACCCATCATAACAACTAAATTTAGAAACTTTTTAAAAGGAAAACAGTCAAAAGACCACACAAGGAAGATGAAGCTAAGTAATGCAATTAGCCTCCTTACGGAACACACTCCCTCAAGAAAGAAATTCCTAAATCAAAAGCCAAGAACACAAAATATAGATAATTTCTCAAAATTTAACCAAAAGAAAATCAAAAGAAGAAAGTGATATAAAATTAAAATATTGTGACGTGAAGAAAGTCAATGAACTCAAAAGAAGCAAGTGAATAATTGCATTACTTAGCTCCAAATAGATTCATAGAACAATAACAAAAAAAAAAAGTAAAGAACTCCAATTTTCCGTTTAAGGAACCACACCCTCCATACAAATTCCTGATTCAGAGATATCATTTATCATTTAAGAGTGAACGTAAACATGAATATCCTCCGACAATGTAGTCTGCCAGACAGTGGCAGACCTAGACATCCATATTAGTGGGGGCACAAAGGATGCAAAGCATGACGGGGGTTCGGGGGCAACGCCCCCGAATATATATATATATATATATATTTAGGGTATATTGGCACGTAATTGAAAAAATTCGAATATAAATACTCTTGTAAGCCCAAAACTACAATTAAATAGAAAGCTTGAAAGGGGAAGGGTATTTCCATTAACAATGCTATTGATACTTGAATACCTCTCGACTACAACAACTAAATTCGCAGATCAAAATTAGGATTGCAACTAATCAAATGGGACAGTAAGGTCTTTTTTTACCAACTCAAGAACCACATTATTCTTGACTGCAAACATGAACCTATTTTCAGTACTTTAGTCACCAACTACGAAGTTCACAAAACTAGCATTAAGGTTGAATTAACCATATAAAGAAACCTTCAAAATGCAGAACTAATCAGATGATCACACAAAAAGAGACTAACTCTTAAGCTACCAAATCAGACAATCATCCCTAAAACAGGAGGAAAACAAGACTTCTACCCCTTATCAGAAACAAAACAATGGATTTTGCCCCAATTTCGTACAAATTTGAGACTGTGAGAGAGAAAAGGAGAAAGAGATTAGAGTGAGTTTTGAGACATACCTTCAGCCGAGCTGAAATTGAGGAAGAAGAGGGATGCGACGATGCCGGATGCCTGATTGGAACTTGAAGAATCGCTCGGCACTCAATCGGAAGAAGGTTAGGGAAACTGACCTAATGGGGAGAAGGAGGACGAAAATAGCGTAAACTTTCTCTGTAATTTTTTTTTCAGTGGGGCACGTGCCCCTTAATAGGTCCGCCACTGCGGCCAGATAATATCAAACAACGTGTTCATTTCCTAAAATATATTCACAGTTGGTTTGGCTACTATGACGCACAACATAAACTGGCAGGGGTATGTTTCATTATTAACCTTCAAAATGGGAGACCCTGTTTTGATCTAAGGTCAAAGTTTGATAATATCATTGGAAAATAAAATGGCTTCAGATAATGGTTGGGGTCCTTTATGTATGTCCAAATCTTCTGGGTTCCCAATACTGATCAAGGTTTTAAGATCATAAAAAATCCAACACCACGGCGATGAGTTTTTGTCGAGGTCCAAGCATTTTCCCACATTCACTCTCCTTAATGCATGGGATCTTCTTTGATAGTTTATGAGGGCATGTAGCTCGGTATATATCTCTTTCGGCAAGCAAGTTTAGCTAGATTAAAGGAAATATAGCCACAGACAAGTTTCACTAACAAATTGAAGGGTCAAAGCATCAGAGACTAAATCAGCACACGGAACATCAAATCGTTGTATTAGAATATATGGGATAAGTAAAATTAGATCTTCAAGATCAAACGTACAAGATTGTGATCTTGTGATAATATAGTTCAAGTGGTCGATCCGTCTGAGTTGAAGGTGGTGAAAGGTTCACATCTTAAGAGGAACTAAAGATCACTTCCATTTTTTGTGCGGTTGCATGGTGGAATGATATGAATATGTAACATACCATGATGGGGTTCACTCACTACCACATCACTACCACAATAGAATTTTATGGGTTCAAATCTTTAAAAAAAATATATATCATAGAGGACACATGGTATTTCTCTATGCTCCTCTACCATGGTTCCGGAAACCATACCGAGACAAAAAAAACAGGGCCATGGCCAACACGACTTCAACAAGAGAAATTGAAAAGAATCACCCCATAGAAAAACCAGATAGTTTGATCTTCATTTGTAGTCTCATGTAAGGAATGTAGTTATGAAGTGAGCTTCTCTCTTGTGCAAGGTCATTCATTACTCAGATTCGGAGACAATCGAGGAATGGAAATAGTAAATCAGCATACTGAAGTTCACATCAAGAAGGAACCTATCATTAAGCCTCTAGTTGTTTATGGTTCTTCATGTACGTCTCGTACAAACTAGGGACCTCGTCCGTATAACGCAGCACAAACAACTTCACAAACTTCACCTCTGTAAGACGCAAAATTGAATAGAGAGACTGTTTACTCTTAATAAGCTTATGCTCTTTGAGAATCTTCAAAACTTCATTCCTAGGCTTCACCCGTTTCTCCAAACTATAAGAAAAAAAACTAGTGCTAGAGGAGGACATGTACGCAGGTGTATATTCAAGTTCTTGACTGTAAAATTCCAGTTTTTGCCGAATTGCAGATGCCGAGTGAGTCAAAAGGAAAGGGTGAGCCCTGACCAGAGCAAAAATTTCCGCATCAGACCAACCAAAGCTCCTGAAGACACCGATTTTTTGATCTATTGTGGTCTTACTATTTTTACAAAGTACAATAAAACCATAAAAGAAGGCTCCGGATTTGTCGCGAGGAATACCCAATTCCCCTTCAACTCTATGCAAAATGCCTTGAATCCATTAAAGCTTCTGGAAACAAGTTCTTGGGTGATCAACAATAAGCTTTTCAATTTGATCATCGGTGAAACCGTAATTGCGGAACAAGGCGATCAATGGTGGCAATATTCTAGGGGCACTAAAAAGAAGCCACGCACCTCTGTTGATGGCTTTAACAAGCTTATCAGCGGAGCCGCCCATTACTCGTCTCAAAAAACTGATGCTGGAAATGATATCTGAATTCAACCCGTTCCCACCTCTTTTCTTGATGAGCCTGACCAGATCCGAACAGGATAAACCAAGGTCTCGAAGAGCCCTAATTTTGGGTTCTAGGGTTTCCTCTGGTTTGTGCAGTAGAATTCGAGGTACAGAAAAGACGATGTCTTTGATCTGGGTTTGGTCTAGACCACCAACTTGTTGGAAGACATCGATAATTAATTGAGGATTATGAGTGGATTTCAAGTGACTGACCTTTGAAAAAACGGAAACGGCTTCATCTTTGGAGAAACCAAGAGAATTGATAAGGAAATTAACCATCAAATTACAGCCTGTCTGAGATGTTGTTGCCGGCACAGGGACTCCATTTGCAGGTGTAATTGTTGAGTAGTGGCGGGAAGATAATCTGAAGGGAGAGATACACAGTGGGTAACGGCTTCGGAGTAGTATCATCAACATTTCAGTTTGGTGAAAGTTGCGACTAATTACGTCAATGATGGTGTTGAGTGGTTAGTTGGCCCTCGTTTGTTTTCGTACATTTTTATGTTTCCATTTTGCCCTTAGGAATTACAAGAATTACGAACGAACCCTTTGCCTTTTCCCACGTAATAAAAGCCTTGCTGCCGTTGGAACACATCTCCGTCTTCCTTACTTGACCATGCTTATCATCCTTCTCATATCACGTTTTGAATCACTTGTGTAATTTCATTCTCAACTTGTTTTTGCCTCCTCTAATTCTCAATTCTACCCAGTTCTCAATTTCTCCAAGTGAGTTTATATTTTATTTGAAATTTTGTATTTCTCTATTTTATCAAGAGAGAAAAAACATTGATTTGCTATTGTATTTCCTAATTTCAATGGTTGCAGATTTGAAATATAGTGTGCTTTTCATTACTTAGGAGTGTATTTGCATAATTTCATTTCTTTCACTCACTCACACACATGCACTTCCATGTAAAACATTCATATTTCATATGCATTCTGAATCAAGAATCTAAAAATTTGCAATTGATTAAAGATTTTGCCTCATTGGATGGCATTCTCAAATTTGTCTGTTCCTTTTTATCTTCAAGTCAGCATTCCACTTTTGTCATTCTTTAGATATGACAATGTGTTTGGTTACTAGTATAGAACATTGTTTGGCAAATGCTCTGATTCTTGCACTCGTTCATGAACATACCCACATCAATTTTCTGCTATGTGATGGAAAGGAAAATTGTTCGTGAAGTTGTATCTATTTGTGGTTTTTCATTACAAACTTTAATCCTAACCAAGTACTTTGATCTTTATGAAGTCAGATTTACCATGTTACTTTAACCTTGAAGGCTAATGATTCATTTTATGCTAATCTACGTTTTCCCTTACAGTTGTGGTTGGTGGTTGTACTTGTATGGCGACAGACCAGATACGCCATGCATGTACATAGATGTTGGACTCGGATTTCACATAGATCTAGCTCAGTTGGTCTGAAGTTTTAAACAGCAAGGGAAGAAAAATTAGCCAGGTAAGATTATAACTCCCCAACTCTCGACGTGCAATTTTGTTTTCGTGAATTATGAGTACTATGCTTGTGTTGGAAGAATTTGTGATCAAAGGACTTTGAAGAAAGGCAAACCCATATCTAGCTGGATTGAAGTTACTCTAGCAGTCATTCGGGTTACTCTAGTAGTCATTCAGTTTGCATGGTGTGCTTCAGGGATAGTCTCAGGCTCTCAGCCCAAATTTTAAGCTATAAAGATAGGCATGACTCTCAAGAGGGATGAATATCTACATTGAATCTCCTAAACCGTAAAAAATTATAAACCTGCAGCAGATGTTAGAGAATCAACCCACTTAAGAATAACTATTTATAATGGAATTAATTAGATCTTACATTGTGAGGGAGAAGTTTTCATAGCAGTGAGATGAAAATGGATTTTCCCATCACTTCAAGGGAAATGATTGAAACGAGCTCTCCGTCTCTTGGCAACTCTTAATTTATGCTTGATTCAGCTTACTGATGATTAGTGAGTTTAGTGCATACTGATGATTAGTGCATACTGATGATTAATCTATAATTGATTACAAACCTCTTTAGACCAAGAACATTGTTATTTTGGGGGGAAGTTTTTCTATGATGATTGTAAATTGCATTGAAAAGCCTGCATACTTCTTGGCACTACGGTCTATTTATCAATATGTTCCATGAAAATAAGGATCACTAGTATAGCTAATGTGGAATACTTGATATGTCAAAAAAATTCAGTCTACCATTATACACTACAGAATTTGAGTCACATGAATATGTCGTAGCCTCTGAGGATCATTAACTTTGTGTGGAGGTTTCTTTGGCACATCCTCCTAATTGATGATAAATTGACGAGTATTAATCTTAGAGAAGCTTGCCATGCTGACAACTATTATTCTGTATAATAAACCAGGGTACTCAAATTTAGTTACAGAGCTTGATCCTTAGCTTATCGAGCAAAGCTTGACCAAGTCTAATCTTGATCATTCTGTACAAAGATTTGAGGAATGCATTGATTGTCGCTTGAAGCCTGATCTTGATCATGCAATTGCTGAACGATAAAACTGTCTTCTTCGCACACCCTTTCTTTTTCTTTGTAACCTTATGTCAAATTCCATTTACTTTTTCTTCAGCCCCTTCTATTTTATAACTGTCGGTTATACGCAACACTCACTCGTCTCAATTTCTGTAATTGTTTCTGTCCATTTTCTTGTCATTCACTCAATGTTTAGCTTTGATCTCGGAACAAATATAGAGAATTTGGAGGAGAATAGTGTTACCGGTCTTAGATCGTTGGTAAATATTGGTACTGAAGTATATGCACAAGCTGATGTGCATGCCCTTAGCTTCTTATCCTTCCCAGATATATCACATTTAGTTATTGTAATGTGATCGATATATGTGCGCAGTCTCAGTTCTGAACGTACATGTTATTTAAGTTGCTCTTCCTGTGCTTTAGTGGTCATTTGATTCTTCTGGTTTACCAACTATATTTTTCAGAAAATAACACACGTAGACTTCCATGTAAAACATTCATATTTCATACGCATTGAATTTGAAATTGATTAAAGATGGAGCCTCACTGGATGGCGTTCTCAAAAATGTCTTTTCCTTTTTATCTTCATGTCAGCATTCCACTTTTGTCGGTCTTTAGATATGACAATGTGTTTGGTTACTAGTACTATAGAACATTGTTTTGCAAATCCACTGATTCTTGGACTCGTGCACGACCATACCCAAATAAATTTTCTGCTATGTTATGAGAAGGAAAATAGTTTGTCAAGTTGTATGCTCTTTTAACCTCGAAGGCTAATGATTCATTGATATTTTGATTCCTCCATTTTCCCTTACAATTGTGGTCGGTGCCTCAGTGGTTGTCCTTGCGTGGCTACAGACCAGATACGCCATGCATGTACGTAGATGTTGGACTCGGATTTCACATAGAGCTCAGTTGGTAACAGCAACTGGAGAAAGATTGGTCATGTAAGACTATAACTCCCCAATTCTCAACCTGCAATTTTGTTTCCGTGAATTATGAGTACTATGCTTGTGTTGGAAGAATTTGCGATCAAAGGACTATGACGAAAGGCAAACCGATATCTGGCTGGGTTGAAGTTACTCTAGCAGTCATTCGGTTTGCATGGTGTGCTTTAGAGATATGCTCTCAGGCCAATGTTAAGCTACAAAGATAGGCATGACTCACGAGAGGGACGAATATCTACATAGCATATTCTAAACCGTAAAAAATTAAAAGCCTGCAGCAGATAATCAAAAGAAGAACCTGTTTATGGAAGATCTTACATTGCGAGGGAGAAGTTTTCATAGCCGTGAAATGATTAAAAGGATTTTCCCAAGTCAAGGGGAATGCTTGAAACGAGCTCTTCTTCTCTTGGCGACTCTTAATTTATGCTTGATTCAGCTTAACTCAACCTTAAGCTCTGTCTGTGTGTTTTGAGAGGGTTAATTGATAGGGTCAAGTGATCACACATACATTCATGTCCCAAAGTGAGCTTATCTGTGTCTAGAGTGAGTTGGTGTGAATTATACTCTAATCAACCTCATGCCAATAGCTCTAGTGGAACCTCTTCATCTTGGAAAGGGTTTCAGATGATAGTCAATTCATATATGGCATCCAAATTGCAAAAGTATCTTGTCTTTGTCTAGGAGTAAGAGACTGTGAATTCTATTTTTATTGCAGTAGAGGATATACAGTCATTAACCAAATTTTGGCTGGAAAGAAAACTGAATCAACGTTTTTTTTTTTTTTTTGCAATGGCTATTTCCTTCCGGCGGTAATAAAAATAAAACCCCTACATAAACAAATACAGGGGGAGAAACTTACCTCTACTCTCTTTCGTCCTCAAACACTTCTGCCCACTTCTAAATTCCTTCAGAGAACAGAGCTCCTCCGCCAAGAATTGGAGGTAAGAATTCTGGTGACTATGTTTATTTCAAGTTAGGTATGAAGCGAGATTTTGGATCTGAAGGGGAAGGAGATTTTGGATCCGAAGGGAAGGAGAGAGGGAACGGCGAGAGAGAGAGAGAGAGAAAGAGACCGAGCATGCGAGCAGAGAGTTAATGGGGTAGAGAGAGAGACCGAGCACGCCTGTAATTTATATCGTTTGGGGAATTAGGTTAATCTTGGGTTTTATGGTAATATTAGGTTTAGGTTTTATGTTAATATTTGGTTTGAATTTAATTTATTTATTGTGTTTCGGTTTATATAATAAGTGTTTATTTAGATGATTATTGTTGGAGTGCAAGGATATCAAATTAAATAGATATTTGATGCTCCATTTTGATTAGTAGCACCGGAGTTGCTCTAAGCACTAGAGCCACTTGATTTGCCGCCCCAAATTTGTCAAAGCACATTACACTTACTCGAAAACCCTTGATGCTGCCGCCCCAACTGTTGTATGTTCAGCAATCCACCAGCGCCTGAAGCAGTTTCTCTATACGTACCATCAACAATGAGGAAGAGGCACATCATCTCATGACCATTGATACTTCAAAGTTTGGATTCAAATACCACCGTCGCTCTCCAAAATTATCAATGGTATATGCTGTTTGTTTGACTAACACAAGGTCCTTGTTTGTAACATCCCAACAGTTGAAATTATTAGGTTTCCTGTTTCAAGTTTACCCTTCTAGTACAGCTATATTCTGCTGTATTGGCTTGGTTTTGATCCAAAGAATAACGAATATTAAGTGTTGTGTGTTCGTAGAAAGTTCATCTGCTGCAGCGTCGGAGGTGTTTACCTTGGGGATAAGCTGAGAATGTAGAAACATTGATTTCCTTGCCATGCAATAGCAATTACCTTTGTTCCCAATCAGTTTGTGTGAATGGAATTATACACTGGGTAACAGAGTTTGATGATGGAGTTGAGAGTGGTTTGGTTTTGTTTAATGTTAGGGCTGAAAATATGGACATGTCTAATTGGTAGTCCGGCTCAGGTCGCGCAATATAAAGAGCTTGTAGCCATACTTAATCATGGTAAGTCCAGAGTTGTTGATGTTAGACAATGATGCTCATGATGAAATTCGGATCCATGGTTTCGAGAAAGACTTGAAGATTCCAAAAGTGAACAGACTGTTCTCATAATCACTAGAAATTCGGAAAGGTTCTTTGTTTTAGTAGGAGCCGAACATTGCAACTTGAGGCTCTTGCACTATGAGAATGATGGTACACTTCTCAGATCAACCAGAATAACTGTCTTGAAGGAGGCTACTCATTACCAGACTACCAGTGGTGGTGACACGTTACCATCGATGAGCATGTGGAGAACATATACCCGTTGGCAAGAAACTGAAAAGGGATTGCCAGCAATGATGCAATGCTATCTAAGCACTGAAAACACAAGTTCCGAATACAATCTTCTCACTCTCAGTTTTCTTCTTTAGATTCACATAGTGCATGCCTTTATTTGTTTATTCGATAAATTTTTCTTCTTCATTCTTTCTACAGATAGTAGATTAACTAACTCTAAAAAAGAAAGAGCATTGTGTATCAAGCTCATCGGATTGTAGTAGCAAAAGGTATTAGCAGTCATTACTCACAATATTGCTAAAAACAGAGATCAAAGCAAATTACATAAATATGCCTCACTGTATCGGCTTCACAAAATCCTACATAGATCAATTTTTAGAAATCAGTTATTCATGTCACAAAATACAAATCGTGGTATTAATTCTTTGTAACAGATTGATTGTCCTGATAAAACGCAATGTTGTTGATGTGACTAAATTTGAATTACTATTAGGTGGACATACTGTCATAAAGCATATGAACTTAAACATAAACATTTCTTATTTCCTCCATAGCGGTGGGAGAGCGAAGCAATCTCACACGAAGAATTGTTAGGTAAATACAATTAATTAATTTGAGATAAACACCATAACAAGAAAAATAAATAAGCACACCTTAAATAACGAGATTTAACGTGGTTTACTCTTAACCATTAAACAGATCAATGGCTTGATCACTATATATCATGAAATCATAGGCACTCAATCAGTTTTAGTAGAAAAGCTCGTAAAGATTCTCAATTCATCGATACAAGAGATATAATATTCATTCACTACTTGACAAATATCCTCTCAATATATATATTTGATCTCACAAAATATTAGCTCTCGATATAACAAGTTTAGAGGCATCAATTTCAACAATCTTGAAGGGACGCATATTGCTGAATATTTTTCTCCCCAACAGAAAATTTTTAATGGGGTATCCCTTGGCAACTTAAAATACAACCCAAGTACCCTATAGCCTATCTCTAACCAGTTACATTTTTGGAGCAAATTTTATTTTTTGGCAGAATTTCATCTCCGATGCACCCTAGTAATGGCTCCAAAATTGATGATTTGTCATCCTTAGTTTATAACAAATACCCTATCCTCATACCTTGCTAGTCCGATTACCTCTCAATTGGAAAAAGGGAAGCAAGCAAATGCACCTTGGGATAACCCTAAAGCTTCATACTTGCCCTTAGTATGCTTACGTTAAGAACACTCTTCGCTAATAAGTAGCCGGTTAGCAAAAGTCACGTGAAAAGGAAACTCAGTTAGGTTCGTCGTTAGAATATTGATGGAAGCGAGATGAGTTTTGGCATAAAATCCATTTACTAATGTCTTGTACTTAAGCATGACTTCACTAGGACAATAACACATTCTAATAGTAATTGATCGAACAACAACGCAATAAGAGAAGGGAACTTCGTTAGTCCGTTGTTAGAAAACTAACGGAAGTAAGGGCCTAGTTGTTAACTTTGCCACCAAATTTGGATGGAAGTGTAAATTGTAACAACGACCAAGGATTTCATAGAAATGAAAAACTCGACGGGTTTGAGTGTGGCCCAAGGAAAAATTCTAGGGACCAAAGTGCAAACCCTAAAAACTTGAGGGTAAAAAATGTAAAAACAGAAATGGATAAGAATGGTTAAGAATTGCTTGAGCACCAAGCACAAGAGTCCCAGGGGATATAAATAGGCCTCCTCCTCTCTTCAAATCTGGTCCAAAATTCCCAGCAATAGAGAGAGAAAGCTAGTAGGAGAAAATGAAAGAGAAGAAAGAAAAGGGAAAGCGAGAAGAGGAAAGAACGTGCAACTCATCCCGGACGATTGCAAGGACGATTTGAAGACTAGAGGAAGCCATTAGAAGATCTAAATCAATCTAAGAGGTGAGTTAATTCTCCCATGTTCCAATATTTTTACTCTTTTTCTGTTTTAAATGGTGATTAACTTCGGATTTATTCAAGTTCCTGGTTCATAAGTATACACAAGACTTACTGGGACCTAATGGGAAAGAAATTAATGAGTTTTAGTGACTGAACTAGGAGGAATCATCCAGGAACAGTGAGTTTACATTCCTTGCCCTATTTATGATTTCTAAAGGTTTCCATGAACTTAAATGGTACTTTGGTATTAATATTTTTGTTTTCTGATCCTTAACTGACCAAGGGACCTATGTGAATCCATTTGGATTGAATCTCATGAGTTTTGATGGTTGAAAGTGAATGAATTGAATCAACATGGTGTGTGAACCCTAAAAAATGCAGTTTTACGTCTTAAATTTTGCTGAGGGTTTTGACCGTGGTATAGGCCATGTCTTGACGAATTCATTGTACTAGATTGACAACGGAAGATTCATAGGCAACATAGGATTACCGGGAATAGTTAGGGGATGCTACCTTAACTATAATTTTGGGATTCGTAAAAAATATTGACTTTAAGTATTATACTTTTGCTTACCCTAGAACGAGAGTGAAGATACCAAAAAGTATTGACGACCTAGCGAGCTCGAGAGTCAGGTCGTAGCCATCAGAAAACAAAGTACTTAGCTAGATATGGAGGGAACATCTCCAGAACAGGCGACCTCTCTTGAGATCTCGCAGAGAAGTCGACTCCTATTATCTCACTTCGCGAGAAAAGGCAAGGTGATCCTCCCTGGCGCGGCCAAGATGAGACCTCACATGGAGGTGATGCCTCATGCGAGCTTGGTCTCATTCCTCGCTGTAAGAGCCTAGCTGTAAGTGACCTATTTTATTTCTGCGAGCAATCTAGCTTAGGAGTCCGTATCGAACATGGAAAAGGTCTTCATTAATGACGGAATATCCTCATGAGGAGTCATTTTCATATACATCTCTGATTTACTTCCAAAAGAGGCTCGAAATAGGATTATGGCTTTCCTTGGACTCTGAGGGAGCAGAGGCGGCCAGAACTCCTATTCCTCTAAGGATTCAGCATCCTCAACACCTATAAATAAGGCCCTACACCTGTAGGCAAAGGTACGCATTATTCTAGCCGGCCCTCAAAACCTCCCGTGAATTCTCTTGCTTCTTAGTGAACTTGAATCTTACTCTCACGCCGGAGCTGTTTTGGTAGGGAAACCTCCTACCCATTAGTGACGGTGATGTTTTGCAGGTCCTGTTGCTGGCCAGATCAACAGCCTTCATCCATCGCAGTGCTCAGTGAAGATAATCGGAAAAACCGTGCATCATCAGTGATTCCGTTGCCGGAACATGTCTGGTTAAAAGTCGTCTCTTTGTTCCTGATCAAATAGACTACAACTCAACATCAATGGCGTCAAATGCTGAAAGAGATGTTGCGATGGTCACCGGCGAGGGGCAACAGGACGGTGGAGAGTTCGCCGCTGACAACCCTCCAATCGAACTAGGAACTTCAACCCAGAATACGATTCTGCCACCACCACCGCCTCTGACCGAAGGTGTGGAGCCAGAGCTCGCTATTCTGGATTCACCAAATCCCATTCTGGCGGCCAGAAACAGGCAAGGAGGTAATAATTATATACATACTTCATTGTCTAAGGAAGCGAATAGGCGACCGATCAGGAATATCCCTCGCCCTGGTCCTAATGAGGTTAATCGAGTAATCGACACCTCTAAATACCAGTGGGGAATGGCTGATTGGGTGCCCTCCAGCCATAGGAATATGTCTGCTGTAACGGAGAGGGGCAGTCGACCAAATAACGGCGACGAAGTTAGCCCTCTACCATTCAGTTTCTAGGAGGAAACAACGCAGGAAGTCCAGAGGAAAGATTAGCAGCCCTGCAAAGGAGAAGAGACATGCTGGCTGCGATGATTGCAACTGAGCAGGAAATCGAGGAGTTGAGTCGATCGAGAATAGTAGCACAACCAGCTCAATTAGACAGTGGTCGACGTCTCCCTCAGGACAGGATGATTCCAGCGGGAGGGAACCACGGGAATTCGGAAGCTCGCAGCGGAGCTGTCGCAGTAACCGACTCTAACACAGGTTGAATCCTACCAACGGCAATCCAGTGTGATGAGAGAACACTTAATCAATGGATGTGATAAAGAACCCTTTCACTAACGGAAGCGAAGGAACGTTGATTGATAATAAAATATGGGCGGCTAATCAACCCAACAATCGCAATTGATTGAAGAA
>JAOWAN010000001.1:5478232-5515865 GCA_028566635.1 Lobelia cardinalis
AACTTGATAAAACCTGTAAAATGGACTAAATAATATACAAAAACTGACCAACAAATATTAGTACGTTAGTACATAAAAATATAAGAAAGAAATATGAAATTATATTATTTTTACTTTGGGCAGCTCTTGACCGTCAGGGTAATATCCAGGGTAACACAAAATACCAGAGGTAACACCACGGGTAACATCCCTGGATTACACTAACAATATTTATAAGGGAATATAATATTAGAAGTACAAGATTTTAAAAAATAATTTTGGAGTACTTGACAGGGAGGAATGATTTTGAATTTTAGATATTCTATTTTAAATAATATTACTTTTTACATCACATCTTTCTAACACGTTATTCTAACCGTTAAAATTTAATTTTAAATTTTAAATATAAATAAAATACTTGATTTTAAAAATTATGTAATAAAAAATCCGATATCATAATTTTGTATCCCGCACAAACAAAAAAAAATTGTGACTGTAACCCGACAGTTCCCCATCGACTCTGTTCTGAGCCAACGTAGAGGAGGTAAATCGCAGGACGTGCATCACAGGAGCCAGGGTAGAAAGCTAACGAATAGGCACAGGACTCTTACTAGAAATTCCCATTTTATTCATAATATACATTAGCAAGAAATACCTAGGATATAATATTTGGAGCTTTTAATTCTTAGGTCACTCCCGCTTATAACAGAGTCAATTTCACTTTGCGGAGAATCAAACCCTACACACATCACTGAGCCCTATCTACCCTTCTCTTTACCACTGTGATATGTTGGAAAAATTGTGAAGAAAGCTTGGATATTCTATGAAATTATGAATGCGGATTCACTTTCAGATTGAACAATTCGCTCAATCGGATAAAATCATAGAAAAAAAATAAGAGTATAGATTTGTTTTTTTGTGTTCTGTTCTTCTCCCGGAGGAGTTCTGCAGAAATCAAGAGGATAAATTATCTCAAAATCAACTACCAAACAACTGCCGAAGGTAGTTTTCTAACATAACTGCCGAAGGCAGTTATTGTTCTCTTTCAGACAGACAGCTCGACCCAGCCAGGGGCTTGCCTTTGGATCCCACTTCTTTCGGGGGCTGACGCCCGGACTTTCGTCATAGTTCGGATTTACCAATACTCATTATAATAAATAAATAAACGTGCATTTTTATTTGTATATTACAATAAAGAATATTTTATAATTTTTAATTACACTAAAATACCAACATGATATATGCCCTTGAGAGTACGTTCGCAAGAATCATCCCACACAAATGTAGCCCCCCAGAAGAGGTTGATGTTCTTTCTATCCGTTTAATTATCCAGATATGTAAATGCGAGTGGGACATATGAACAATAGCCTAAAAATGTTGGATTTTCCGTTGGAGTCCACAAAAATATTCTCATGTCCTAACATTTTTTAATTTTATTATACAAAATTACAATTTCCACCTCCACTAAAATTAACCCCCGACATATTTCAGACCCGCCAAGACCAGTAACCTCCAGACACGTGTGCACCACCCTCCTCTCACCAACACCAAAAACGATCCAATACCAATGCAAAACACAAATGCCGCCCGAACTAAAAAAGATTCCCTCTCCCTCTCCTTCTCTCTCCGTCACCAAAACACACTACTCTGTGACAAAGAAATAGAAGAATTCATTCTGCGGGAGGAAGTGTGTGTGTGTGTGTGGAAATGGTATGTTCAGCTCGATTGATGGCTGTTTCTTATCGTTTTCCGCCATTGTTTCCGTCCAGCGGAACGTTCTCCAGCTGTAGACTTCTGAAATCGAGCCTCAGATGGCGATCGATGTCTCTGAATCCCGACGCTTCTTCTTTTGCGGCTTCGGTTAATCCCGATTCGGCTGATACAAACGCCGCCGGGTACAAACTCACACGCTAGCTCCTCATTCATTTTCGTTCGACAGGTTTCGAATTAATTCAAGTGGAGATTGACCTCTTGACTTGATCATGTTTCTCTGGTTTATGATTATGATTTTAGCGTTAGTGAAGTTTAGTTTGAGAAAATCGTACTACAGATACTACTGTCGATTTTTTTGAAGCAGCTCCGGTTTCGATTACTATTTCAGCTTATATAGCTAGTTCAATTCAGAAAAGCTTACTACTAAAACAAGTTTTTGGAAAGTATTTTCTCAGTAATTTGAGGTTTAAAATTTTGAGTATTAACTTTCTGAACATCTTACTACTATTTTACAATTGAAACTATCTTATTTTGCTGTTGATTTTGTATGTATATTAAGCATTTTCCATTACTGATATAGTTTCTATTCAATTTGTCTCTGACAAGATTTGAGCTTCTAACATCCTATTAGAGAAGAGAAGGAAATACCTGTAGATCAAGCGGTCATCGGTGGAAAAATGATAGTATTTAGCAAGCTACTATAAGTACATATGAAATAGTACGAATGTTGACTTTGTTTAATAAATATAAAATCATACTCCATCTGTTGAGATTGTGTGTCTTCTTTTTCTTTTACTCATAATCATGTCAAATCAAGACTCACAGTAAATAAAGAGTCGGAGTGAGTATAGAACTTGTTCATTTGGCTTATGGCCGCACCAGTTTATGAATTTATTTTATTTGTTATTGTATCTAATGTTATGCTACAATTGAACTTGAACTAGCGTAGCTACAATTCTTAATCAAAACTTGGATTTGGAGCTCACAAACACTAGCAAGAATTTATTTGGTTTAACCTGTGCCTATGGGTTCCGCAGATTTTGTATAATAGAAGGACCGGAAACAGTACAAGACTTTGCCAAAATGGAAATGCAGGAAATTCAGGATAATATTAGAAGTCGTCGGAATAAGATTTTCTTGCATATGGAGGAGGTGAGTTTCTGAGTTGTTACTGTGTTAGAATTATTTCCCTGATAATACCGTTGGGCTTATTTGGGACCTTGCTTTGTTATCTATTTGTGAAATCATTTTTTGTTTTACTGACATGTTTTGGGAAACGCTGAAGTTCTCGACATCATGTTTCAATATAACCAAGCATGATCAGATTATACTCAGAAACATTGTTCCATTTAGAAGTGAGATTATATGGTAATTGCTTTGAAATTATAACCATGAAACTTGATTAGGGAATTCCTAATTCTTGTCAACTTCTTCAAGATGCTATCATAATTGGTTGTAAATCCTGTCTCAGCCGTTGAAGTTGTTATGTTACTTCAATTTGCAATGGCGTACACTACTTTATGTTGGAAGTTCTATGGCTCAGCGTGCAAACACTTAGAGCATCATCAGTTGTTCCTACCTATATGCTTTGAGAGCCTCATCTCTGATCTCTTATGCCATTCTCTTTCCAAACATTAAGTATATGAGTAACCAAGGCATGACTGATGACCCCAAATTTATGGTCTTCTTTGCTTTCTTTTTTTTTTTTCTCTTTCCATTGATGGTGTTGTTATATCTTATCCAACTTGAGCATCCACATGGGTATTCATTTATCAGCCATGAATGTTAGAAGCTAGTTCTAACTATTAGCACACTGATGCTTAATCTTCTTGATGGGCAACTTTTTCTTCGTTTTTTCCTAAGGTGAATATTGGCACCAACTGATTTGACCATTCTGGGCACATGTTCTGTGTCTAAATATCTTGCAGTTACCTTTTAAAATTTACTCGGGCAATGCTCTCCTTTCAATTTTATGATAAAGCACAATGCCATATGAATGCTGGCTTGTTTCCCATTTCTCCTTTATCCTCTGTAAGAAATGCAAATTTACTGTGCTTGTGATGGACCAAATTGTTGATACCATCTATGATCTAACATATCTTCCTGTAGGTCCGTCGGTTAAGGATACAGCAAAGAATAAAATCTGCCGAACTTGGAATCGTAGCGGACCAACAAGAAAGTGAACTTCCCAATTTTCCATCATTCATTCCCTTTTTGCCTCCTTTGGTAAGTTTCACATCTTCCATTTTATTTTCTAGTGCACTGCTGAAAGTCTTCTAGCACCCTCATAAATTTTATCCCTTTCCTCTATTTTTTCATAGAAATTCATAGAGCTTGGAAGACCATCCTTATTCCTTATCCCTCTTGTAGCTTTTTCCATGTGGTGATCGAAGTGTTATTTTCTTGCAGACGTCAGCAAATCTTAAGCAATATTATGCTTCTTGTTTCTCTCTCATTGCGGGGATTATCGTTTTTGGTGGCCTTCTAGCACCTGCTGTAAGTTTTCCAGAATCTACAATAAGACTTGAATGTGTAAAGTAACTACTGGGATATTATTAAGATGGTAGCATGAGTCCCCTGATTATCACACTCCGTCCACTCTTGTAGATTCTCATGATGATTTTGGCTTAGGCTAGTAAACTAGGTCTCTGAAAAACAGTGGGGATCAAGTGTGTTGCCTGTTTGTTCAAGTTCTCTGAATTGAACGGATACAATTGATTGCTTCTTTTTGGATAAGTGTAGATCTTGGTATAACCAGCTGAGAGATTTATAGCCAGGGACTCTATATTTATAAATGACCATGTCATGACTTATTCGATAATCAACATAAAAGGTCACCAAATCATTGTATGACTACTAAATCATCAAGATATTGAAGTTCTCACCGTGGTTATATTACCATAGAAGATATTAGATCTTGTTAAATATGTCAATTTGGGTTAAATGGGTTGAAATTGGTTGAGTTACAATAAATAATACTAGATTTTAATAAGTTCAACGTATTATAACTCATATAATTAACCAATCAACTAAATTGTGTAATAAATGAGTTATGTTAAACTTGAATTAACATGTTGGATATTGTTTCGCACAAAAAAAAAAAAATTACACATTATAATAGACAAATTTGTAATTAAATGGGTTTAATTGAGTTGAGCTTTAGCGGGTTAAAATGAACTAATGAGTAACATTTTGACAGGACTAATACTGATATTTATGAAGTAATAATACAAAGTTTGTGCTTGCATAAGTTGCAAAACAATGTGAGCATATGTGCATTCACTTAGGATTTGATGCAACACTTTTAATTTCTTTCAACTAGTATTATCATTACGAGCCTAAGCCAAAATCATCTAGGAATATAAATATGTTTACGCTTTACACAACTTAGAATAGCTTTTAGTTCCTTCGGCTTAAGAGAGATCTTGTGGGCCTTTCAAAGGCAAAGGATAACCTCGTAATCATGAGATGGTCTTCTAGGAGTTAATAATTGCAAAGATAATGACTAGATTATTAGTGAGCCTAAATAATTCGAAACAAGAAACCCTAAAAATATATCTAAACTTTTAATTTGTGTTCCTTCAAAATTATATTAGCTAGATGCTTCATTTCCTCCTTTTAAACAATTGGCTAATTCCTCCTCTAAAACCCAAAAAGTATATCTATTTTCCACAATTTTAATTTCTTTCGACTAGTATTGACATTACTTAAAACAATTGGTGGTATGGCATTTGCCTCATTTATGCTCGTTCTGACAAAGATATGAAACCAGTTAATTCTTAACAATTTTCCGTTTTCAATGCCTTTCAGTTGGAGCTGAAGTTGGGAATAGGAGGAACATCATATGCAGACTTTATCACTAGTATGCATCTTCCAATGCAGTTGAGGTATACATGTGCTGACATGCTTTAGTGCTATTTTACTTGCATAGCATTGTGTTTTTAGTAAGTTACATCATCATTGATAGGCTTGTAAGATTTGTAGCTGTCTTCTAGATTCTAGAACAGAACCCTCAAGTGTTTAAGCAAGACTGCAAGAGTGGGTACTACTAAGATGGATGATCCATTTCATTCCTTGCCTGCACCTCTCTCAGTATATTATTTATTTTCCCATTTGCGATCATTCAACAGTGAAAAAAATCATCTATAGGAGTGTGACATTCAGATACTTAATATCATGCATAATTTAGTGAGGTGGATCCAATTGTGGCATCATTCTCTGGGGGAGCGGTTGGCGTGATCTCAGCCTTGATGGTTGTTGAGATCAACAACGTAAAGCAGCAGGAGCATAAAAGATGCAAGTATTGTCTAGGAACAGGTACACATTTTGAAACAATTGGTATTTTTTTATTCTGGAAATACAACTGCTACATCATTGTTTGAATTTTCTTAATTTGATAGGGAGGGTGGAAATGTGAAAAATGATGCTCTGGTCAATTCAAATATTATCGAATTCAGGCTTGCTTTTTGTAGTGACTTGCTGTATTTATATGATACAGGATATCTTGCTTGTGCTCGCTGTTCAAATACTGGAGCAATAGTTCTCATCCAACCAGTCTCAACTGTTAATGGTGGAGACCAGCCTCTATCACCTCCTAAAACAGAAAGATGTTCAAACTGTTCAGGATCAGGAAAGGCAAGTCTTGCACATTCACTTTTCCTCGTGCTTTTGGTCTTTCATCAGCCAGCTACTTGGAGTTAAACTGGTGCTGACGGTTGCACCAAATCTCATGATTGCTACGTTCATTCTATTACTTTTAAAGTAGTTATTTTCACTCGTATCTACATTTGGCAGGTTATGTGCCCAACTTGTCTTTGTACAGGGATGGCCATGGCAAGTGAGCATGACCCTCGAATTGATCCCTTTGATTAAAAGTGCAAGAATATAATTCCTCCATGACACACGAGAAATTATTCAGCACAATTTAGCAGAAGGAAAGAGACTACGTTTGAGTTTCCTACCACATCATCCCTGAGAAACTCCACCATGATTATTCCTCCGAAGTATCATAGTAGAGGTTTGCAGCAACAAGTATGAATCTCAGTGTGTACTTGTATATACAGATTTACGGTTATTCTGCCATTGATTAGGAGCAGTCACATCCTGTTATAGTAGGCCTATGCATCGCAATCTGAAATTTTTCTTACAAAAATTAGCTTTAAGCCATTATGAAGAAGTCGAGAGAGAGATGTTTTATGGGGCAACATATACTCAGTTTGTCTGCCCGAAAATCATTACCCGTTGTTAAGGGTTATGACTGCCAAAACAACATAATCAACATGGATGTGGATTTTAGGGGCATGGTCAAGGTGTTTTAACTGTCACAATATGAGATTTAAATGCAACTAAGTGACGTCTAATAGTAGCATAGTATCTAATCCCTGATTGTACTATTACGTATAACCACTTATGTTCTTGCAGGCAACAAATGTTAGCTCAGCTCAAGAATGCAATCAATGAAGGACCTATAATATTAGTTTCTGTAGTTTTGCAGGAGTATTTAACACTCTAGCAAGCTATTTTTGCCATTGGGTAAAACTGTATAAGTTCATCAGGGAGAAGAATAGAAACGATTCGCATGAACTTCATAACGTATGAGCTTTACATTTCAGATGATGGCATAAGTCTTTCTTACTGCAGTTGTGGTACACAAAGAACTTGATTAGGTACTTAACATATAAAAACATGAAACTTTGATTGTATACATCAGTCTTCATAGATAATATATATACTACATGAATTTCAGAATGAAGACCTCATAAAAGTAAATGAAGACAAAAATCACATAAACTATAGTACCTGAGGTTATAAGAACCACCATGTAACTAATACCTGAGGTAGTAAAAAACAGTACTGCTGTGCAATGAGATGGAGTATAGTTGTTCAAAAGGAAAGCATGCTACAGTGATTTGTATTGTTCAATCAAATGAGAAGCATGAAGACGGGATGTTGGTATAATGGTGCATCCCAGAGCCTGTAAATACGAAATCTGCAATCAAGTAAAGAAAAAAGGACGATGTTAATGAATGAGTTTGACTACACAAATACCTATATAATTGATGAAATGTATATTTAAATGGTTGGTGGAGTAATAAAGCATTAGAATATGCTCCCTCCATATTTCAAAATGTCCAACATTTCAAGTACAAGTGCATCTTGTTTCCATTCACTCGCATTTGATATATTTATTACATCTTAGAGCCTAGTGGTGATACTGGCTCCTGAGATTCAGTGCCTTGAACCATGTCATGCGGCCAGGATGATGGGTGTGCCGCTTTCCAATGAGCAATATTAGTAGTATTCTGATCTCTGCTCTAAAAAGTGAAATAATTGAACCTACTTGATTGCATATATCAACATTCGTCTTTAACAAAGAAGATGAATCCGGTCGCACTGATAAATTATTTAAGAAAAGGGTCTATTGGTACACTATATTGCAACTGCTTACTTATAACAGAATCTGAAAACACACTTGAATACCTCTTTGAAAGTTCACATAGAAACCAAATTAAAGCATAGAACACTATAAGCCAAATGCAAATCTGAAAGACAATTTAATCAACCATGACAACATTGTACTTTCACCCTAATGCAAAAGTAAAGAAACCATGTGAAGATAACAAAGATATTGAATGAGAAAGTGTCAACCACCTGTTTAGAGGTAGGAGCTGATGAGCCCATTGCACTCTCCATTTTGAGTTTTTGAAAATGTTCCTGTGAGAAGTGAAATAGTTCAACACAAAGATGTTACAAGCAATGCATTCACCGGATCAAATTTTCAGTGCACGAAGTCATAACAGCAGTGAGGACAGGTGGCTACTAACAGTTGCATATAGAGCACACGAGAGACCCATCAACTGCATCTAACAGGGATATCATATGCACTAAGACTTGGAAGGAAAAACAACAATGTAACAACTGTATTAATGCTAGTAATGACAACTGAGAACTTGAGCTATGTTTGCCATTATGATTTTTTTGTGCTTTTGTGGATTTTGGCTTCTCTCTCATTAGTCCCCCAATCTTTCGCTCTACCTCTCCTACTTTTAACCTAATCATTTCAAAGAAAAGCACAAAATCATTAAACAGAGCCCAGAACCAAACCAAACGCAGGAAAACTATCTGCATTTAGAGCATCCAAGAAAAGCATCTAAGACTGGAATAGGTGCGGATGATAAAGTTGCTAGTTGAAGTAGTTGATGGAACTCACTTTGATTTTTCTACTTATCGATGCAATGTTGAATATGAGTAATGCTACAGTTGTACTTTCCCAAATTTCATTCCAATTGGTAAAATATTTATCACTTATTAGGTCGGACCTATTGAGCTGACCAATCACACTGAGACACATCAGGTTGAACCAGAAATTTAGAACTATTATATTTCCATATGTAAGCACAGCTTTCAAAGGTAAAGAGCAGCAAGTAGAAAAACTACCTGTTTTTCTCTCATTAAATAAGCGCGCTTGTCAGCTGGAATCTGCTCCCATCTTAGCACCTGAAAGTCAAGGGTAAATTATGGCAACCATATGGTCATGTGGCCTAATGGTACCAACCCTCCTCTCCAAAGTGGGGAGGTCGGGAGCTCGAGCCTCATAAGAGGTAAAACAAATTAAATAATGTTGTTGCCGAGCAAAAAAAAAAGGATGGGGAAACTGCGTCAACTAAAAAGTTAAATGAGAGTTATAACTACAGTAGATGCACAGCAGAAGCATGGTTATAAATCAGTCAATTACTATTGAGAATGTGGTTTAAGAAAGTTTCACATCGTAACTACAAGTCTACAACCGATTTCTGAATTCTGAGCGGAAAACCTACACTTTCTGCATACTGGAATGCTTCATTGCTCCTCAAACAGGATTTCAGGGAATGCAAAACATCCTGTGAAAACAAGCAAGATTCAAATTTGAAATGTCAAAGCAATCAACACAAGCAAGTAGAACATAGCTAATATTTCTCATTTGCATGTATGTTCACAGTGTACAATGATAGAGTTCAAGACATTGCTTTACTTGCCTAAATCTTTTATATTTCACTAGGAGTTTAAGACCTCATAATATCATATATTTTTTTCATCGGGCAGAAATCTCAAAATTACAAGTTTACATATTACTTTTGGAACTAAAAAATTAAAAGAGATCGAATCTCTAGAGGACAACATAAGGAACCTATTTCTAACTTTGTTCATGTAATTTCATTAGAGGTAATTTGGTGTGAAAGCCCAAATGAAAATATCTGCAAATACAGAACCTTCGGCTTAGGTCAAAGATCCATGTTAGAAGTAATGGAAATAAAGGGTTAGTATTGTATAGCATTTATATCTAGGGGGCTTAGTGTAATATGTGTATATGGGTAGACGTAGTGATGTAAATGTAATTTTTCATTCCAAGCAATATACAGAAAAGTTCCCACTCTCTTTCTCTCAGATCTACTTTCTCTATCTAACCATCTCTTGGGGCAAATCTGACTACAGCAAAACTCAATTCAACACGATCCAATGCCTAGTCATCACATAGGCCATGGTCCTACTGCTACAGTACTTTCTGTACTGTAGATGTCCACATTAACTTTGGTATACCTCCTCCCCCTTAGCTTGATGGAGATGGATACTATCATGCTTCCTAACGGGTGCACTAAGAGACATACGTTGAACGTGCCCAAACCATCGTAAATGATTTCTCTCATTTTTTTCCTAATGCCCGGGAGACTTTAACTGTCTCACTTATTTGTTTATTACGTATCTTATCTTCTCTACTTTTACCGGACATCCTTCTTAGCATTCACATTTCGGCGAGACCATCTTGTTAACATTTTCTTTCTTAGTGGCCCAATATTGAGTTCCATATGGTAGTGTGGGTCTAATAGTTGCCCTAAAAATTCCTCCATTAATTAACAGGCATACATCGATCATATAGCTTTGTGATGAGATTAGATGAACTCAACAATGATATGCCAAAACTAAATGTCGTTGCCACATGTTAACTTAAAGATCCATGTCATCAAGTAAGTCCGGAAATGAAAATGAATCAATGCATTATCCTAATCTAGTTGCCTATGATGAAACTTGGCCAGGTTGAGAGCTATTTAAATTTAAAATCCATCTCACGTGTGGTGTGATATAATTTTTCTTTAAAACAATTTATTTGTTTTAAAGATCATTTATTACAGAACAAGTGAGAATTCTCGACAAGCTGATAATAGAATAGCTGAGCATATAACAAAGGTAACCTTCCCCCAATAATATTCATTCACGTGTTGTAAACATATTTCATGAAAACCCTGTGCAATTTTTATTAGTCTTAATGTTGTTTCTACGTTAAATCCACCAGCAAATTGACAAGTAAGTTGCACTAGCAAAAGCATGCAATCACATCACTACTTATTTGCAAGTGGGGTTTCTGTGAAGCCCCTGTCAGTAAAATGGACCGCAACAAACTAAACCTGTATATTCCTGTTGAACGTGAACTGGGAGGCCCGTGTCATGAAGGATCTTGAAGTCAAGTTTGCATAATTTGTTTTTAAAAAGATTGGTTTGACAACAAGCTCAGAACACCGTTAACGGTAGCAAGAGATACAAGATCACAGGAACAAAACTAAAAGTATTTCTTAAAGGAAATAACTGAAGTGGCATAACCTTGTGGGTGCTTTTCTTCACTCTCAATCGTTCATCAATGACAAACGCAACCTGTACATTAAACCGAAAAAAGTAAAACTAATTAATGACAAAAAAAATATCAGGAAAAGAAGATCTCACTATCATTGACTGAGCAAGAGCATGAAAAAGAAAAAATGTTGGGGTTGAATAGAAGTGCAGCCAGGAATTCGTATGCGTGTACAACGGAAGGAAAATCACTTCCATGCCAAAGTAACACCTAGCAGGCACAAAGGGAGCGTGCTTTCTGCAGTTAAAGGGACCAGCACAATTGAGGAGAGCCCGGGAAAATATCAATTAGCTAGGCTTCAATCTTATCTTACATTATTTTTTGGAGAGGGGGAGAGCAATTGGGATTTTTGCAAGAGAAAGTTGAAACCACCAACAAATTACACTAAATTTGAGGCAACAGGGGAATAACACAAAGCAGCTCATGAGTGAACACGGAAAAAATAAAAAATATATATGAAACAGCCAAATAGGTTGCAAAAGATCCTGTAAACACATGAGATGACTTCAAACCCATGAAGAATATGCCATGCTCAATATGGGCATACTCAACTCAAGCTTTTTCAAAGTAATGTGGGTATGAGTCGGCTATATAAATCCTGGTGATGAGTCATAGGGTGATTGAAAACAACCACTTCTACTCAAGAGAGCAAGATCTAACAGTCACATAATAATGGTTTCCCGCTACTTTTACATGTTGCATACTAATACTCCTCCAAAGATAGTAAAAAATGATGATTTAGAAATCCTTTAAAGGAAACACCTTGTCAATTAGCCTCTTTGGTTCTTCAAATGCTGGCTTCTTGGCCCAGTGACGAAACAGATGGGATACAACTGCTCGTTCCTCCGTAGCGAATCTGTTATTTCATGATAATGTAAAAATCAAAGGAAGTCAATTCCTCGTAACAAGATACAGAGTAATAACTCATGTCCTCTTTTTCCATTTCAAGGTGGAGAAGGACCTTCTCAGAAAGTTATTGCCATTGAAAGCTTGAATTGGTTCACTTGGTTCTTTGGATTCTTCTCCTAATTCATTAGTCACTGTGTCAGTAGATCCCACATCTGCCTTTGTGAATTCTGTTTCTCTTAGTTGCCCATCACTTATGTGAGAGGTTTCTGTTGGAGGTTCTTGGTGCTTCATTTTCAAGCATTCTGAATTTGGCTCATCCTAGAAAAGAACCATCCACCAACAATGTAAGATAAAGATTTTGAGAATCAAACAATAGTAAACACACACATCGTCTCCCTTTGCTGCTATTGTTCAGACTTAAGCTCATAAAAAAATGTGCAAATGTTTGGGTAATGGATATTTGCATGCATATTACTCCCTCCCTCCCTCCCACATGAAGAGTTACACTTTGCCCGGGCACAGAGATTAATAAAATGAGTTGAAAAGGGGTAAGTTTCATAAAAGCCCCCTCAACTTGGGGCCCATATTTATTCCTTTCAAAAAGTAAGGGTATTATGGTCAAGTGGGATGACCCAAAAAGTAAATGTAACTCTTGAAGTGGACAGACTAAAAAGTAAAGTGTAACTCTTCATGTGGGACGGAGGTAGTATTATAGCAATCAATCACAAGTTTAGCAATGAGACCTATCTGGGGGACATGTTTCTCAGTAGTTCACCTATAACTATTTATGGATAATACACCTTCTTCATATTTCTCACAACCAAGACTAAAAGCGAAATCAACTTCTGGGAATGAGTTGTATGGAGCTAACAGACATTTAAAAAGGATCTTTGAGATAAACTGAACTCTGCATGAAGTTATTGTGAACCTGACACCAACTGATGAATACATGAAAATGTGCTACACATCAAGGCCTGCACCAGCACATGTTTAACTTTTAAAAATTGAATGCAGTATTTAATAATTTCCTCTTCAACTGAGCTTCAGGGAGCAATGAATGTGGGAAAAGAAAAATCTGATGCTATCATTCAGGAAGGCCATGTCGATCAAATTAATACGACTTTTTTTCTAGTTTGACGGTCGAGATATGTGAAGGCAGTGAAGCTTCAAAATGTTATCATAAATCTTGACAGCTACAATTTCCAGAAAAAAAAAGGATAAATGTACAGATCTCCGGAACTGACAACAAAAGAAATTAGAAGGTCAGCGCACCTGGAGTTCTAGAAGATTCTTTGGAATTTCTCTTAAGAAACGTGAAGGTTGAAGAACCTGAACGGAAGCACATTGTTCTTCAAAAGGGAAACGGATGATAGATCATTTATATACCAGAAAAATGCTGAATAATGAAAACATACTGCACCTGCCAATTTGAATCCATAACCACATAAAGTATGAAAATCTTTTTCCTTGCACGCGTCATAGCCACATATAACAAGCGCCGTTCCTCCTATTATTGCTGAAAGAAGGTAAGCTTCTAGTTCCGAAAATGAAAAGACAACTATATCCAATAATAATCAGAGCAGTATAAGGAAGATCATGCTGACCTCAACAGAGCTACTATTTTCCTTTGCAGCACCGTTGAATTCATGCAACAAGGGGATCTCAGATTCATTTGCCTGAATGATTGATCCAGGTGTTAGTACAACTGCCAGTGATATCAGTAGGAATAATTTTCTGTGTTAAAAGTTTATGCTTATCCTTTACAAAACAATATTTAGGTGTTATAATAATATAGCATTTAATATTCAACAATCTATTATAACTACAATTGTCGCTCATCAAGATGAGTAATTTCCAACAGAATCTCTAATATGTACCTTGAGTAAATCAATTTTCAATATTCATGTTACTGTCAGAGGTCCTGATACATTTTATCTCTGAAATGAAAAGCAGCAATGCAACGGCACTTGCCTAATGGGAAAACAGTGGAGCCACTAGTCCTGCATTATTTATCCCAAAAGTATACTACCACAAATAAACACTTCCATCTGTTGTATCTGACCAAATTGGTTTGCCTCATCTCCTTCGGGGCATCACTCCACTTCCGTTTTTTTCCTCACAACTGTTACAAGATACACTCATAAGGCTAAGAAAGAATGACTATGAGCTAACGCAAGTTATTTGTTTATGTTAACACTCGTCTCGATTGAGTCGCTTGGTTATCTCTGGATTTAGAAAATGTTGCTTGCTGGTCATGTTTGCAAACAATCCGGTTGAAATTGGAATCAATTACTAAATGCCATTGGTCAAACAAGGTCTACATAAAAATTACTGTTAAGAGTATGAAAACTTGGATTTGGTCAACCAACATTAGATAACTGAAGTAGGGGAAAAAGAAGAGCAATACTAAAAGAGTTTCTATTTCTTGAATATGGAGACATAACTGGAATAGCTGAACCTAAGAAGTAAGTCCTGATAACGGTATGCATGCCAAACCTTTTGAAACTCGGGAGAGACCTGGACAACTTAACAAGGATTTGTTTGGCTGAGTGGTTTTTGGCTTGGCTTTGTGGTTCTTTTTGTAACATTTAGGCAGAGAGAGAGAGAGAGAGATTCAGGGGCCGATGAGAGAAAAAGAAAAACAAAAAAAAACATGTAAAGAAAAGGCACAATACCAAGTGGACCGCAAGTCATAAGGTACAATGAAGAATAGTATTTGAGCAACAGTTCATTGTAATGTTGCTTTGAGTTTAGGAAGAACAATATGTATTAGGTGGGGAATCAGTCGGCACTTTGCTGATATTGAAAGAGAGAATTTAAAGATTTCTTGAAGGAGTTGATCATTGTTTACACATAATGCCAATTTTGATACAAATCTAACATGTGACATGCTCCACCTCGCAGAGACATGCTCCTAATGGTGTTGCAATTCTTTTTTTCATTTCTTAACTTTCTGATAGCACGTCAGCGGCACGTGATGCGCTAGAATAAAATTTATGAAAGGCATCTTAAGAGTCACATTCTGAATACTACTTCACCAAGTATATCGAGATTGACCGACACTTCATCAAGGAGAAGATTTCTAGTGGTATCTTTTGTATCGTTATGTAATGATCGGCGATCAGTTAGTCAATATCTTAACTAAGGATCTCAATTTAGAGATTTTATAACCATTATAAGCAAGTTAGGCATGAGAAATATCTTCGCTCCAGCTTGAGGGGGGGATGTTAGGAATAGTGGGTTAATATTGTATAGGATATTTGTCTAGGGTCAAGAGTGTAACATGTAAATGTAGTAGAAGTAGCATTGTAAAGTTACTTTTCTCAATAAGACAAATACACAGCAGATTAAGTTCTCTCTCTTTCCTCTTTGGTCTATTCATGACTTTGTACTGTAACATCTATGTGCCAAAGTTGTTGCTTCTCCAGGTTTTCGTGAAACCGCTTCTTAGGACAATGTTTACTATTTTTTGTACTTTTCAAAAGGACAAATAATCATATTGTTTTATTGACTATCCCATTACTGGTATGTGTTGAGAGTTTTCATGGTCATCTTTGGATTCAACAAGTAGAAACAACTTGCATATGCAAAGTGAGAAATAAGTTATGATGCCACAGTAGTAGTTTTGCATAGGTAGACTTTGATAGATTCAAAGACTTTGCAATCATCTGAAAGGAGCTTACTACCAGAATATTTCTGTGAATGAAATCAAAAACTAATTAGTATAGTCAGCAGATGAATTCGCTTTAGAGTACCTTCACTATGAAAACAGTATCCCATTCCAATCCCTTTGACTGCATGTAGAGGACAAGGTAAATGGAAAAGAGAAATACATCAGGTCATCCATAATTCTCAAAAAGAAACACAGAGGGATAGAATAAACATTTGGCTGTTTTGAGTAGCAAGCAAGGCACGAAATAAACATTTGGTTGTTTTGAGTAGCAAGAAAGTACCTGATGAATGGTTGTTAGAGTAACAGAATGCTCATTGTCATGTCGCCTAGAACGGAAATTTTCTCTTTCACGTTCGAATATAAAATCGATAAAAGCTCCAAGTACATTAAGACATCCTCTCTCTTTAACTGTAACATCTTTCTTTTCTTCCATACCGGTATGTTGCGATGTTATATATTCAGTGACATCATCCAACATATACTGGAGCACCTGCTCAAGGGAGTAATCCAGTTATACATATTACTCACACATAAAGATGCCACACTAATGACAGGTGAAACCAACTTGGGAGTTCAACTGAACATATTGTTATAGGTGTTCACTATTACTAGTAATTAATGAAATATAGTGCTTTTATGCCTTTCAAAAAAAAAAAATTGGGGGTGTTCACTACTATAAGAAGATAATTAGACTTTCCTATCATGAAGAAGATTTACACACAAAACTGCAGAATCACTTCTTTTGTCAAGAATAAATCTTTTACCTCACAACCTTCGTTCTAACATTGGTCATAACTTGTAGAAACTGACAACCAGAATGTGGAAATAGAATTTAAATTGCAAGAATATCGTGCCTTTACCCTCAAACCAAGAGATTCTGATTTTGACCAACTCGTCGTAGATATTCTTGGACGCTAAGTTTGCATTAGCTTGAGTGCCCGACTTAAAACGGAGTAATCAGGGAAACAAAGAGGTTGAAACTTGGAAAAGCGGCCAAGCCTAGAGCCGTACCGATGATTCATCTCCATTTACTAGCCCAAAGAGCACTTACAAGACGTCCACCCAAAAGATCATAAACAAAGGCTGGTGAGCATTGGTAGTAGGTGCATAATCCCTCATCACCCAATGTGAAATTGAGGATGGAGTATCAGTATCTCCAGTTCTACCTCACTTAAACTTCAAACGTCTTGAAGGACTCTGTAGCAAGAAATGTCGAATAATCAAAAAGGGTAGCCTAGCAAGATACTGCCAACGGTCTTGGTATGCAGCACCAACATAGTGCAGCCTGTCTCTTGTACAGCTCGCACACCATGAAGCGCAAGTTCTCGCAGACCATTAGCCTTTGCCCCAAGGCGCACTTGCCCTAACTGGTAAACCCCACAGACACACGTGGGATATAGGTGATCTTTGGGTTCTGATGCCCTTTTGGAAAAATAAGCACCAACCGCAGGCCCAAAGCATATATTCTCCCTAGCTCAAATAGCACATGCGTCAACAGGCCCAACCCAAAAATACTGCCATACAACGTACACCAAATCCCTCATCTGACCAATGTGGGATTGGTGTATCATGTTTACAAAGATATCCATATACTACGGTATCTATCAGTACAAATGCTTATCTTCTTCTCGAAAAGAAAGGAAAAACAGAAAATGCATATGTCATACCATGAAGTTGCACAGGGATCTATAGCAATCAACCTTCATTTCATTATTTCCACAATATGCATTCATATCCAATCATTCAGAAAAAGCTCATATTCCCAAATCATTAATAGTCAAGTAATTTAACCCATTGATCAAATTACGTTTTGGCAGAAAAATAAAACTGAGTAAATATGTGCAACAAAGTAATGACAAATTTTTATGTTATCTTTATTTTGAAAAATATCTAAAACTAAAAAACAAACTAATTACAATAAACTGACTAACTTTTGATGTCAAAGATATGAAGGATAAGGGGTTTTTAACAGCATAGGTCCACATAAAAGCTAGCCTCCAGCTTAAAAGGGTTGCCGCACTGCTCATTGCAATGCCTAAATCCAAGTTGCTGTTAGCTAGGTAGAAGAAAAGTGTTCAGCACCCCCCATGACCCTAATTAAAATAATTAAAGAGCTAACAGTTGTGTTGTGGTCGGTTGCCATTGTCAAGCACCATAAAAAATTTAAAAATAAACAATACGTCCGTCCCATGCAATATTGAGTCTTTATATTTTTTACCCTGTAAGTTAAGGGTATACAGGGAAGTATCTTCATCCACAAAATGTTTACTTCCAAAATTGAAACACTTTGAGTAAACCTCTAAAGTATAATATAATAGGTAAAAACAATTTAAATCTACTTCATCAAGAGAACGTAAATAAAAGTATCAGGAAGTTCAAATCTATCTGCAAGCAAACCAAAGAGTCCACTCCAGACTTACCGGTCTGATGTCATTGTCTTCATTAAGCAATTTCCCTCCATCAGCATCCACAACTGCTCGTTGTTCTAGAAGATACTTCTACGAAAGGAAGAACAACAAACAAAACTTAAATCTTTTAGTCAGTAGAACAAAAGAAGGTAATTGCTATTGACACAAACAAATAAACCAACAAAATCATGTCCACTGGAAAATAAGTCCCCATAGTTCCTTTTTAGGATGATTCAAAAAACGTGTCCACTGCATAGTTGCTAAAGGAGAAGGTGAGAGGCACTTTTTAAGGCGAAAGGCAAGGCAAGAGGCGGGGAAACGAAAGGCAAACAAGGTGACTATAATGGGGAAATTTTAAGAATATATGTTTACATATAATATATACTATAGAAATTAGAAAATCTCAAAAAACATGATTAAATATAATAATAAAGCTTGAAATTAAGCACACCTATAGTATCAATAACACAAATTTCAACATCCAAAGTTATAGTTCGAACGCAAAAGAAAAGATTAGTTAAAACTTATGAAAGAAAACAAATAATCGTGCAACAAAGTGAAACTACAGTTATAAAATCACCGATCTTAGCTAGAAACTCATTATGTTTTAAAATGAACACCTGAATTACGCTTCAAATGCGGCAGGGACCAAGACAACTAATGATGAAAAAAATCAGGAATGGCGGACTATTCCGGTGAAAAACTAGATCTGTCTTGATTTCGTTCAAATGTATCTTGTATTTGACCTAGATCTGGCTCAAATCTGGGGTTTTATGGTGAGCTAGTACAAAGATGACCGAGAGTCGCGCCCTACCCCTTGCGCCTGAGGCATCTAAGGCGAGCTTCAGGCATCCAAGGCATGCAAAAAGGCCAGCACCAGCCTGCCTGGAATCTTTAAGGCGAGAGACCCAATCTGAGGTGGAAAAGGGAGAGACGGGCGAGCGCCTTTCACAACTGTGGTCCACTGTCAAAAGAACATTTTATTTAGAATTAAAAAGAAGGTTTGAGTCCAGAAGTTCCTTCTGGTCCGTACATTAGGTGTTTGGGTCCACAAGTTTTTTTCTTTAAATAGAGTCAAATGGCATGTCTAAAACTAAGTGTCAATTCAAAGAGAACACATAATTTTGATCATAGGTGGTACAGTTTAACGATTGCTTTTCTGTAACACTATTCCTAGAAATTATGAAGCCAAACGGCTCCGCAGCAGCAGCAGTCGCTGCTGCTGCTCCACCACCACCGACAACCAAATTGGGCAATTCTCCATAATAAGTTGGAGTAGCAAAGAATAAACTTTTGAGAACTAGAATACAAACTGCAGAGAAAAAACCTTAAGGCATTAACTCTAAAAGCAATTTACATTATACTCCCTCAGTGTCAACTCTATTGGCCACAAGACAAAAACACAAAGATTATGGATCTTCATAAATGCATCATCTTCCAATGTCAAATATTGTATTTTACCCCTTATACCCCATTATTTAACCGCTTGCATTGTAATTAATGATTTATTGATGATGTAACTACCTAATTGCTTGCGGGCAAATAGGTTCTTAGTTATTAATCATCACTGCCAAATGAAATGGCCAAAAACTTTGAGACAGCCAAAAAGTTAAAAAGGTGGAGGGTATAAACGAGACTGAGGGTGTAGATCCCACTTCCCAATCTTTTTTTGCCTTCAGAAGACTTGTCTCTTTCACATCCAAAAGACTAACTTTATGTAATTGGAGTCATTGGACTCCACCATCAAGTACGTAAATTTTCAGGTTTGTTGTAATTACTAATTACATAGTAAAGAAGTTAATACAAGAATAATCTAGCCAATAGCATAACACAACAATGACATGTTTAGTACATTACAACTTTGTAGCTTCGAGAAAAGGGAGACCAACCTGAGGTATCATGTTTGCAACAGATGTAATGACAGCTGAAATTGACTCTTCCTGTGCCATCAAGGAGTAAGATTAGCAGCATAACTCAGCTTGAACTTCACTAGGATGAATATCTTCACATCCAACTTCAAAAAACTAGTACATCTGAAGTATTAGGGTGTCTAGTTATATCTGCCTTGATAGAAATGACCTTTTTCACAATAGCAAAGGCTAGTTTAAAGAAAAAAGAAGCAGCTTTTGGCTCACTAGTTGCATGAAACCTTAGAATTTCAATAGTTGGTAGTCAAAACATGTGCATTAAGAATTAACGTAATGTTTTCCCTGATTTGGATAAAATACCAAAAAGTCCTCATACGTCATAAAAAACTTTCGTATCCAAAAACTCCCACAATTAATTTTTCTATCTAGAGAGTTTCAAAGTTAAACTCTTAATACCAAAAGATCCTAAAGTTAAAGTTGTACAAACACCATTAGTAGCTGAATTTATTTCTCTTTTTCTAAATGATGATGGATAGAAATAATAATAAAAATATTGGTAATTTAAATTTAAATAAATCATAATCATAGCAAAAATAAATCATATTAAAAATAATAAAAGTAATAAATAAAGATAATAACTCAATCACTAAGCCAATACTTATAAAATAGAAAGTTAGTTTCTCAATTTAATATTATTAAATTATGATATTAATGGTATAGTAAAAAATTATAATAATAACTCCTCCCACATAATATTATTAAATAATGACACCGATTAACGATTTATTGTAGTATTTGTTTACTTACTAATAGTATAATAATGATTATTATTATTTATAATATCATTATTCTTATAATTATTTTTAGTATTTATCGTCATTTAGAAAGAAAAAGAGTTTTCTCCACTAACGGCATTAGTAGGACATTAACTTTAGGATCGTTTAGTAATGAAAGTTTAATTTTGGGATTTTATGGATAGAAGAATTATTTTTAGGAGTTTTTGGATATGGAAGTTTTTTAAGAGGACTTTCTGGTACTTTCCCCTCGTGATTTTTGGTTATGTTCACAAGAGTAAGGCTGAATTACCCAATCTAGTAATAAGGAGCATTTAAAAATCTTCATACATTTCAAGATTACCTGTTTTTCAGACTATAGACTCTAGAGTACTTATAAATGAAATGAATAATACAAAGCAAGAACATAATGGTATACTTTCCCCCCTTTAAGAAATACCCTAGCTTAGCCCCCTGCTTTCCCCATTAGGGCAAGTGCTTTACTATTTTAATAAAGGGTGAGTAACATCATCTCACAGAATATAGAAAGGGGAATTTGCATAGTTATTAGTTACCCTCCGAACTAGTTTTGATATCATGTCTACGGTGTGCAACACCCTACGTCCTTGGGTAAGCTGACTCCTACAGTGAAAAACAAATTGATAATTGTAAGTGATTTAATCATGTAGCATGATTCTGATTGAACTATACAAATATTAAAATACAGAATAAGAAAAGATAATTTTCATACCCACATTGCAATAACTAGGTTACATATAGCATGGGACAGTTTTTTTGTAAAAATCTACCAAAACGTGCACATATAAAGTCACAGTATTCAAAACGATATGAGTACCATACTTTGTTACATATATGCCGGATGAGGAGTTGCACGAGGCTCCCACACATGGGAGTCCTAAATTTCCTGATATGTGCAGCATTTCCCCTACAGAAGGGAGACGATTTCCCACATTCGAGTGCAATAATATGAACGGTTTTCCTCCACAGAAAAACAAATACAACAACAACAAAGTCTTAATCCCAATCACTTAGGGTCCGCTACGTGAATTCTTTTTCGCCATTCCACGCAATCCAATGCCAAGTCACCATATAGATCACAATTTTTCATCTCTTTCCATATTGCCGATGTCCATGTTAACTTTGGCCTACCTTTATCCCTAGCTTGATTAAGAGTAATATCATCACACTTCCTAATTGGAGAATTAAGGGGCCTATGTTGTACATGGCAAACCATCTTAGATGGCTCTCTCTCATTTTCTCTACTATAGGAGCTACATTTACCATTTGTCGCATTTGTTCATTATGAATCCTATCTTTTCTAGTTCTACCGCAAATTCATATAAGCATTCGCATTTTTGCTACACTCATCTTATTAGCATGTTCCTTTTTAATAGCCCAACACTCAGTTATGTACAATAGTTCAGGCCTAGTAACAACTATCCTATACAATTCTCCCTTTATTGATATACGCCGATCACATAGCACTCCGGATGTGCTCTTCATTTCATCCAACCTGATTTTATTCTATGATAGACATCCTATCCAATATATCCATCTTCATTAAAGATTGATCCTAGGTACCCAATATTTTCTTTTGAGATATTTCTTCTCCATCTAACTTAACTTTTACTTCACTAATACTCTTCTTACCACTAAAGTTGCAAGTCATATACTTTGTTTTGCTCCTACTTATTTTAAACCCTTTGACTTCTAAAGCTTCTCTCCATTTTTCTAACTTATCATTGACCACATTCTTTATTTCATCAATAAGGATAATGTCATCGGCAAATAGCATGCACCAATCTTGTAGATGTCTAGTTAGTCCATCCATTACTAAGCCAAAAAGATATAGGCTTAAGGCCGATCTTTGGTGTAGTCCTATAATGATCGAAAACTCGCATGTTTCTGATGCCGTGGTTCTAACTAACGTCGATGCTCCATCATACATATCTTTAATAACCTCAATGTATTACACTTTAACCCTTTTCTCTTTATGGATCGACCAAATTACCTCCCTAGGACTCTATCATATGCCTTCTTTAAGTCAATAAAGACCATGTGAGATCATTTTTTCCTTCCCTATAGCGTCATCAATCTACTTAACAGATGGATAGCCTCCATTGTTGATCTATCCGACATTAAACAAAATTGATTCTCCGATAACATTGTGTCTCTCCTTAGTCTATTTTCAACTATTCTCTCCCAAAGCTTCATCGCGTGACTCATTATTTTAGTACCACTATAATTTGACAGTTGAACATCTTCTCCTTTTATTTTAGCAGCCACACTACAAGTTCACAAAGTTTGCTTTTTCAGCTTTTTGACATGCCATGTAGAGGCAAATCTTGCCTACCTCTATCGAAAAACATAATATAAAAAAGTCTCAAATATAAAAAGATTATGCAGGAGTTATACAAGACAAGTATACGTATCAAAGGCAGAAGACCATGGTCCATGGCCTTTTGAAAGTACAGATGCGACGATTCTTAAATAAAGATGAGCCTTACTAGACTTCCTGAAATGCAATGAAGTTTTTCCAATTCCAAAAATGTTGCAATTGAAACTTTCCAATATCACATGCCTTTCAAATTGGTACCAAGTGGTCATGTGCCCAATGGTACCAACCCTCCTCTCCAAAGTGGAAGACCCGGAGTTCAAACCTCATCAGAAGCAAAGAATTAGAAAAAATTATTGTTGCCGAGCAAAATATTTGTGAATGAACCCAACAGTCACCATTATCGGCTTACCCTCATCGCTAAAGGTTCATTACCAAAGTTATTGTCCAATACCCCAAATAGGCAAATTAAAAAAAAATGCAAATAGATTCCTCACGAGTTTCTATAATCCTCAAGTAAGAAAAAGATATCCAAAATCCATTTAAAGAGAGTACTCTGGTCTTAGCTTTTTAAGTGTTTTCTCATATTGTTGTGACTGTACTCAATTATCGGTGAGAGAAAAGAGTAGCAAAATAACCCTCACGGTCATTCTTCTAAATACGCCCAACAACAACAAACCTCTTGAAGGTACCAGAGATCTTTGCACTGAATATGTCAGATGCAGCTGATATGAAGCTGCATTTCCTAACAGTTGAAACTTTATCAATATGTTCAATCACCTGCACAGAGAAAGAAGAAAGAATACAACATTGACATTTACGCCTGAGCATGTGCGTAGCAAAATCAGCTAAAGATTTAAATACAACATAGTAATATACCCTATTCTTTTCCTCTTTCTCTAGAGGTAGTAAGGCCTTGAATACTCGACGAAATGATTCATCATCACAACCTGGCAATGAAGTTCTAAGCATAGATATGATGGCTTTGACTACCTATTAGAAGACAGCTCGGTCAATACAAAAAGGCATGCTAGCAATTTCAGGTGTAAGATTAAGAAATATTTTACAAAATAGAAGAAACTCAAATGCTGCAAGACTACAATTGCAGGTCTGGGAAAAAGGCGATAGTGAGTCTTGATTAATCTTTACAATAAGCAAACCCAGAAGGAGAAATGGAAGTCAATCAGCAATGTCTTTACATACAACAAAGACACGGACATAAAAGTTTTAGAAATAGTTAATAGAATTACAACATTTTTTTACAAACTGAGACAGAGAAAGATGTGACAACTTTACCAACCATCCTACTTGGTTCAGTCGAACTTTAAACTGGTGAGAGCAAGTGATTACTAGATTCTGGTGCATCTATAATCCTTTAAAAGGGAGTTCATCTATTTAAGATGCATAAGAAGTTCAGATATTAATAGAACACGATAGTAATGACTTAGTGAGTCCCCCTGCATCACGCTCAGGAGTCATAGCTTAACACCGCCAGTTCCAAGCCACAGTAACTAAATGGCACATGTTTAACTTTGTAATGAACATAAAGGTAAGAAAGTTGGACCGAAACAAAAACGGAAGAAAGGATTCATATAGCCAACTCCAAGTGACCACAAAAACTGAGGAAGTTCAGCTGCGTAGGCGTCTATACATCATATGATATTGACAACAAGAATTGCACAGCTGCTGTAAGGCGCTTCAAAGGACACAGTTGATAGAGCCCTAATTACTGGAATCTACACAGGAAATCCCGTTCTAATGCCATCACTTAAATCCTCAAGCTTGATGTCCTGAACTTAACTGAACTGACCATCTTCCCAAAGGTGGTTGGCTGGTTGCATGCAACAAATAGTAGAAAACTCAACCTTCTTAATTTCACTTTATCCCAATCAAGTATATGGGATTGAGTAACTTTCAAACTTATTGGGCCTTAATTACATTTTTAAAATAGCAAAAGGTTGATATATCTGGCAATATAGACCAGGACCCAACTGAACTCATCACATCCCTATTATTTGTAGCTGCTTATTCATCCTATTTAGTAATTCTCTACTGTGTTTTGCAAGATCACATTTCTGGTGAGGAATACATAAAATGCCTTGGTAGCTACTTCAACTCAGGAATATTTCAGAGAGCTAAGTTTTTTTCTGGTTGGGTTTGGTGTTCACGAGTAAGGAATTGTGATAATATACATAACATATATAAGTATAACAAGCAGAAGAAGATGCAGGTAGAATTTACTGCCAACCATAATATATATATGTGTGCGTGCGTGCGTGCGTGTGTGTGTGTGTGCGTGTGTGTGTGTGTGCGCGTGTGGTAAATTCAATAAAAAATTAAGGATTATGGAACGTAAACACATGCATTTAAAAATTGCACCAGGCACGGATCTCATATAAAAGCTAAATGCAGAATATCAGTAACCTTTTTCCGATAGAAGGCCACACCATGAGTGTTGAATGGGATTTTCCTTTCTCGAAAGGCAGTTTGAAAAATTTTCCCTGACACCTGCTTTGCAGAATATGAAGCCAAAAAATTTCAGTAAGTTGTATGCTTAAAATTGAAGACCGCTTTTTTTCTTCTGTAAGTAAAATGGTGGCCAAAACTATAAGATCTTTTAGCTTGACCTGCCTCCGGTACAGAACAGCAACATCTCCAAAAGATCCCTTAAGAGAAGAACCACCAGAACAGATTTCTAATATTTTGTCAACAACAAAAGCACACTGTGCAGCTTCATTACAACATTCCTTGATAGTAATCTGAAATTTTGATGCAAGACAAGCAAATTTAGTTGCAATTATGAAGAAAGACTTTTACTTTTAACTAAAATTTGTCAAACTTGTCACCTTCGATCCAGAAGAATTGTCAGTAAGAACATTTTCGGACTGGCATCTTTTCAAATTATTCTGTATAAGTGATGATGCCGCCTCAACGATACAACGAGTAGAGCGATAGTTCTTATTTAGTCTGATCTGGATGGAGTATGCAAAGCAAAGATCAAGAAATAATGTCAAAACTCAGAGGACATAAATTAGTGACTAGTGACCTCAATATATTTTTTGTTCAAGCTCAATGTTAGACCATACTGATTTCAGGATACAAGAAAATTATATTTTACTAACAAGATAGAAAGCTCGAAAATCACTGTAGACATGCAAGTTTAAGACAAACCTCCTTGTGCATGTGAAAATCTTTACGAAATGAATGGAATCCAGAAATGTCGGCACCATTAAAGCTAAAAATTGACTGCAGTACGGAAGACATAGAATCAGAGTTTAGAATACCGCGTTTAGCTGGAGATGGACAGTGTGGAAGAGAAGGGAAAATAGTGAAATTTCCAGATGAGGGTTTTGCTATATTCAGGGTTTAAAAAGTATGCACCTGATCTTCATCTCCAACAATGGTTATGTGATTGTGAGATGCAAGTATTCGCAGTAAACCATATTGCATAGCACTAGTGTCCTGAAACTCATCTATCACAATGGCTTTCCACAACTCCTGGCACTCCTCGAACACTTCAATTGAATGAAAAATAGTGAAGATTAACAAATAATGAACTTGGTTCAGTCAGTTGATTGAGAAGGGCAGATGACAAACCTTCCGGGAAATCTGTAAGCAACTTCACAGAGCGGCTGATTAAGTCATGGTAATCCAGAGCATTACAAGACTTCAATATTTTCTCGTAGTTCCTAAGAATTGAAGCCTGATCCAGATTTACAAGTTCAGGATAGTGGTATAACCAAAGAAAGCAGATAGGAAAGATAATCAAAATAGCTTACTCCCATCTCATCTCCCATCTTATGGCAATCTTCAGAATTTTTTCCAGAAGCTTTAGCCTGAAAGGTGGTTGAATAATGGCATGAATGCTACTAAATGATGCAAAATTAGGACACTAGTCACAAAACCACCTTTACTATCAAAGACAGAGTAGCGGAAGATAAAAAGAAGGATGAAAATTTTGTAAGGCCATAGTGTAAGTATGAAAAACAATCTGTCTGACAAAAATTGCAAACAAAAGAGTTGCAACTTGTTTCCTGTCCACTTGTGCAAGCGAAAACATATCCACCCTCCAAACTTGACTCAATGTCACTTTTGAAGTTAATTTTTGAAATTTTTTCTCTCAAATGAAACTGAAAGCTTATAAAAGAAAACACAGGATTCATAGTACTAGCCACTAGGTGATTTTTGCAAAGGTTATAATTTTATTATCTATATAAAATCAAATATGATTAATATCAATGCTAAAGTTGGCCAAGTTCACTGGCTATTGATGAGGAAACAAGAACTTTTATCAAGATTAGTAGAAGATATCAACAGTGGGACATCAGTGAGAACATCTGTGGCTAAGAGATACAGCATGTGTTCTTTGTACTGAATGCCAGGATTGGGGTGCTGGCTGGTTGTTGATTTATCGTTACTCCCTCCATCCCAATATAACAGTCCCCTATTGACTTTACAAGGGTTTTAAGAAAGTTGTTGACGTTGTGTACATTTTCTTTAATAACCTCAAGTTGGCCACAAATGGTATCAAATCAATGAGACAGTTACTTCTGCTCTCTCATAACTAAGACGGACAACAGACAGAGTTGGTTTTGGAAAAGTTCCTGAAAAAGTAAAGGGACAATTATGTTCGGACATCCAAAATGCAGTAGAGGGATATTTCTAAGGAACAATGAGTAGTTTTTAAAGGCTTATTAGTTTGTATTTCATTTCCTGTTTCCAAAAAATCTTCGTAACATTTAAGCCCCAGGGGTGGGGGGGTGCGCACTAGACTACAAAGCTCATACCATTTGAATAAATACTAATGCTTCAGTTGTATCGGCATAAAAGTTTTCCAGTTTCTTGGGTGATCAAGGGTAAAATGAACCTCCTGGAAAGTATTTTACAAAAATTTGTTTACAATAGCCAAAAAGGAGAGTAATAACTAGAACTCACTTGGACACAGCCACCACATCGCCTTGAACTTGAGTGATACTAAGTTACTAATACCTAGTATCTCCAACTTACTTTTTGCTATTTATTGTCCTTTGAGGTCAAGAATCTAGTTGTATATGATCAAACAAACTATGTAAAAGGTTCCTCGATGTAAATGCTTTTAAGAAACTCCCAATTTCAAATCATTTACATCTTGAAATAAATGGGTGAGGTAAAAAGACATGAAGCATTCTGAGGCTAGTTTGTCAAAACTTGTTGAATGATAAAAATTTTAGAAATAAAGAGCTCTTAACCATTTCAAAATAACATTATTTAACGAAACTAAGCTTCTCCGTTGCACAAGAAAGCTAAATAAAAGAGTCAAGATATGACATACTTGAGTCACAAATTTTAGCCACTGCTTTGATTTATCTTTAAAGCGTTGTGGAGAACTTATGACATCGGACTCCTTGGTGCTTTCGCTGCTCCCATTGTTTTGTACATTCTTTCCATTTTCAGTTAGACGCACAGCCTCAATGATGGCTCTTCTTTGCTGACCTTGACCATATAGCAAAAATTCTGGAGTGCGTCCCAACCTTTTAAGCAGCAACATGTTCGTATCAGATGTTCACATGCATATAACAACTCGAACAAGATTGGGATAAGGCAGCTATTAATAAACCATGAATTATATCTAAAGCAAATGATTCATACACAAATACCTATAATAATAGAAAAGCAGACCCTCAGGAATCAAGAGATACTTCATCCACAGGTAAAGCTCAGATATTTTTGTTTCTTCAAAAGTTCAGGTAAAAAATACAGGGAGTTGCATTTACATTACAAGTAATTTGGCACACGCAATTCCTCTCCAAAGTGATTGGTTCTCATCCCATTTTATAGCATAAATTTCACATTTTCCTATGTCTCCTTTATTGATTTTTTTTTTTTTTCAATTTGTTGAATTTATTGATATTAGATGATTTCAGGCAGTCATTTTTTGGTAGTTAAATAGATTTGAAGTTATCATGCATGCTCAGTAGTTATTTTTGAGTGTTGTACGTAATTAGTAATACTTCCATCTCATTTAAATTGGTCACAAGACAAAAGCTCACAGTTGAAGAATTCTTAATTAATGCATTTATTCTCAATGTTCTATTCCACTTACTCTCAATCTATTAACTAAATGCGATTTTGGGTCCATAATCCCAAAAAGGGCTTCATTCACATCATTTCCTCTTTATGCTAGTAGTAAATGATCACTAAGTCCCTAACAAAAGGATGTTGCATGTCTTTTGTGTCTTAACTTGTTATTCAATTCAACCGCAAATAATGCACCTCATCGTGTCTTTGTAGATTATAAGTAGAAAAGATATGCGAACCAGAATATGAAAGAATGTTAAGCAGATGAGAATGCCAGTCATGCTAAACAGTGATATGCAAATTAAGTGACCTTGGTCCTGATTCTTTGTTTGCAGATTAAAACATAAATCAGTGAAAGAAACGTATACAGCAATAGCTTCAGCGATTTGATGCTTGAACTATAATAACCGGGAGATAAAGATCATAACAGAAGCAGCCATAATACCACACTTTTTGAATGGGCATACCTCTCAGCATGTGAACGACAAAGTTGCAATGAAAAAGAGTGGAAGGTACTGATCGTAAGATCCTTCGCTATCGTCTTTCCAGCCACCTTTCCAATCCGATCTCGCATTTCAGAAGCAGCAGCGGCCGTGAATGTCATAGCTAAAATGTGGGATGGACCAATGCCCTAGATTATTTAATTGGTGGGCAAATCAGAGGAGAGCATGCAATGAATCAGTAGTGATTTGCAGAATAGAAGAAAAAATAACCAACAAAGTATGAGCAATTTGTCAAGCAATACTTATTAATTGAATTAGTGCTTGTTATTCATTATCTTGTTCATTCTATGCTTATACTAAACAATAATTTGTCTTTGTCTGTTTCATAGCTTTGAGCTTATACCAGAAAAAACGCCTTTGAGTAGGCTGTATTTCTTGAATTGTTTGTTATACGATCTGCATTAGCCCACACACGCACTCACACACATAACAAGTACGAGAATTGATATTCGTGTAAGGCCTGAGTAGGTGCAATAGATAAGTACCAGTACCTCATTGAGCAGCATCAGCACTCGCCCAACCATAGTAGACGTCTGAAATAAAAACCACAGAAAGCAAGCTTATAACTGATATGGAGAGAGCCAAAAGAACACAAACATACACACACATGCACCCACACACCTATTATGTGTATATATATATAACGAGATATATATATAGAGAGTGTGTGTGTGTGTGTGTGTGTGTGTGTGTGTGTGTGTTGGTTTTAGAATACAGACCTTACCACTTCCTGGACCCGCTACTATCATTAGAGGTGTTGAAATGTCACTGCATGCTGCTTCTCGCTGCCGGTCGTTCAAAGAACGCATATACTTAGCATATTCCGCAGGCATGCCCTCGAGTTGTGAAGCGCTAGAGCTCCTCAACCCTTCTTCTCCGCATTCTTGATCATCACTTGGTCCAGAAGTTTTACTTGTCTCCTCTAATACAACAGGAACCACATCTCCTTTATCTTCTATACACTTTTCTGCAGGCTCGTTTTGCATTTGAATGTCACTCTTACATTTATCGCCTCCGTGCACTGCCTTCTCACATAAGGCGTCAATTTCTCCTAAGAAAGACTCATCAAAGTCTTCATCCAGATTACCAGGTAATGCTGAAGATGTACACAATCTAGAAACATTCTGCTGTCTCACAGGAGTTATATAAGAGCTTAACCCAAACCCTTCTCGCATAGCAGCACACCTTGTCTGTTCATTCAACCCAATCTCTGTTGGTTCAAGTCTACCTACAACTACATCCAAATTGGCACTACACTGCGGTAATCTAACTGGAGTTTCAATGGAACCGGAAACGCTCCTTTCGATTGAGAATCCATCAATTAATCCAACTTTTCCAGCCGGCGTGTTTCTGGAAGACGCATAGCCACTATATTCTAGCTGTCTAACCGGAATTTCAGATGAATTCTGAACTGTTGCCCTTTCCGTCAAAGTAACAGCACTCTTATTTCCAGATAAGTTAGTAAAACTCGAATGGCTATCATATTCATTTTTTAATAACTTAAAGTTTCTGATAGGCAACGGGGATGGAGTGTTCACTGAAATGTCTGAAAGAGGAAACCTTATAATCCCAACAACAGGGACCGCAGCCTTAGTTCCATTCGTAACCTCGATTCTAGCACAACAAAGTGCCACCGATACAGAAAAAGTAAATTTACAAAAATAAAAATCATCGATTACACAAAATCTAACTAAATCTGCACATACAATGACGAAGAATTGAAACACTTACGTATTAATTGTGTTGTCACGGGGCCTCTTTCGCTCGAGAAGAGCCTTGGCAGCTCTGAAGTTTCGCGAAATTCGAGCCCTTTGCTCGTCTGATAATTCACCTGAACCTACATTTTCCTTGTTCATCTTCGGACGGAATGAGACGCAAGAAATGCCCGAGATAGCCTGCGCCGATTAGAGCGTCAGAGTTAAACTCATGGGATGAACCCTAACCCTATACTTAGAGAATGATTTGGCATAGCAGTTGAGGGAAGCTGGTTGCTTTTAGAAGGGAGATGGAGTGGAGTGGTGGTGACTGTCGTCGCTCGCGTTTCAGTTTTCCCTCCGAACTTTTTGTTTCAAATAAAATTGTTATTCGTGCATACCCACATTGGTTAAGATTTGGCCCATTTAATTTTGTCGGGCTTGGTTTTTAGGAATGAGTTCGCTACATGCTTCCCTTAAAATTTCTCAAAATCTCTCCAGCTAATATCAAAATACTCATATTTATGAAAAAAAAAATTATTACCCACTTTTTCGCGCTTGGTCGTTATAATCTTTACGCCATCTTTTTTTTTTATTGCTCACGGATATCAAAAATTATGTCCTTACTGATCCTTACGCCACTTTTCTGTCATAGTCTATGTCCCTCCCATACCCATTTTGTGGGTAACGGTATGAATCTCCATACATGTTCCCTCCAAAATGATCTCCATTGGGTGCATACCTGTAACTGCAAAACACAAGTTATATATTTTGACCATTACACAATAGTTGGTTGATTCCATCTGAAATCATAAAACTGGATCAATTATCATTAAAAATTTGAGATCAGATCAACATCTTGAGCATTTTAATTTCTTTTTACAGACTTTCCTTTATCTTCGAATTTATTCAGCGGTTTCAATTTATGAAGTTTTCGCAAATTTTATTTCGTAAAAGTTTAAAGTCGGTGAAAAGGTAATGGGTTTGTCACGTAGGAAATTTAAGATGAATCTTGCTTCGTGGTGCATTTGATATTTAATTGCATTGTCAATTCATATTGCACCATTAAATATCTAAATACTAGGTTCAACTCAAATTTAGAAATTTATAAATATAAATGTACTAGATGAATATGTACAGTATAATACTAATTACATGTACTAATCATCGAGTCATTATACTTGGTACTATCACTATGTAACTAAATTAATACCTTCTATTATAACACTAATAAATACGGAGTATTTTAGAAGAATGCTCCAAACGAATGCTTTAAATTATTAATTTAGATTAATAAAGATGAAAGTTCAATATGAACAGTCCAAAAATCTTTTCGTTTTAATCAATTATCAACATTCGATTTATCTTAATCTCTTCGCTTAAATCGTGATTCATTAATAAATCTTTCCAAAATACTTCAAACTATCCGGTTAGGTATATTTGATTCATTACAACCATGTATTTTCGATTATATGTGGCTTCTGTTGTTCAGTCTTACTGAATGCCACATTGCAACTTTATGTTGGTTGAAATTTCAGGGTTCTAGGTCATGTTCCTCCTTTAGTTACTAACTTGGTGGAGGTGTCGGCTTAAATCCCTTATTTTTTTCTTTTTGTTAGCATGCTTCAATATTTCGAGGTTTGATTTCTTTTGCACATTTGCTTCTCTTATGTTATCCCATTTTTTAATGATGGTCTTTCTCTTTCTTTCATTCCCCTTTCACCCTTTTAAAAAATAAATACATTTGAGAATTACATATTGATATAATGCATTTTTATTATTATTATATTTTTTGTACAACTTTTTGCTTTTAAATATTATTTTATTCTCAATTTTTGCTATTTAACTTTTGATTTTCACCTTAACTTGGGTTTTAGATTCATATTTTATATGACATATTAAGAACTAAATGATTTGTATATTTTAGTCTTGATTTGAGTTTTTCAACTATACGTAATTTAACTAATTTCTTAAAAATATTTTTGATTTTAGTATTATTTCAATTTTGGTAGCTTCTCTTTGAAGATGATTAGTTTAATTAAACTCTTGCTATTTATTATTTGATTTGGATTCAATACACGGCTTGATTTAAGTTTATTTTCAAATTTATTTATTTTTTGATTTCGATTCAATTTTGATCTTAAGTTGATTTTAGCTTCATATTTTATTTAAATTTTTAAGAACTAAAGTGATCTTGAGTTTTTGTCTTCATTTGACTTTTCAATTATAAGTATTTTAATTTATAATTTTCTTTTTGAAGATGTTGTTTCAATACAAACTTTGTCTAATGATTGTTTAGGTTTGAGTTCAATTTAAAAAGTTTGATTTACATTTTAGTTTATTTTTTAGTTTATTTTCTTTGAATTATGTTTCATAAAATTCTCCTATTCCTTAATTTTATGATTTGAATTCAATTTTTATTTTTGTTTATAAACTATTATTACTTTCTCCAAGAGTTTCTTCTCTAAATGTTTTATGTGATTGATTGTTTGATTTTCTGTTGAACGTGAATTTTAGTATTGATTTAACCGTGTAAAGTGTGTATTAATTAAATATTAGACTTTTTGTTAGCGATGAGCTTAGGTATGTATTATGCTTTAAAAATTCTCATAGTTTATTTTTTTTTTTTTCAAATTTTGGTTTTGATTGTAATTTTGTTTTCACTTTTGATTTTATCGTTGGCTTTAGAATTTAACTCAAAAAAATCAAAGCAATATAGAAATGGCCTATATTAAAAAATTAACCATTTTCCCCCAATATTGATGGGTCATAATTTGTGAGAATCTCCCGTTCTCGCGTCCTCGGATTAATGAAGCACTAATCGGGTTTTTCGGATGAAACGTGTTATCGGGCGTGTGCGATGAAAACTTTTGTACAACGCTGGTTTCTCTTTAGTGACCACTCAACTTGTTTGAAAAATTGAGAGTCGTCACATCCATATTTGTGTTTTAAGACTTCAAAAGCACAAGCATTTTAAATGTGTAGAGATTGTAAGTCCGGGGGCTAGGTTACGAATTGGGAAGGGGTTAGACACTCAATTTGTCCTTTCGATCTCTTAATAATGTTCTAGCATGCATGTCTCCTATTGATCGGTCAATTGGTTGGTTGGTTGCTTACATGTGATTCAAAAAGGGTGCAAAAGAGGTGAGCATGGTCTCATCAACATTTACTTTACATCTAAATTATGCAAGGAAAAAGAATGTACATTTTGTTCGTGTGAAAAGAAAAGATATTTACATTTTATGCAAAGAATATACATTTTAGTCATGTATTTGAAAGGAAAAAACTTACACTTTAGTAATGTAAGTTAAAAATGAATTTACACTTTAGTCATATAAATAAAAGAATGTTTATATATTTTATGCAAGAAAAACTTAGGAGTAAAGCTCCTTTCTTTGTCATCCTTCAAGCATCATTATCAAAGTCATTGAAAGACTTTGAAAATAACACTATCATTTGTAGGATGTATGTTTGAGAAAGAACTTGTATGTGCAAGAAGATGTATGTACATTTAAAAGAGATGGCCATTATTACTAGATTATGATTGACTTTTAGTGCATTCATCTCTTTGAAGACTCCCAGAAAGGAGTGAACCCTTGTGAGATTCATGAACACATGCATTCCTTCATTTCTAGATCCTTTAATAATCATTTGGAAAGAACGTTTAATAATTTAACCCAAAGATGGAATATTAATGCCACACTTTGAGGATCCATTTGCATAATGTACACACACATATATATACATAGTAATATTTATAAATTAACTCAAAGAGTGACATTTGTAATTCTACTCCTTAAGGACTACACATTATGTGCTATAATAATATATATATATATATGAAAGTAATGTAAATGAAATGTAAAGACATGATCAACTCACAAAGTAATGAGATTTGTAATCCCACACTTTGGAGGACTTACACTTTATAATATGTATAGATCAACTCACAAGTAGTGAGATTTGTAATCTCAATCTTAGAGGACATGCACTTTATGTACTATAGTACATAATATAAATCAACTCCCAAATTGTGAGATTTGTAATCCCAATCTTGGAGGACATGCACTTTATGTGCTAATATATGCAATATATATATATATATATATAAGAAGGGAGTGAAGAAGCTCAAGTTAATAAACCATCTTTAATATCTTCTAACTCTTAGTACTCTTGATGATGATGTGTTTATGAGTGGTTGAGAATGCTTGTGTTCTTGATAATAGTGTTTAATGGATGAGAGAGACTATGATGATTGATGAGAGTGAGTGGACTTTCTCTTAGTAAGCCAAATGATCAAAGCTTAGCAAGAGAGTTTTTTTAGAGGAGAAAAAATCAAGTGTTTAATGAGAGATCAAGAAGTTTACCAAGGGTTCCAAGGTTGTTGAATGGAGTAAATAGGGTGGTATTTATAGGTGGAGGAGGAGTGTCCAGCCTTTCTTGGAGGCCCAAAATATCCAAAATATCCCTGAAAGTAATTATGAGTTTATCATTTTGCCCTTTAAAAAAAAGGTAAAAATTCCAGAAACAGCTCACCTGGGCCGAACCGGCGCACATGAGGCTGACTGAATTTTTGGCCTTTTTCTTGACCAAAATGAGTTACAACCTATTGTCCAATGTGCCTAAGTGTTTAATAATTACATTCCTTAATTGCACATTACTTAGCAAGGTTGATCACTCCTCTTCCATTCTTGGTATGCATTTGTCTCCTACTTGGAAGTCTTGATTGGAATGATTAATTTGTGAGAGGAAGTCTTCTCTTTTGTTTTTTCATCTATTCATCCTACAAAATAAATTGTTACACCACATTAGTAATGTATGAGTGTAAAATTTGAGCATATATATATTTATTCAATGCAAGTAACATAATTATTAATGTTACTTGGGCTTTTTAATTTATTTAAAACTTTAGCAAAATATTTTATTTACTAGGGTCAAAAATAGGGTGTCTACATAATTATAAAAATAAAAATTATTATGGTTTATTTTAGTAATAGTATTAACTATTAATGTATAATTAATGGCCAATATAGGCTACGGTAAATGAAAATTTTTAATTTAATTTAATTGTTAATTAGGAGTAACAATGCATTTACTAAAATTTGATGTTACTGGAAAAAAACTGAGAGATAAAGAATGAAGCAAGACTCTTGATATGAATTTGGTTACTCAAACATTAATATTTTCTATTAGGAGTGATGAGTCATTTATAACTATTTGATGTTACTAATAAAAATAAAATAAAAATGAGAAAGATCATAGGAGAAGACTCTAGATATGAGTTTGGTTACAAAAATATTAATTTTTAACTCTAAAATCAATTACCTCAATTAGTATGGAATTAATTAATTTTGTATGAGAAAAAAATTAATTAATTTTTGTCTCTTAACATATTTATTGGATTAATATGTAATACCTTGATAACTTTTTTTGATAAAGAAAACAACTTTGATATTTGAACATTCGGTGTAAATGATTTATATTTTAGTATTTCTACTATATATAATGGTGTTTTTTAAGTGTTGGGCTAAATTATTTTGTTATTAGCTATAATTTTATTGTGTTTTCATCTTAAAGATTTATTCAAATTTTCATTTAAAGAAATGGAAAAAAAATAAAAGAATAATAGAAATGATGATGCCAATTTAATTTCTCACGTTCTCACCGATGGTTATTTTATTTAAGCTACTTATATAAAAAGATAAAACAAAATTAATGCATCTTATTTAAAAATTCAAACATCGTAATTAATGAATATTTTAATAAAGGTATATAAACAGACAAAATAAAGTTCATGCATATTACTTAAAAGATTAAACATTCGAATTAAATCAATAGTGATTGTAATAAAAGTATAAAAATAATGCACAATTAATAGAGTAAACGATAAGTTATTTTTGGGTTTAAATTAACAATGTGGTATTTATTGTAATGGTGGTATGTGAAATAATGTTAATGAGGTGAGTAAAACAATGTAATTTCACTTTTCAAAAATATACTATCAATCAAATTACTTCAAACGTGTGTATATATATATATATATATATATATATATATATATATATATATATAGGGGAGAGCTCTAATTAGACCATCTAT
>JAOWAN010000001.1:5515965-5536097 GCA_028566635.1 Lobelia cardinalis
TCAACGAGAATATCGATTTATCATCAGAAAATGACTTACAATGTTCATCTTATAAAAGTTATTTTTCAAAAGTTGATGACCGATGTGTATGATGATACCCCATCTAAATATGTAATGTTCATTTCGTTGCTATATAATATTTATTTCATCAGTATGTAATATTCATTCATTTCAACGCTTGATTCATTTTTTTATGATATGTACGTATAAGAAGGCAGTGTGTTCATTTAATTCAATCCTTTGTTCAGTTGATTATAATATAATGTTTATTTTAAATTTTGATATATTATAAACCAGTTGTTGAAGATTACAAATGTTCATTTCATCATTGCTTAATATTCATTTTACGTCTATGATGGATTCATTTTACTTCTATATTGAATTAATTTCGACAATTTTACTTCTATGTTGCTTATAATTCAGTACTATATATTAAGATGTTCATTTTTTTCAGCATCGTTATTTAAGTATTCATTATATAAATAATTTCGATTAAAATGAATGTTCATTTTGCAACGTTATTGAAATGAATGTGCATTTTCTGTTTTGTATTCAAATATTTTTTTTTACTAATTTAAGCAATTTGGTATGAATGTTCATTCGTAATTGATTAATATTCATTTATCAGTGCTTAATATTCATGTAATTATCTGTTTTAATATTTAAATTTGAATTTCTGTTGATTTTTGAAAATTAGGTTAAGAATGAGTTAATTTAAGCATTAATGATGGTATTTAAAATAATCTGATTCTTCTAAATTTAGTTAGAAAGATTAAAGTAAACTCCCTAATTTTAGGGATTGGTTAATGAGAGTGGAGGAGAGTGGGAGAGTGAACACACTCTTCGGTGCTCCTTGCTAGGAGCGCATAGGTGCTCCATATACCAACTGTATCATCTCCCCGAATTATTTGTATCTATAGTATAAATGGACTCAGTCCTGAACAATTTTTGAATAATAACTTTTTGATACTTAAAACTTAACCCTCTTTTATTTTCTTTCTTGTAGTTTCATTTAATGGTTGTTGGTTCTCTTTTTTATAAATTGTTCGAAACTCCAACGAATCTTAACGACCTTTACTCTAAATTATATGAAAATTCTATATCTTTAATTAATTTAGTTCCAACTTAAAATTAAGGGCATATTTTTTTTTCAAACATCGTGTCACATTCACATTTTTATTATTAATCGTTGAACAGTAAACTAATCTAATATTTATAAACTATAAATATTAACTAATATTTTTACTATGTATCCAAAATTAATTATTATATTTAAACTGTAAATATTTATAATATTAATATTTTATTATATTAAAAAAAAATTAATTAAAAAAATAAAATCACGTTGACGTATCCTGGGGGCACGATGACTTGACATGCCTTTTATTATATAGGAGTCAACCCCTGACCTAATCGATCACCAGCATTTCATACAGGGAATATACCATGCATCGCTATGCATAGGTAGGATCTGATACGTGTTAGAATTTTATAAAATAGATGATAATGTTAAAGAAAGAAATGCGTTTATATATATATATCAATTAGGATCAATATTTTATATTAAGGATTAAAGAAATATAGAAAAACGTCGGAAAAAGTTGAATCAATTCATCTCAAAACGCTATGGCGCTTTTGGAGCGCTATAGCGGAAATTATCTGAGAGTTAGATAATTTTTGGATTCACAGAGCGAAAAAAATACCGCTATAGCAAAATTTAGCGCTATAGCAGCCCGACCAACGGCTACATTTTTTAAAATCAAAAGGCAAGAAGTTTGAGGAATTTGACTATAGCAAAAAATACCGCTATGGCGGAATTAGAGGGCTATAGCGAAATTTCCTGAAATTTTCAAACTTCAATGGTTGCGTCCTTTGGTTACAACTATTGAAAAGAGGTATGTCAGGGCCTATAAAAGAAGGATTCCAACAGTATTTTCAGACTTCAACACGCTCATTTCTACTCTCTTGCTCTATAACTCTCTTAAATACTTAAGGATGAATTCCGAAAGTTGCTGTTCGACATTCCTCGGGTGCAATTTAATCATAGAAGTGGAATGCCATTAACCTTACAGCAAACAGTGGGATCGTTTATCACTTTACAGACATTATTTATACACGAGATTCGCACGTACATTCCATCATCAATCCTCTTGCTCGAAACCGCTTATATAGCAATACATGCTATTGATTAACCTGAAGAAAGAAAAGTTATAAATATCGGGGTTAATATTGCCCAAATTATATCGATCGCCTAGGCTTTCGGTGCTAGTAGCGTTTAATTTTTTTTCAAATGTACATAAAGATTATAAATTATATATATAATATAAATATGAAATGCACAGAATAATTATAAATATAATAATATAATTTATGTACATTTAATATTAATATTATATACATAATTTATAATATTTATATAATTTGGAAAAAAAAAAATGAACGTTCCTCGCACCGAAAACGTGCTGAAAGCTGCCCGTGACCACATATTTTCAAAGAAATCCGCCGTGTCCACGAAAATTTTGTGAATTGAAGGCTCCAAGAAATTGGTTAGAGTGGAATTTTGGTTAGATATTTGACTCTCTCAAACTTATATGTATAACGTCATCAGTGACTCTCATGCTTTCCTGAGTATGAGGCATGCGGATGCACACCAAATTTCCCTCAATTTTCTTTTTTCCTGCAGACGAAGTGATAATGATTTATTGCTAAGAAGTTTCATACGTAATTAAACGAAGCAACTAGTTTTATTATATTGTGCCATAATTGTAAGCCATGCCATTAAATTTGATCAATTTGGTTGACCAGAATATAAACGCAAGATAAAATTTTGTGAAAATTTGGGATCTGAAACTATTCGGTTGGTGTACCGAGCGAGCGATTTAAGCACTTCTACTTCTGACAAGGAGTGCAAATATATATATATATATATATATATATATATATATATATATATATATAAGCCTCTTGTCCTAAACGTTAAACATGATGTGTAGTCAAACTTATGTTCCATCGTATATGGTTGAATGAGTCCAAATAGTTAGATTGGTGGTGGTTGGCATGGGAGGGTGTCAAAAGGAAGGTAAGTAGAGACCTAGCTTGTTATATTCTCCTTGCAGTTGAACTCTTGATATTCTTCTGTTCTCCAACTTTGGTTTCATATTTCTGAGGCGAAGCTGCTTCAGTATAAGGCTTAGCAACCAATCTGAAAAATCATTCTGTACTGTGATCCCTTTTTTATCCTTCCAATGTCAGAAACTAGTTGAGTTTCAGAATGCATCCATCAAGAAGAAGATTGGTTCCATTTATCATCATCATCAAGGCAGATTCTGACCCTACATGATCAGCAGCATAGCAACAAAGGAGATCTCGGTAGGAAGCAGGTGGTTGAGGAGGAAAGGTGAAAGGGCAGAGTAATATTTGATTGTGGAAAAAAGTTTTAAAGCTTTGGAGACTAGCTACCAAAAAAAAAAAAAATATATGCAGAAAGATGGTGGGGGGAAGGCTGTAACCGGTTGGTGATTCGATCAGAGGGGAGAAGATGGCGGAAACATATAATGGTGTAGCAGTAGAAACGGATATGGCAAATATAGACGAGAAAATGAGCGAATCACATGATGGAATGGCCAGTGTGTTAATGCAAGAAAAGGAAGAGCTGAAGCTTGGGGAGTGGATTGAAATTAAGGTGGTTAGCTCTGAGGAAATGGAAGTGGTAGATGAAGACATGAAACGAGCCAACGAAAGAAGCCGTATGGAGAAGGAACATCCTAGCCAGAGGCAGCTTAGAAGGAACAGAGGTCAAACGATCCAGACATTCAAGTCGGACAAAAGTGTAAGTCTATTATTTTGCACTGTAGTTCTTTTAGTTGATTAATGGAAGTATGAATAACAAGACCACTGCAATATTATGCAATATTCGAGTCCTTGAATAATTATTCCCTGAGAATTTGAACCAAATCAATGGTTCTTATAGTGTCAAAATACCCTAACCCCACCATGAATAGGACAGTAACTACTCGACTAAAAGAAACCCCGAATTCCACATTCAATGCCAACCGGCAGAACTATTTTACAAATAATATTGCACCAGGAGGAAGCGTCTTTTTAAGCTGCATGGCGGACACTTTTGCAGCTCGTGTTTTCTTGGTTTCCTTGAAATCCCACGCCGGGGTCGGTACACAAAGTCTTGGTAAGCGACGATCAATGACCAGCTTCTCCAGTTTGATCGAACTCTTAATCATGTACATGGCAAGATTAAGCTGACTTATTTTCCCTTCAAACCCGAGGACTTCTACAACCTTGAGGCATTGGTGGGACAATGCAGGTGCGTTCAGCATCATCTTTCGTTTGTCCACGAAAAGTGAATTCTGCAACTCCAATGTGCATTTCTGCAAGGAAGGGGAAGCGTTTATCAGGGAAAGCCATCCAAGGAGGTTTTCAGCATCACATCCAAAATCTAGCAATGTCAAGTGCTTGAGATTTGGCAAGTGAAGATGCTTGATAAATTCCCCAGTTGACCGAGGATTAGTAGACAACTTGAGAAACTGGAGCTGGCATAAATAGCTCGAAAACATGCACAATTTCTCATTTTCAAACGCATGGTAATGGATAAGCCCCCCACCAAGGGTCAGATCAACAAGCTCTGACAAATTCCCAAAATGCAACGCTTCTTTCGAACCAAAGTACTTTAGTGTCACCAGATTTGGAGCTTTGATCTCGACATGATCCGACCGACAGTAGAATATCTCTAAGCACTTCAACTGCAGTGCAGAACTGGGAACTACTAGACGTCCAAGATCACATGAACTGGTCACAGATAATGTCTCAAGAAGAGGACAATTGCATAGAAAGTACTCAAGAAGTTTTCCAGTTATGTTCACAAAGCGGAAGCAGAGGTTGGTTAGGAACTTGGTATTGGATGATCCAGTAGGGATTTCAACAAGACCTGCCCGGAGAGAATAATTTACATCCTCATCCTTCTGCGTAACTGGGATCAAGTCAACCGTGAGCCTCTTAACTCGTTTTGAGATTGCAAATTCAACCCATTTATCAATATCACTGGAAAAACGATTATCCAAATCAAACCAAACACAAAGCTCATCAATGGAGTTACCTTGGTGGGAATCAATAACTTTGTTCACCCACTTCACATACTTGGGCCTTTCCCTCTTCACAACTGCCGCGTTTCCACAAAAGAGCTTCTTTGAATCATCAAAAATTAAATTCACGGTGAAAATTTTCCACAGATGCATCCATCTCTTTGAAAGGACACTAGTGCCTGCTGCTTCTTTGATAGTCAACAAAGACTGAATGGAGCCAAGGATTTCATCTGGCAGTATGCTAATCCGATCTGAGCTTTTTCGGTCCAGCTTCTTCCTTCTGGAGGTTTTCGACATCACCATTCTACTAATTTTTCCTTCTGAGGTATCCATAAGGAAAACAAATAAATTAGTTTCAACCCCTAATCTTAAATCTTCATGGGTATTCAACGACGATGACGGTGGAAGGCAAAGGCGGAGGGCGGAGGCCGCGGCAATTTGATTTGGCTGGAAATAAATAGGGTAGCGCCTCTGATATTCTAATCCCTAGTCTATATCTATACATTGAAAAAACAGACCCGTTAAGATGAGATTTTTTTTTAATCCTTTTTTTTCTTCCTTTTTTTTTTTTCCCCCACTTTTATTATGGTTTTATAATTTTGATTTTTTGTGGTATAATTTTTAACCTTGGTACACTTACATAAAAACTATAAATTATGTACATATCATGAATATAAAATACACATATTATATTCATAATTATTATGTTCATTTTATATTCATATGTACATAATTTATAATTTTCATGTACCTCGGAGAATAATGGACACTCCTAACACCGAGCGCCTAGACGCTCGGTATAATTTACGATAATTTTTATGGTTTTGTAAGTTTAGAATATGTCTCGCATGCATTTTTAGGATCCCTCTTGCATTTATGATTTTTTAATGAATTTTGTGAGTCTCCTAATATGTTTTACTATAGCATATTGATTTTTGGGTATATTTATGTGTAAAATTGGTAGATATGATAAGATAATTTTGAAAAATCATAATATCTGAAACTTTTCATGGGAACAGAAAAACAATCTGTCTGAAACCCAAAAACCTTAAAACCTTCCATGCAAACAGATTTTTATTTTTCGGACTTTAGGGAGGAGGAATGGGGCATGGATTTCCGGAATGAGTTTTGAGTTTTCAAGTTTGCGGGTTTGGGACAGGTGTTGTTTGGAAGGGATGATTCGACCCAACTCAACCGGTAACCATTAACCATATCCTCGGATATACTGTTCCCAAACAATCGACTGTTAATCTGACACCTTTTTGAGTTCCTAATGCACATCTCTTCCACAGTTTCACATTTTGTCCTCTTGTTGGTTGTCTTGCGACGCCAATGACGAGCTGAATGTGCTGCAGATTCTGGAGCTGCAGCTGATCACCAACAATTCAACGTCTAACGGTCCGTTGGTGGATGTCAACTCCGTGGATGAGAGGCCCGCCTACACAGCCTTGGATGCCGACGACAAGGAGACTTCAAGCCGTTATAAGAGTACTGTTTGTGGTACTGGTATCAATCTCATCGTTATTAATCCTGGTGCTGCCAAGGGGGTTCTATCATCCTCTTTCCCAAAACCGGAAAAACAATTTTCAAGAATACCCATCAAAGTGATCGGTTTACTGTTAATGGTATTCGTCATGGCTGCCACCGTCCTCCTTCAAGCTTCTTGTAATCCGCCAAATGCTTTGCAACCACCAAACCATGGGAAGAATGCAACTACTGTTGTTAGCATATGGGATATGGTGATCGGTCCTAGCCAATTTCAAGTGATCTTTTACTACATGATATGCAGCATGGTTGGGTTCATTGTCAGCATGGGGATTATTCTTGTTCTCCTCTGGCCACTTCCTTATAGAAAGGTTACTACCTTTGTGCTGGCCATACTGATGGCTGTTTACATCCTCCTGGTGGATATAAACACACCAAAGTTCACGGTAATTATTGGCTATTCTCGCGCAGGAAGCGGCTTATTTATGGGGTTATGTGCTGCAACCTTCGTGTTGTGTGGATTTACAGCACTAATTCTTGCGAAAGTGTGTGGCCGTTTCTACCGGTGTACTTCCGAAGAAGTTGCAAGCGGAGATCAATTTGTATGATGAAAACTGATCGACCATATGTTAAATAATATGCAAAAATAAGAATCCGAAGACGGCTTGAAAATAAAGACTCTGGAGTCTCTACGTTGTATACATATCTTTGTGCATACGTCATGAATGCCTGTAATGTTTTGGATAAGGAAATACTGCAGCATTTGTAATTGCTTTGGTTTCTTGGTTGCTTACTTGGTAATGGAGTTTAACAAAAATATGCTGCTACAAGCCCTGCTTTAACCATTTAGATATTATACTTTAGAACAGAAGCAGAGGCATGAATCCAATACACTCAAACGTACAAGAAAATATGGGCGATAAAGCTCTCAATATCCATTTCCTATTATAAAAGCTTTGTTCAACAATGGTGATTCGTCAATAGCAGTGACAATCTCACAAAACTGCCCAAAGAAATTTGATCAATAGATATAAAACAACACCCTTTTTCTGTGGGCTCAATGAATTGATCGAGAAGTGTAGTGCACTCTTAACTAATTAATCAAAAGGAATGGGTGAGCTTGAGCTCCCAAAATATATGGCATATGAGCAAACTGAAAAAAGCGAACTCATAGACCTGGTATGGATTCAAGATTATACTTCTCCGAAGCTGATGTCTCAGATTCTCGGTTCTGCACTTTTGGCTTCTTCATGGCATCTAGAGTTTGCAGGTACGGGTGAGAAGCGACCCGGCTTGTTGAAGGAGCAGGATTGCTAATTCTACTTGCAAGGAAGCGACGGATCAGTCCCCTTAGGAATGGAGCCATCGTGTCTGGCTCATGTTCCAAGTAGTACATTATCCCACCCATACATGCACAGAACAGAGCCACCTATGATAAATAAAAGAGCAGCCTCCTCATTTGTACAAGAAGATAAAAATTGCATCGAAACAAATTATTATTATTCCATTGAATCAAGAAAAGTTCCATACAGCTTTAACAGATGTGCAAAGCTAAAATATCAAAAGGTTAATCCAGCTATACACTAATTCGTGTCTTATCCATTAATCCAGCTACAGGAAACATCTACCACCTCTATATAACAATATTGATATCATTTCAATAATTAAACAATGGAATCTTAACAACTACCCTCAAACCTTAGGATCTATGTTCATCGAACATTAGCTAAAATACTTGTCAGGAGTAAATTAATATACAGGCATGGGCAGCAGAATTAGGATGATTGTGTATATTTAACAAATGGCGATAAACTAGGCCTGTCAATTTGTTACCCACCAACCCACTCTAACCCGCTTTAACTTGCTAAATAGCTCAACCCGTTTCAACCCATTTAATTATAAATTTGTGATTAAAATGTGCATAAAATATTTTTTTTGTGCGAAAGAATATTCAAATGTTGATTCGAATTTAACTTCACCGATTTATTACACAATTGAGTTGATCGGCTAATTACCTGGGTTTAAATAGGTTGAACCCATTACAACTTGTTATTTATTGCAACTCACCCCATTACAACCCATTTAAGCTAAATTGATAGGCTTACGATAAACGACTCGCAGGAAACCCTAAATGATTAGAATAAAAGCCTAACTGGGTAGAGAATCCTTACAAGTCACAACTAATATGATAATCTCAGCAGAATCCACCATGACTACATGCACATCAATATTTGTCAGCACGCCAGCATCTCAGAAGATCATTGGGCAATCAACATGGACTTTTATTTTGGTTTAAGGGAATGGGAGGGGAGATATTCTACGTAATCATGCACACATCATAACAGCAAATAAGGGGGACAGAGTAGTGTCAAGTGAAGGCAGTACCTCAGCATTCTTGATATCTGGAAGTAGCCGACGGTTGACTAATATATACCACAAAGACTCTCCAGCTCGAGGGAGAACATACAATGCAAGTTCTCCACGTCTAGCTTTTTTCTCCAAAAGCACAGATAAGGCAGCTAAGCCCCCTGCAACCCAATAAACAAGTTTGTGGTCCTTGGCAGAGACTTTCCTATGTAAGCATATTGCTCCCTGGCATAATCAAAGGTAAGTTGGAGATAGTTCCCTAGGGTTAATATGAGGTAAATAATGCAACAGGATTCACCAATACCTGAAAAATTCCAACAAAAGCAGACAAGAATCCTGTGGAGCGAACAGCTCCTGTTACAGCAAGCCAGCAGGTTCTAACAGGTGCATCCATAAACTACAGGGAATCAAAATAATATCAATATAACCTCGACTAAAGGAAGGTAATTCTGCATTATGAACACACATGGCATCCATTCATCGAAATAGGATATTTTCTTCAAAAATACAAAAAGAGGCAGGTCATAAACCAGCTACTTCTAAATAAGGAAAACATGTTCGACTTTGTGTTACAAGTTTTGAGGACTTACAATTATTTAATCACATGTGACATGATAAAAATTAAAATTCAATGGAAGCAATAGCTAAGGTATATTCTCACATAATTTCTATTGCAGAACAAAAAAAAAAAAATTAGAAAACTTCAATCCCTCAGGCATGACGATTATGATGGTACAGTAATTGTGGTATGAACTGGTCGAGATGAACATATATTAATTTTCAATAGATCGTGTATTATCAGGAAAGGATGGCACATTAATGTTATTGTTGCTTGCATTTAAGCCATTAGCATCCTTGCAAAAGATTCAAAGACTCAACTGGGGCATGTTCACATTGACCTATAATTATGCATTGATCAAGATGAAGTGGCAGACACAGCTAAGTGATACCCTGTTATTATTACAAAGCAGTAACATTAACTTTAAACATCAGGTACATTAACCTATATAGTATTCTAGTAGAACCATAGAAAAAAATAAAGAAAGCAAAGGAATAATAAGTGATGTTGAGAAAAGGCCAGAAGGGTGTACCTTCTGAAGTCGCAAAACAACGAATGGAACAAAAGTTAATGAGAAGTAAAGCGGAAAAGTTTTGCGGAAGGTTGCCGATGTTGCATAAGCATTATGAGCTAAACATGATGTAGTGTCTGGGTGGATTACTGAACAGGGAATAATAGAAGGAAACTCTTGCAACTTGATAAAGTTGGAGTTCTTTTTATCAGATAAGTAAGCAGATAGTGAGGCAATATCAACTGAAGAACCTCTACAACAATCCCTCACAGCCTTGTATACAGGCTGCGCAACCGGCCCAGTCTTCTGAATGAAATCTTGATATGATTTTGGTAAGCTCTCAGGCCGCATTACAAAGGCATACATGATCTGGAAAACAAAATACACACAAGACTTGTCATTATCATAAGATACGTACAGCTCAAAACTTATGCTACTTCAAAGGGAAAAAAGAAAAGAAAAACAAAAGGAGAACTTATATCACAGATACAAGACAAGGAAAACAGGATGTTTAAACATAGGAAAACTCTTTGTACAAATGTCAGCAAGAACCATATGTAGAAAATGAGGTATAGACAGGATAGGAATAAATTACCTTGAATTTCATCTACAATGATTTTATCAGCAGTTCCAAAATAAACTTTAAATTACAATCTCTATTAAAGACAGTGTCCATAACTACAGAAACTTAAAGCCAAGAAAGCAATTGCACAAACACCTGACTGATACATAGAGATTCTCATCATGTGGAACAGAGGGAGTCAAAACTAAGATCAAGATTGAGCTTGAAGTTATGATTTAGATTAGAAATAAAGAAAGGTTACTCATATTATATGACTTATTATCACCCTCACCTGTGCACATGCTAAAGCAAAGAGTAAAGAATCCCCATGTCTCCAATGGCTTCCCCAGAGGTGAAACTTGTTCTTGGACTTTGCAGAATTATAGGCACACTGATCAAGCACAAACAAGTTAGATACTTCCTTCTTCTCTCTATCTTATGAGTGTGCTTGCATGTGTATCAGTTAAGTTGGATTGTGGGGAAGGGCAGTTTGGAATGATTCACGCCACTTTTGTTCTGGGAGGATTAGTAAAATAGATAGAAATAACAGGCTCATCATGTACCTGTGCAAGTCGAGCTAGAAGATATAAAGAAAGAGTACGTCGTCGGTTGGAATCATCTAATGCTAAAATAGACAAGCCTGCGATCGAACCTGCTAAAATTCTGCTCAATCATCCCCTTTAGCAAAGTCATATATATGGAATAGGATCCATCATGCATCAAAATATTTCAAATGTAAAAGTATCAACATACTGAAAGTAGTTATTAAAGAAGGAAGGTACTGTACAGTAAAATACAAATATAAATTGCTTTAACATAGTAACTTACGCATTGAATGGTGTTTCTTTCTTTCTCAACTTTCTCAACAAGCATCGAAGTGCATGATATGATCCAGTAAATCCCCCAAAGAGTAGACCAATTCTGCATGCTTCCTCTCTCACTATAAGATCTTTCTCTGAAACGAGTTGCTGCACGTAGAACACAATTGGAAACTTTAATGATAAAGCTCCCAATGGCATGTCTACAGACTACAAGGATGCACATTTCTCAAAAATACCTCTCTTATTGGTGATATGGGAAACAAGATTCAGTTTGTTTTGCAGACTATCTGACACTCATATGTATGGACATTTGAAGCAGTAACAACGAGTGCCAAATTTTATAAAAGAAACATAAAGGTCGTTCTTTATTACCATTAGACTATAAAACTGAATAAAAAGCCCTTCAGGCCTTTTTTTCATGATATACATTAGAACCAGATTTGAATGAAATACGTCCTCCCTTCAAGTCAACTAAAAAAGGAAAAATCTTATATTCAAAAGTAAAACCATTTTAATTCCTTCCATCCCAAAATGAGCGGCACAAAGGTAGTATAATTACTGACTAGGAGGCGTTCACTGATAAGCATCTCTGTGAAACTATTGATGGAACTGATTCGTCTCAAACATGATTACAAAATGCATGTACCTAATACAAGACACACTCGTTAGAATGACCTAATTGCAATTGTAATGTGCAATGGACAATTTTGATATCTTAGTAAACTTATTAGCATGAAATTCAAGTACACGGAGATTCATCAAATACGACTGCAACATTACACTGGTGTAAACAAACGACACTAGAGTAATTAGATTAAGGAAAACGAGAATTTCACTTCAAATTTCTAAAATGCTCCAATTAAAAAAAAGAAAAAAAAAAAAAAAACAGAGAAAATTGTCAAACCTTGAGATCAAGAATATCGGAATAAGATTTCCGACGAGCCAGCTTAAACGCGCGGAGCAAAATTCCAATGCCGACGCGAACACCGTAAGAGAGCAGAAAGCTCTGGCACAAATTACCGATTGCGTTGGCGACGCAGGATACGTCAGCGTGATCGCAGGTCGGATGGAGCAACAGCTGCCGGCGCTGCAGCTCCTCTATGGCTTCCCTAAGCCGTTCCTCTGCTTCACGGAGACGTCTCTCGGCGCCGTCGGTAAGGTCGGACGGCGGTGGGGATGCTTTGGAGAAAGACGACATCGTGATGATGACGCAGAAAGAGAGAAAGCGTAGGGGAAGTAAAAATGAAGTGGATGGGTGATAAGGCCAATGTAGTGTACTAGTGGGGATGCGTATGGTACAACTATTGAAGGCGTCAGTGTGTTTATGGGAATGGCTGCTATTTGACTCTGTATTTTCTGTGTTGGAATTCTTTGGGCATTTAATTCGTACTATACTTTGAGGAAATAGGGTACGTACTCCATTAGGCTATGATTGGATATAGTATCTAATTTTAATTATTATTTGGGGTTTTTTTTGGCCTTCTAGTTTTCTCACTTATTTTCAAAATAATTTTTATTAATATCACAAACCACAATATATACAACTTATTTATTTCATTATTAATTCTTATGAAATTAATCACTAAAATGATATCCAATTACTTTGGTGGAATAATGTTTATAAAATAAATTACAACGAAAAGATTTAAATTCAACAAAATTCGGAGTGTTTTAACAGTAAAAGTCATATTAATATGTATAGCATATTTTAACGGCAATGTACACCGTATCCAAATTCATACATAGGGGATGGATCATCATGTCAAACGGGGATCAGATTCCTGTACCACTGTTCAATTCAAGTTATGATATTTGAAATTCTTTGCTCGGAAAATGGTTGAAAGCAGCCGAAACATTATTGCCTCGTATGTTTTCTTAGATGGCTAATATACATTACTAGTATTAGCTAAGCATGCTTTTCTTACATGGCTAATTAATTGCCTGACATCCGACGAAAATTATATGGAGTGCCTAGGCACTCCTAGCAAGGAGTGTCCATAATGCACATAGAGATTATATAAAATGCACATAACATAATTTATGTGCATTGTATATTTATTATGTACATTTTGTATAACTTGTATGTGCATTATGGGCAATTCTTACTAGGAATGCCTAGACACTCCATATAAAAATTGGACGTCCGGAGCTTAATTTCAAGCATGGAAATTTTAATCTGCTACGACGGCTTTTTGGAGTAGGTTACGACGTCGTATCGGAATCACTCACTGAATGAGTTACTCCCGGCTGAAAATGATTTTATAATTATTCCTTTCTACCGAGTCCGAGTACCTTTACAAAGCTTGCAGAAATTACAGTACATTTTGATACTACTAATACTTGAGAAAATTTGGTACTTAAATATTCCTCTTATAGATTTGGGTGGAACTACTTGCTATCTTGATCTTGCGGCCACGATGCTTGCCATTGCTTGTCGTAAAACGTAGCCTCGTCCGCTAGACTTTTCAGGTTCTTGAAATCTTCAGTTCGTCGAAATAGGATTACACCGAGGACAGTCGAGAAAAGTCCAGCCTTGCATATGAAATTTCCCGTTTGGCCAACAACATTCATCCCCGTTAAAGCGTCCACAACATAGCCCATAAAGAATCCCACCATTGCAGCTCGGCCTACAAGTTTGATACGATACACATACACATGCACGTGCATGTGTCATGAGAAATAATAATTAGTGATTGACGAAACTTTAGTACAATTATGTGTTTTCAGTTTTGATCATTCCTCCAACCGAAATATTCAGACTAGGTAGAGGAATAAGTACTAACCGTTGAGTAGCTCAGCCTCGGGGAGGTGGGAGTGCGTAATCCATGCCCACCATGGTATAATGGAGGTTCTAAAGAGCACTGGTTCTTGGTTTGTCGATTCTTCTGGATTCAGTTGAAGAAACTTTCTTCTCTTTGCCTCTACAAACCAGCATAGGTCTCGGTGTTAATGATAAGATAAATCCATTTATGGCACTAAATCTAACTTCTTTGATTTTATGCCCCCCCCCAAAAAAAAAACCTCTTCTTTGAGACAAATTATGTTAATTTTTGCTTTAGAACTTAATCATGGTATAATTACACACACACCACAAAATTGACAAGAAGTAACATGGCGATATAATGGCACTCACCAGCAACAATGACACCATCCCAATCCATTTTTCCAGCCTTGACAAACATGTTCAGATCCCATGTTCCATTTTTCCACCGCTCATCGAAGAACTTCACATGAACAGAGTTATCTGTCTCATCATCACTCTGCATCTTTTCATCCTCAGCTTCCATTAATTTACCTAGTGGTGGTACAGTCTGCTTGTTTAGTTGCCCTTCAGCTATGTTCAGACCCTTTTTTCCTTCAATTTTTGGAGAAACCATGTGTGTTGCTTGATTCGCTACAAAAGTGCGGACCAATCTGCCCACAGGGGCGGCCGAGGATTGTCTGTTGATGACATGATGAGAGCTGCAAGCACTCTGCATTGAAGCGCTGATAGCAATGGAAGCCATAGATGATGTGGAAGAAGTTCAGTAGTTTCTATCTTATGTTTGTGTCTTCTCCTTTTTACAGTGTTGAAATGGATAACAAGTGGGAAAGAAGCCCATGCTTCTTGAAATTGAACAATATGCTTATCTTTCCTGCCCTGTTTTTGTCAGAATGGTTATGGGTTGACTCTAGTATCTCTTGTATTTTTATCCTGCAATATTAAAAATCTTAATGAAAAAAAACTTTAAAAAAAAAACTGCAGGGATCTTGTGGGTAATTAATCCAATGAAAGGAACAAATTTATCATTCAAAATAGTAATGGAGTCTGTAAGAGATTTCTCAGATTTCCTTATAAGTAAATCATTCAAATGGATACAACAATTAATTGGTGTAAAGAAGTTCCCAACATTGTTGAAATATATCAAAGAAGACTTTTCACTGGAAATGCTAACATATCCTGCTTGTTTTGGCTGTAGGATTCCATGTAATCCCTATGACAAAGGAAATGGCTATTTATGCTTCCCAGCCCCTCAAAAGGGTGGCGCGTGCAACACGATTAACCCCCAATGTGAAGGCTCCCATACGAAGGCTGCAATCATGCGATTGGCACATGCCTTTGATGTTATGGAAAGCTCTTGTCATGTACTTCTTCAGCTCCTCGTTCACCTTCTCCTCATCCCACATGAATCCTTGAATGTTCTGCAAAAACCAAGGGTTTTTCATTTACCACTCAAACGTCTTTGCATTAAAACCATTCGTATAAGAGAATCCTACCAAAATGTCCTAGAGATTTTCCTTATCAACACATTATTCTCGTGCAACTTGTGACGGTTAAAGAGAGAATGTATGACCGAAACAGAGAGAGATAGAGAGAGACTGCTCTTGTACCTGAACCCACTCAAAATAGCTGACTGTCACACCTCCAGCATTTGCATATATGTCGGGGAGTATTATAACTCCCTTCTTTGACAGAATCTGAAGAATTAACATATCTCAGCAAGAAGGAAAAAAAAAAACATCATACACAGCTTTTAATGTTTATAAGATCTCGAATGGAAATGCTACCTCATCTGCCTCCGGATCCGTGGGATGATTAGCTCCCTCAATGATGAATTTGGCCCTCACATGTTCCGCATTTTCTCTTCCATTGAGAATATAGTAAAACAAAGATGTATCAGGTGGGATGTAAACTATACTACTCCATATGAATTTAAAAGACAATCAAGCTAGTTAGCTAGCTCATTCTTAAACTCGGTGAACAGACACAAGGATCACATCAGTTACAGGAGCAATCCAATTTGAATGAAAGATAAAACAAGAATTTACTCGTATTATCTTTGTTTTAACCACATATTATGCCATTTGACAGAAATCAGTAAATTCTAAAGACCGTTGGATATTACATTGACATGCAATACATCAATTTCAAACTTCCATCTTATTACACTATCATGATCCCACATCGTGAATCCCAAGCTTTCGTTCATGGGCCCAACTCTTTACACACATTAGCTGTGGATAATTTTACCTCCAAGACTTTCTAAAATGGGCTAAGAAAACTATTGAAGTGCTTCCTAGATTGCATTAACTCCTAAATCACAGAATGCGCAGCTTTTCCCCTAGCTTTTGCTTCTCATCTTATATTCTTCATCGATCCTTATTGGATCCAATAAATGTACCTGTATCATTTTTAGTTTTCTAAACTGTGAGAAAACACCACCGCAGAATGGCGCATTAGGCCCACCCGTGGGATTATATCACCAATGGCACCATGGTCAACTATCCTCGTCAACTATTCTCATATCGTTGGAAGTTAAATCAGGCAAATTATTTAATTTACTTGCGCAAACTATAAAAGAAACAGCAGTTAGATTAATGGACAAGGGTTAAACCTGTTAAGAACTCCTCCTAGAGCACATGGTATGAGAACATCACAATCATGAACAAGCACTTCTTCTGCATCCATGGCATCACCACCGCTGAAATCATTTAAGCTCCCAGTTGAGTCTTTATGCCTGAGCAAAGCTTGGATATCAATCCCATCAGGGTTCTTCACTGCTCCGGTAATGTCACTTACTGCAACGACCTTACCACCTCTCTCGTGAATCAGCCTCGCAGCCCAAGACCCCACATTACCGAAACCCTTCACAGAACAATGTCTAATTATAATCATAGATATCAGGGACAAAAGTAAATCAACTGAGGACACCGAGAACAAACATACCTGAATAGCAAATGTCAGACCCTCAATTGACTTCCCGTGTTCGGCAAGTAAAGCCTCCGTGGCAAAAACCACACCCCGACCAGTGGCAGCCTCCCTACCCAGCGAGCCGCCAAGGTCCTAAATTCATACAGCATCAGTAAGTTTTTACCTTGAATTAGACGGTTCTTCTATCTTTCTTTTGTAAAATCAGAATTATATGTCTCAAAACACTTCCAACACTTACTATCGGCTTTCCGGTCACAATAGCCGGTGAGTAACCATGAAACTTTGAGTACTCGTCCAAAATCCAGGCCATGGTCTGTTCACATACAACATTGATACTTTTTGCTTCAAACTCTAAAGAACATTAGTGAATTTATAACCAGTAAAGAACGAAAGACAACAGAACCTGGGCGTTGGTGCCCATATCTGGGGCCGGGACATCAGTATTAACTCCAATAAGATCATGAATCTTTTGTGTGAAAACACGAGTAAGACGTTCAAGCTCGCTCTTACTTAAATCCCTAGGCGTGCATCCGATCCCACCCTTAGCTCCACCATATGGAATGTCAGCGACAGCAGTCTTCCAAGTCATTAGTTGAGCCAGAGCATTTACCTCATCAGGATCAACCTGTAAAAGAAAACTAGAACACATATTAGCACAATCCCTTAAGCAAGAGGTCAAGAAAAACTGATACTATCCAATGGTATTGGAAGACAGTAAAAAGCAGAGATTTAAAATAAGCCATCAAGAAAATTTTATTATAAATCATTTTAAAGAGTGTGCTCAGCGAGTAACTGCATAACAAACTTTTCCATAAACTAAAGCATTTTCCTAATTCGTAGAAGATAGAATACGGAAGGGGTAGTAGCTAATTAGGCAACAAACTCAATATGCTAGTATATGAATAGATATCTTCGATCCAACCACTCTTCAGATTTTCAGCGATATCAAAATCTTGTTATCACATACTTAGCTTAATAGCCCTAAATAAGGAAATTAATAGAAACATTGGACTAACCGTTCTACAATTCAGCTAGGAGACCTAAAATAAAGCCACTGTAATTTCAAAAAAATGATACTTTTATCTTCGGTGCAGTTAATGGCTTTACTCAATCAAGACAAGAACTTGCCCAGTCAATCTTTACGGAAATCCTCACATTAAACTAGGTCAAATCAATATTTAACATCAATTGATTTTGTTCAGGCAGTAAAATTTCAATTACTGAAAACTACATTAACATTATTCTGAATTGCAACATTCAAGAAATGCTCAACCAACATATTCAAGAAACCCAAAATCTAAAATCCCAAATGGAGAAGATAGCAAATATGAAATGAAGAAATCACCTCAGGATGGTATCTGATCCCTCCTTTCATGGGCCCACGGGAATTATCATGTTGCACTCTGAATCCAACGTAGGACACCAGGGTTCCATCATCTTTAGGAATCGTGCACTCCACCTGATCAGAACCCAAACAACACACCACAGCAAACATGCCATTAGTAAATCAAGAAATTATAGCAAACACCCATTTTACATTACGAGCTCATGTTTAATGAATGGTTTACCTTAATTTCTCTGAAGGGGATCAAAAGACTCTTCTCAATCTTGGAATCTAACCCAAGAATGCGAGCCGCATGGCGAAAGTTCCGATTAGTGGCGGCTAGAGCGTTCATGGTTTTCTGTATGTAACAGTGAAAAAGGAACACTACCCAGAAACTAAAATGGATCAAATAGTCCAAAGATTGTATCTTCTTGTTTTCTTTTTCCTTTTTTTAGGGGGTTTAATCAGTTGTAAACTTGTAATGTGCTCAATGTGACCTGGTGTGTGTATATATATATATCAATGTCTGTATGTACAGAGGGAGAGAGAAAGAGAAATGAATTTAAAGTGGTGCGTGTGATGACTGGGATCATTGTTGGTTGAGAGATATAGATGAGAGATGGAGATAGAAAAGGCAATTGAGCAAAAAGGATTTGTTTGGCAAAAAGTCTTTGTTGAAGACCCCCTAATTGGGGAAAGAGCTCTAATGTGACAATAACTGTATTTATTGACTACCAATTTACAGCAATTAAAATTAATATCACCTTATTTTTTTCTGGTGAAAGTTGGAACATCTCATAACTTACAGACAGGCAACAAGACTATTGATTTTGAGAGAATTGCAAAATTAAAAATTAACCTATTTTAAAAAAAAATATATTTCTCACTCGTGTTATTTCGCAAATAAATTAAATTTGGTATATTATTTTTCTTTCAAATGAAACTTTCTATTAGGAATTAATTAAATGTTATTAGATTATGTGTCAATCTCCTGAGTCCTGTGTGATCGTCAAGATGAAATGGGTGAAAAGTTTGACAAGGAGAATCTTTGAAAAGTTTACATCAAAAAATCTTGTACTATTTTTTTCATTTTTCATTTTTAAATAATTATAATTTAATTAATTTTAAAATATTATATACTACAAATTATTAAAAATATAAAATTTCTCATAAGAAACTTATCTTTATTAAGTTTTGAAAATTCTTTTATATACACAATCAAATTGAAGTTTAATTGAATTACTTGTTTAATTTATGATTAAATAGTAATTTTATCCACCAAACCCTATAATTTATATTTCTAAATTATAATAAAAATATAATTTGATTTAAAATTTATATCAAACAAGGCATAGAAACAGCTAGAAAAGAAGAAAGAAACAAAGGAACAATATACATAACTAATTTTTCGCAGATAAAATGTTATAAAAAAATATTTTTAAAATTTGATATAAACATCCGGCATCCACACAAACTTAATTCTAGAACAAAAATGCATGTGCTGTTGAGACAGTTATCAATGTCATCACAAAAAACACAAGTATTTCGAACTATAAAGCCTTCAAAACTGTCAAACTATAACCTTAAATATGTTGTAAACATATTATACTTGATGGCTATTTCTAGATAGACACCATATGTAAGTTGTAACCCTAGGGCTCCCTATTTATTGATAGGGATTCCCCCATCAGATTAATGAGAATACGGCTCCACTC
>JAOWAN010000001.1:5536197-5550978 GCA_028566635.1 Lobelia cardinalis
GGGCATGGGAAGAAGGGGGTAAAGATGTATTTTTAGTTGTAAAAGGGTATTAGTGTCTTATCACTTAGTTTTTTTTTCAATCACCTGTTTTTCTTTCAATTTGGTCATATTAACGGGATGGAAACTAACGCCAAAATATCCAGGGGGTTTATCCCTTAAGAAAGTGACCATAGGGAGGTTACCCCTAAAACCCGTGAACCACAGGGGGGTTCCTTCCAGTTAACCCAAATAACTATTCCCAAGTAAACTTTTCCCAATAGAAAATCAAAATAAGGAATTATGAACACGCATTGTTTATGGATATTTTGGATCCGATTGAATGATAGATTTCTAAAAATTATTTTGGGTGTCAAGTAGTTTTTTTTTTTTTTTTTTTTTGGTGTTTGTGATTTTGAAAAGGATTTTCAATTTTGACATTGGTGTGATATTTGATAGACATGGAGAGAGAAAGAAGGATAATTTGTAAGTTGACGTGATGTTTGATACTCACTTAAAAAAGATTACAAATTAATCTCTAACATATCTCGGGAGCATACATTCCAACCTATCATTGTCCAGCAATGAAATCACACTCTCTGGAGGTTTTGCAAAAAATTGAAATTGATCTAAGCCACTTATGGCAAGATACGCCACATTATCTGCAATATTGTTCGTTTTACAAAAAATGTGATATTTGATAAAGATGGAGATGGTGATATGGAGAGAGAGAGAGAGAGAGAGAGAGAGAGAGAGAGAGAGAGAGAGAGAGAGAGAGAGAAAAGGTTGGTGGTTTATGTAATTACAGATTGAAACTTTCAAAGGAAAAAAATGTAGCATTCATAGCAAAAATAACTAAGAATAAAAGAAAAATAAGGAAAAATAAAGAAATGTGTACTATAAACGGGAGATGCAAAGTCGTCGCCGGTTATGGAGGAGGTGAGGAGTGCAGTCTTTTAGAAACGGGTGGGGGATAAGAATACGCCTCTTTTTTTTAGTGGATTGAAATGGATTGATAGGTTATTCCAGTTTAACCCAATTAAATTAATGAGTTAGAATGGGTAACCTATCACAATCTACTAGATTGGGTTGGCTTGAGCTTATAATAAACTAGTACTTGCCCGTGTCTTTAAGACACGGGCCCCACCTGCTCCTGCTGGACCTCACCTGCTGCAGCCCTGAGAAATGTTCCTGATTAGACATGTTCTACAGTGAATTTTCACTGGCCCATATACTATAGATTGGGTTATAATTCATTTTGACAGGCCTAATGATCATCCTTGATGCTCTGATGAGTATGTCAACATTATGATCATAGCATATATCGATCTTTGCAAATAAATTTTACTCGTATTTCGATCCAGTTTATAAAGAGAAGGAGGAACTTTCAATTCGCTCATATCCGTTACGTTTCAATTTCACAATATATTCATCAATTCAATTCAATATTTCTCCATAAACTCGAGTCTTTTCACACTGAAAACTTTTAGATGGATAAATTCCCGTCAAATTTACGGCATTTATCTTCTTCTCAGATTCAGGAAGTAACCCTCGTAATTATTGATGAACATAGAGGCAAATTTATGTAATTTCAAGAAGCAATCCGACCCTTAATTATGTAAGCTTGTACAATGAATTATTTTCTTCCAACAAATCGTTGGTTGCTCCATTAATAATATAAATCTGCTGCATCACATTTTGATTATTTAAATGCCAAAAGATGCCATAGTATTTATTCTCCTTTCAAACGATTTAAAGACGTGATTTCTTTTTCTTTCTATTTTTCAATATAGGGTTTATTGTGTTTTAGGTCTCAATGTTTGTTCAAAATTATAATTTAGACTCTCAGGTTCTAAATTTCGCAATTTAAACTCTGATGTTACATTTTTGTTGCAATTCAAGCCTTTTTCAATGGAATCCGTCTATTTCTAACGAGAGTCGCCCGCGTGCACGTCACGTGAGAATTTTGGGGGTGATTTAGTCATTACCCATTCCCCAGTTATTGCGTTTTAGGCCCCAATGTTTGCCCAAAATCGCAATTTAGGCCTCCAGGTTCTAAATTTCGCAATTTAGGCTCTGATGTTATACTTTTGTTGCAATTCAAACCTTTTTCAACGGAATCCGTCTATTCCTAACGGGAATCGCCCGCGTGCACGTCACGTGAGATATTTTGGAATAATTTAGTCATTACCCATTCCCCGTAAAGCTGAGGGCTTGAATTGCAACCGATTAAAATATCTTAATTAAAATATTAATTTAAAATAATATTTAATTAAAAGTGATGGGCTCTGGCCCAAGTGCTAGGCTCAATTTCTAATCAGAGGCAAGCTAGGCCCAACGGGCAAGTCCACTCCTGATATACTATTTATCTCTTGTCGGCCAACATAGGTGGCCACGATCCTACCCAACGGGCGGTCATGTGATCGTCCAAAGGACAAGCTAAGATAATCGCCCTACGGGTTGCATGTTTCATTATTGGAGTCGGCCTACATAAGCTTAACATCATTCATCCGCCCTACGGGCGGCCTAGTACCTTCCCGCCTTCAAGGCGGCCATGCTCTGCTCATCTAGCCCACCTCTAGTCTCCCAAAGAGTCTGAAGGAAAGCGGCCAAGTCTAACTTGTACTCAAGGCAACATAGTTCACTATACGTGCCAAACATCCCTTGGATGTTTCCAACTGACCCACAGCAGGTCTACTCTTATTCAAAATGGTTTGGCCACGTCGCTAACAATCTTCCTAATAAGGAAGGAATGATTTGTATACAACGGCTACATGGGACAGCTCACCAACATCAGAGTTATCCATTCGAGTCATCCTCCTCATCAACTATAAATAGTCTCATTTGACTCCTTTATTAGGGTAATCACTCTAATCACATTTTACATACTTAACTGTTGTCCACAAGCACACACACACACTCACTGCAATCAAACACACCTGTGAGCAATCATTTTTACGCTCTTCACAGAGCTTATTAGGGTTCCGCAGCCTTTAATCCTACGGATTACTTACTCTCACGCCGGAGCGTACGAGCGAGGCTCGTGCTTGCTCATCACTTTAGGTGTTTCTCTTTTATCACATGTTAACTGAAACTCACACTTGAAGCCGCTATCCTGCTTACACGTGGATCGTAAATATTCGGGCACGATAAAAAAGATACCCTAATTATATATTACCTTAATTAAAATTTATCTTAATTAAATATTATCCTAATTAAAATTTACCTTAATTAAAAGATACCCTAATTATATGTTGCCTTAATTAAATATTACCCTAATTAAAATTTACTTTCATTAAAAAATACCCTAATTAAATATTACCCTAATTAAAATATATACCCACCACCACCACCACCACCATTTCCCGTCGCCACCACCTAACAAAAGTCACCACCACCATCATCATACTCACCACCACCACCCATCACCATCGCCTGCACCCCTTCTCATTATCCACCACCAACTCTCATCTTCATTACCCTCAACCAACATCATCCCAATGCTACCAACACAAAATTACCCCCAAAATTCTCACGTGATGTGCACGCGGACGACTCCCGTTAGAAATAGACGGATTCCGTTGAAAAGTGCTTGAATTGCAACAAAAGTGTAATATCAGAGCCTAAATTATGAAATTTAGAACCTGGGAGCCTAAATTGTGATTTTGGGCAAACATTGGGGCCTAAAATGCAATAATTGAGGAATGGGTAATGACTAAATTACCCCCAAAATTCTCACGTGACGTGCATGCGGGCGACTCCCGTTAGAAATAGATGGATTCCGTTGAAAAGGTCTCGAATTGCAACAAAAGTGAAACATCAGAACTTAAATTGCGAATTTTAGAACTTGGGAGCCTAAATTATAATTTAAGCAAATATTGAGACCTAAAACGCAATAAATCTTTCAATATATAGAAAGAAATGATTTATAATCATAAGCTATTTGTAGATCTCATAAAGAAATTAATTATAACCATCCGACATCCACTGCATTATTTTATTAGGGTGAAAATTTTCTTCTAAATTTTTTGTGTAAATGCAAGGTGAAAATTTATTTTTAGATTAACCGAAGGAAGTAAATTAAATATTGAGAAACCTCAGTGAATAACTAGGAGTTTTTTTTGGATTATAGTTTTTTTTTTTTCTCAAGTGGTTTAGTGATTTTTCTATTTCTTGACTCATTATTTATTAATTGAAATTTTCTTATCCTTTTTGACTTTTAATATAAATACAAAATTGCCCTTACATCCAGTGGAAGCAAGATTCTTGCGAGGAATGAGCCAAATTGTACGGGGTGCTACAGGAAAAAAAATCGGGTCGAATAACAAAATGAGAGCAGCAATAACTTCAAAAAGCTTATATTTAAATAAATGAATAGAAAAAAATCACAAAAATGTTTCATTGAACTTCAAAAATGTTATCATTTAACATCAAAATAACACAAATTCAATGATATACAATTCACAAAAATTAAAAATTAGAATAAATATCATAAATTTAATACATTAAAAATTATACTTAAGACATACGAATTCTTTTTTAAAAATAAAACGTAGAAGGATTTTCGCGAGCGGCCGCCCCTGCTCACGTCGTCTATCATTGTATTGATATCCAAACTCAAATTCATGATATTCATTGATTTTTAATTTTCTTTTTTTGAAGAAAAAATAAAAGGTTACTCAAAAATAATCACCCTCCGGTTTTTTCTTTGTCTTTTGGGATCGGGAAAAGGCGTATGATATTAATAGCGCAAGGAGTATCTAAACCAATTATTTTATTTTCTTTCGTTCAAATTACGTACCTAAACAATAGTATCTGGGGACAGTCGATAACCCATTTGGTCAAACCAAGATGAACGTCAATGAGGACATTCCACATAGGACATGTGGCGAGGAGCATAACATGACCAAGTGTAGGACCGACGATCGATCGTAAATGAGTCGGATCAAACGAAATTTTTATGAATTTGAGTCGATATTTTTACATTTTTTTATGAATCAAATTTTCACGAATTTGAGTCAAACTTAAAATGAATGAATTTGACTTGACTCATAACGGGCTCACAAGCTGTTCGCGAGCATTCGCAAGACTTTACGAGTTAAGACGGACCTAAACGATTCGAACCATGACACTTGACTAGTGGCAATTGTTGTGTACTCTAGCCAGCCGGAGTCTGAATTCATGTCACAATAATTTTTAAAAGGGATAACTTCATAAATGATTCCTGAACTTTGACCATTTTCATGAATAGTCTCTGAGCTTAAAAACGTCTTATGGATAACCAAAGTTTGAAAAAATGTCTCATGAATGATCCCTGCCGTCAAATGATCGTTAAATTTATGTTAACCAAAGGACAATTTAGATAATTAACTTATCAAACTTAGGGTAAAAATAAAATTTCATTCTCCTCTTCTTCTTCCTTAGCTAGTCAACATCCACTACCACCATCTACCACCACCACAAAAAAAAAAAACAAAAAAAATCAAAATCAGTAAATAAATTAAAACACATCCATCTCCACAAATCAAAAAGCACACACACGCACACACCAACCCAGATTATGGGTAACAATCCAGATCTGAACCTCTCTCCTCGCCCCCTAATTCAAGCGACGTAACCTCTTCGTGGGTAGAGTCGTAAAGATCTGTGCAACGGAGCGGAGTCGGCGGAGGAAAGAGGGGGGCTTCGACTAGACAATGGGTGGAGAAGAGGGGCGGCGCGAGGGAGGCGAGCGGACACTAAAGAGATAGAGTCATCGCGCGCGCGCGCGCGCGAGAGAGAGAGAGAGAGAGAGAGAGAGAGAGAGAGAGAGAGAGAGAGAGAGAGAGAGAGTTCCTCATATAATTTGGGGATATGACCGGTCGACCCATTTGGGGGTTTTGTTTTAAGTTGTTTTATTTCTTTATCTTTTTGGAATTTAGTCTTCATTGCTTCTTACTTTAGCTCTGTCTTTTATTTTTTGCATTTCTTTAAAGCTCAGAGCACTGGTTCTCAGGGTTTTGCGGTCGAACTTGGGTTTGGTCGAGCATCTGGGTTTTGCTCTTGGAGGCCATGTCTGTTCTTTCTTCGAGCATCTGGGTTTTTCAAATTTGATTCTGTTAGGATGACGGAGATTTAAAACATAGTGGGCCTGAATTTCTATCTTTGATGTTGCTCCTTTGCTGCTGCTGTTGGTTTAAATAGGTGTAGGTGGTGTTGGTTTGATAGTGATGGTGGTGGGGGTAGGTGGTTGGCCGCCGAAATCTGCGGTTTGGATTATTCTTGTAATTAATTTGGCCGAAAATGGAGGTTTGGCCAGAAATAGAAGTTAGAGATATCAGATCTAATTTTTTCGGTGGAAAATGGAGAGGAAAAAATGAGGGAGAAGGGTATTTCTGTTAATTACTAGAGTTAACGGACAAAATTAACGGTTGACTAACGGAGGGACCATCCATGAAACGTTTTTTCAAACTTTGATTATCTATAAAACGTTTCTAAGCTCAGAGACTATTTATGAAAACGGCCAAAGGACCATTTATGAAGTTATCCCTTTTAAAAAATAATACATACCTTGGTAATTTAAATTTAAATGTTTTAATTAAATTTTAAAAAGACAAAACGAAAAATATAACATAAGTAATTTTAAAATACTGTAACAAATAATGAGACATCAAATAGGAGGATCTGGACTCGAGACGCGGTGAGCCGCTAACAAAATTAACACATGCACGACTCGCGGCGTCTACAAGGAAACATCTCCGCCTCACAAAACTGACAAAAGAAAGTCGTCATATTCTTATCCGTTTGTCGGGGATATTAATACTGCGGCTTATAAGTTTGTGCGGGAATTTTCTCCAAAGAGAAGTAAAATGAGAATTTTGCTTTATCCCCATGAAGGAGATTGAGTTCAATTTTGCAATCGTATAATTCGTTCTGTTTTGACCTTTTTTCCTTGTTAAATTGCATTAAAAATTTAATATTATTCCTACATTATATAAAAATATTTACTGATCATTTTTTTCTTTGGTTTTCTTAAAAAGTAGTATAAAATAAGATAAAAAGAGATTGAATGAACCACCTCAAAAAAAAAAAAAAAAAAAAAAGGCCACATAATAAAAATTACTAGCAAATTAGACTAATCTGTCCCCAAGTGTATTTTTGTTAAACAAAAAGAAGAGCCTTCATACTTCATAGTGTAATATTGGATGTAGCACTACGCAAAAGAAAACTATAACCTTTGCGATGACTACTCCATCTTTGTACGAATGCATACCGGATGTCAACGAGGGTTAAAGATAGACCAAGACTTCTGCTGCTCTTCGCCAAGATGCCAGACTTCACTGTCCTCGAGGAATTCCTCGCTCCATTGTAAATAAACCTTTGACCAAGTAGTAAGTCGTGCTCATTGATAGAAGGATTACAGACCTGTACGACACAGTGAGTTGTTACCATACTTGGTACTACTCAGAGATGTTCAATAAACTCTAACACAACACATGGGTACAAATATTCGTTAAATTGTGAAAAACACATTCTAGAATTGACATGCAAGTCTAGATAATACACCAGATGAAGAAACTAATGCAGGCATGAAGGGTGGTAGGGGCAAACCTGCAGCAAAGGGGTGTATATGTCAGATAAATATATATGCAATGGACCTTACCTAACACATGCTTGTTTGCTGCAATCTATATTTCAGGTTAGATATCATGTTCAAAAAAACATAGTTTGGAGAAGATACTACCCAACACACATCTGAATGGTGGAGATGATCAGTTAGCTGGTCGTACGATAACTGATACACATCAAACGTCTAAATTGCAAAGTTTTCAGATGTAACTTGATTAGGAAATATCTGGCATGGCCCGCTTGGGTCACAGCTAAAGTTCCTCCTTTATACTGAATACAATGACTCACTCACCTTTAACTAATTTGGCTTTCATCGACATAATCTGAAGAGTGAAGACCACTAGATAAATATCGGACCATCTGTGTTACCTATTTACAATTTTTCTTTTTTGAGGAAACCCCCCTGTGATATTGCAGCCAAGAGATACTTTGAAATTTGAACGCAAAAGAACTTTTGCGAGATGAAATTTCGAAACTTCACCTCAATAATAAAGTAAAGGATGACGAATTTAGCATTTCTGATTGTCAAAAATCACTTCATTACTCAGATTATGAGAGAATTCCATCTCCCCAGAAATGTTTCTTGTTCCTAGCAGAACAGGGATGGCACACTGAGATATTACTAACAAATAGAACATAAAATTGTACACGGGGTGGATGGAGGACAATCCAACCCTACCCCCTTAATGCAAAGGTGATACCAGCACCCATCTGTGCTGGTAAATCTATTTGGTGGTAAAAGTGTTTCCTTCCCTTGTGCCTCAACAGAGGCGGAACAAAAAATTGGAGGACTAGAAAGTTTTTTTTTTTCTTTTCAATTCTGCCCCTTAAAAATTTTAATTTCACCCCCTCTAACCAAACTTGGTACCATCTATTGCATATGCGACAAAAAAGAATCAATTTGTTTATTCCAAATCACTTTATATGTGTATAAATTACTTAAAGTTAGCCTACTAATACTCCAAAGAAAAAAAAAATCGGGGACAGCGCCCCCGAACCCCGTAGTGTTTCGCCCGCCAACTAAAATGTCCTAGTTGCGCCCCTGTGCCTCAACACAGAAGCAACTAACCTGACAGTAATAGTGTTCTGATTATCAAAAACCATGCTACAATTGTCACTGATTATCCACTAGACCACTGCATCCTCCTATTAGTAGGTGTACTGCTATGGAGTCTGGACTCTGATGGACCCCTTCTACTGTAAAAGCTACAAGAGAATCTGATGGAATTTGTGCACTACTCAAATGCACGCCTTGCAATATGATTGTATACATCCTTAAAAATTAGAAACTCTCCTCTCATATTGCTGCCATGGTAAAAAGTATGAAAATAAGCCATCAAATCCTTCATCATCTCTAAGAATCCCTCCTGAACCTGAGCCAAACACAGAGGAGTCATCTGCGTTTAACTAGTATATGCAGCTACAGGAATTGCCATATAAAATTCTCTGCACTTTATTTCGTGAAAAGAAATAAAGAGGGTATGTAAGTGTGTATAGTTCTAATATCATCTAAAGATGATGCAATCTAGGGTTTGCTGACATCCATAAGATTCAGCCAGTCTCTCTTGTTAGGTCTAATAAAAGCACCAACATCCATAAGCACCCTCGAAAATAGAATTACATCTTATGATCTTAACCTTCCAAATTTCACAAGATCCCAAACGCCAATTGTACATATCCTCTTTATTTCTTTTCACAAAAGGAATACGAAAGAAGGAAAACTAAAATAATTTTCGTGTGTTAAACATCTAATGAAATTGTTATTTTTATTTTTCGACAGTGAAAAAAGAAGGATCTAGTAATCTAACCTTACTTGAAAAAGATGAGCCGAACTGAAAAAAACATGTACCCTATTAAATCTATCCCCAAATAATTTCTGCACTGCATTGCAATATCAGAACCAGAAGAAGGTTAATACTCATAACCATTACTGACACATCAGTGGAGTTGAGATCCTAGATGAATCCCTTGCTTACAAATTAGTATTAACAGGGATGACATAAGACCAGCATTTCCAAATAAAACCTCCAACTATACTAGGAATCCATTGGACCATATTTTGGAAGACCATTTTATACACACTACCCCTGCGCCTAATGTGATCCCAATAGGTACATCATCCTCTTCATCTGTAAACTGAATTCCCTCAATTGCTGCTATACAAGAGGAGGAGAACATCAGCGTAACTCCTTATATTGATAAACGACTTCCATTTCAAGATGTAGACCTATAGGTTTTGGAGCCTAAATAATTCTCCAAGCCAGTTAAACCCCAAAAGTAAATATTGCGCTGGCTAATCCTCCACAATGTAATGCATTTCCAAGCATGAGGAGAATGTCTATGAGCATCGCTTGAATAACATCTTTGACACGCCCATATTTTGGAGTAACAAAATTAGCCCATAAGCTTTTCCCTTGCCTGGCACACAGGTTAGCTTAGCTTGCATAACTTCCATGGCTTGGGCAGGGGATGTAAACCCAACCCTCCAGCATCTAACAGCTGACAAGCAGTGGCCTAAGATGCCCAATAGACGAACTTAAGGAGGTGGGGAAGCAAAATCGTTTCACAATCACTCTCAGATGGAGATCCTCAACTTTTCTGCACACCTTTAAATATACTGACCCAATTGGATTAGAGGCAGACTGAACAAAATGGGGATATTTAAAAAAAATGAAATAATTGATAGCTTGATATAAGAGAATTAATATCCTAGACAATGATACATGGCCGAAAGCCGATCAGGTACTTGGGATATGACTGCTTTATCTTGTGAAGTTTCAGAAGTGGTGTGATTAGAAAATTGCCACTGTTGATTTGGAACTTGACATTAATATTAATCGATTCCGTTTTCATCAATATAATCTGGAAACCATTCAGGAAGATCATGTATAGCAGCCAGCAGAAATTAATACAAAAGAGAAGAAAATTCTGCAAGATAAAATTAGGAGACTTCAGCTCAATCATAAAAACGCGATTGGTTAGATCTTATTTTTGATAATCATCCATCACATATATACCTTTCATCATCTTGAACACAGACAGAAGCTCCACTCCCTCAAAAAATTTAAAAAAAAAAAAAAAAACTTATAAATCAGTTCGACATTTCTCCAAAACCAAATCCTTGCCATTTTAAAACTCCAATAATTTCAAAATTCATACTAATATATTATGAACAACATAATGTCAAATATAAAAACTCAAGTTGTACTTGTTGCCAAAAGATTCCATCAAAATAATTATAGCAGAGAACCTACAATAACTTCAGAAATGTGAACCTAATGCAACCTCCAAATAGATGCAAAATTGTTAAATCCAAGAAGGAACAGAAAGAAATAACAGATTTCACCTCCATTAATGTATTCCATCCGCCATGAAGAGAAGTGAATGTATCAGAGGTTTAATCATACATCTTTCCTGTAAAAGCCACAATGTGAATGCATAATAGAATGTTCTTTATAGAGCTGAAGTAACACCCCTCACACAGTTTCACAGAGGAGATATTTGATCAGAAATTTTCTCTATTATAAAAGAAAAAGAAGGGGATAGTAAAATTATACTTTCTCTTTCTTCGATCAACGCCAGTGTTCCTGGGGTCATTCTTGGGTAGAGTAGATCCAGAAGGGATCCCATATTGCATAGGAGAGAGGACTGGAGCAGCAGCGGCAGCAGGACCAGGACCAGAAGCAGCAGTAATGCTACTAGTTGTAGGCGGTACAGGTGCTGGTGGTGGACCAGATGTTTGGGGAGCAACTTCAGGAAGGGGTCTTGGTAAAATATGCTTAAGCCGGTTATTCCTGTAATTCTTCCAAAAATAGAACTGCTGCCTATGTGCCAATTCCTGAATTGCCGAATAATAGAAATGGAAACAGGCAAGGAAAGATCAATATAGAAGGGGATGTCAGATAAACCATTCATAGCGAAGGGAGTGGGGGAGTCCTCCCTCGTAGAACTAAGGGTAAGGGGTCCTAAAGTCTCACCAGATCTGGAAGTGGAAACCAATCCCCTCATTCTTCCAGGAGAATGTTGACAACGGAATATCAATCACTAGCTACTTAAGGAGTTGACTATGTGCCTATTTACTTTATGACATCAAAGACAATAAAAGAAGGGACACTTTTGCAATTAGATAGCTTTGTTGAGAGGTAAAAGATTAGATCCCCTAAGCAATTAAGGTTTTTGGATGCATTATGAACTAAACCACATTACCCTCATTATTATGACGGTTAATAGGAGGAACCGAATCACTCTTTTACCACTAAAAGTATACCCATTATGTAATCCACATGAACTCCATGAGCACATGGTGATTCTTCACTCTTTAGAGACATTATATGTGTGTAGCAACATGCACCAACGTCGAGACATACTATAAGAATGAAGAATCACCATCCAAAATTGATTAAACTACTAAACCCCAAAGCTACTCTAATGCACTTTTGCAGTCTATATTATGCTCTCAATTTCTTTTGATATTAGAGAGAAGAAGAAGAAAAAAGAGATAGTAGTAGAGTCACAACTCTAAGGAAGAGGTTGGCACTAATATCAAATTATAATCTATAGGCATCCTGTAAAATCAAATAAACAGTTTTTAAATTCTTTTCATGAGAAATATCAAAATAAAATTTCAGGCAAGACACAAACCATGCGATTAATATAAAGCACTAATGTAAACAACATTAAAACACCTAAACATGGCAAAAGGGCGGGTAAAAAAGAAAGAAAGAAAAAAAACGAGAGTAAATGAAAATACACCACTTCAAAGTTAAAACCGAAGCTAAAACTAGATTCAGCGAGAGCCGAGCGGAGAAGGGTGCTACGTACTTGCCTTAAAAACACACCTAAGGTGAAAAGAATGAACAAAAGCAAAGACATTTAAGCATCTATCGGGGTAAACTGGGAGCTCCAATGACTTATTCAAAGTGCTCCCAATTTCTACATTGGAATGCTTGATTACTTATAACAATGTCATCTTGTTACTGGGATAATTACTCATATGTTGTTTCTGACAATCAGGGAATTAACCCCAAAAAAGGATAGGGAGACAGTATGTAATATAACCTTGTTGGCTGGATGTGCCATCGCATTGCGAAAACTTGTATTTTGGAGAAGCTCAAGAAAGTAGAGACAGTGTGGATACCTGTGAGATCCCCGATGGAAGCAAATTAGAAATGTTGAAATACGTCAGAAAATGAATACCTAACAACATGAGACCGAAAAATGATTTCTAAGTGGCCAATGACTTGAAGCCAGACAGATGTAAAGCCTATGCTAACCATTCACTCTTGAGGAAAACTCAGATACTAACATTATAAACTTTATGTACTCTGGTCGTTGCCAATATTGAAGGTACTTCAAATAGCCAATGAACGCTTCATCTTCAAAATACCGGTTCTGAGCCAAATCTGCCATCAAAAATAAGGTGACTACTAAGTTATGCGCCATACAAAAGTTTGGGCATAGATTCATCACCGGTGCAAACAACTACAACAACAAAACGGCCTGAAGTTAACTGGGGGAATATTCCGTTGGAGTAAATTGATAAACCAAATGAACTAGTCAACTTGACTTAAGAGTAATATAGTTTACAGAAAAGGATTTTACTGAAGCTACATTCCACCTTTGGCTTTACCTCCTGCACCCCGTTTCTCAACTTCTCACAAAAAGAATGTTATTTAGATTCAATTGCACCACCACCACCACCAACGCCTTAATCCCAATCACTATATGTTAGATTCGATTGCACCAATAGATGATATTCGAAGCACTTCCACATTCCTCTTCCATCCACTTCAATCATTTTTGCCATTTATCTTCACTAATCATTGAAAAGTTTAAGATTAAGAATCTTGAAAAATGAATGGTTACAGCTTAACAAGCCTTGCAATTGGATAAAGGAGAAAGGAAGCGGAAAAAAATAGAACATATGATCCATGGTAGGAATAGACATAGCCTAGCAGCATCCCTGCCGGCATAATCGTAATTGCAGAAAACAATTTATTCAATCCATCAAACTGATTTGGAACATAAACCAGTAAGTGCAGTGGACAAAAACAGGGTGGGGGCAAAAAGGACTCTTGTTGGGGAAAGAAGGTGTGTGTTATGTCATCGCGCCCGATTCATTACTGGAAATGTTAGCAAATCCTGAGTTGAGTTGGGTTGAGTTGAGAGTCTAAGTAAATTAACAAATTTTGACACACATCTTGGGACGGAGTAGGGAGTGTAATGTAGCTTATAATTGCAATTTGCAAACACCACTATTGCAGGAAATAAAGTTAACTAAGCTGAAAGTCCAATCAAAATCCCAGTCAGGGGTATTGGGATGCCCTGATACCTTTGTCTTCTAAGTTTTTTGGTAATGAAATTGTTTACTTGCCATAAAAATAAAAATAAAACCCAATTAGAGTGTAGATAGGAGTAAAATGCTTACAGTGGATGTAGGTGGGATTGGCGAGGCATTGTACGAATTCCAGTTCCAGCAAAAACCGTTGTCTCCCATCGTCGGGGTCCTTGTATATGTTCTTGGTTGGCCTGGAAACAAGATTAATTTCAAATAAAATAGAATAACTATAACTGAACTGGGGTTTTTCTTGCCGGAAAAGCCTAATCGACGGCGAGCGAGAGAGGAAGAGGGAGAGAGAGCGTACGAGGAAGGAGCATCGGTGGAGCCCTGCGCTTCCTTCGGATCCATAGTGGAGAGTTCAAGTCTGTTCCAGTCCTAACCTCTGTCGTTTTAAATGACGGGTTCCAAAAATCATGTTTTAAAAAATAATCGTCAAAAAGCCTCATTTGGTACTGACCTTTTGAACCAGTTGCCCACTTAGCCCTTATATTAAAAAAGAGCTCAATTTAATTCAAAAGTATTAAAAATTTACCCAATTTAATCCCTCCTTAAATTTTAACCAGTTTGACTAGCTTATGTGGCACAACTTATCCTACGTGGCATCGACGTGGATATTAGCTAGATAATAAAAAAGGGGAAAAAAAAATAAATGACGCTATTGCCCATTTCTGAAACAAAATTACGAGATTGCCCATGAATGTAAATGACTGAAGTTTAATTTTTTCGTCTTCCCCCAAATTGCCATAGCACCACCACCATCAGTTGCCATAGCACCACCACCACCACCCTCCCTCCTCCACCAATTTCCAGTCACATCTCTCCACCAACACCACCCTCCCTCCTCCACTACCACACAA
>JAOWAN010000001.1:5551078-5572354 GCA_028566635.1 Lobelia cardinalis
GGAGAAGAGTGGGGTGGGGGGGGGGGAGGGGGGGTTCAGCTTCATTACTCAATTTTGTTAGTAATTTAAGATATTAATCATGAAATGGCACATTATTATTAATACACTAGTAAATGCCCGTGTCCGAAGATATGGCGCTCAGACACGGAGCAATAATGTTTGACGATTCATAATTTATATTAAATATAAAAATTATGAATATTAATCAAGAAAAAACTATAAAGAAAAAAAAATGGTCTCAAAATAAAATAATAAAAATAAATTAACATAAAAAATATGTACATAATTTTACATATATACACCCCCACAAATAAAACACTTCCTTCCCAATACAGAGTAATCATTTGGAGTTACTATTCATTTGCCAAAAGTCCCACTGATGCCAATTATAGTATCTATCTTATAATTTTTAAATTGTATCAATTTATTAAATTTTATTAAAATTTTAAATAATTATAGAATTTTTAAATTAAAAAAATTAACTGAATAATATATATATATATAAATAGATGTTTTCTCTGTTTTTTTTTTCGTGGGACCCGCCCACTCTTTCCATTGCTTCCCTCCGGTCTCTCTCTTTTTTCTCCCCTTTCATGTCTTGATCGGGAAATGTTTTCTATCTTTTCTTTTTGTGGGACCCGCCCACTGTTATCTCTCTCCTTGCCAGTGGAGAGGATAAAAAAGTCCAATCTAACAATTTCCCCCGGTCCCTCTTTTTCTCCCCTTTCACCTTGCTCGAGAAATCGTGTACGAAAATCAGTGCCAATCTAATCTTGCGTTACTGTTCATTTCAAATGGGGCCTACTGAGCTCTCTTATAAGAGAGATAACTACCGATAGAAGTCCTGCTCATAGCCAACTAATAAACCGGTCTATGGCACTTCGTAAAAAGAGTGTTTGAATTGTGATTACACTTTTTTAATGGCAAAAAGCCCCATTTCGTCTTTGACCTTTGACCCAATTGTCCACTTAGTCCCTATACTAAAAAGGAGCCCAATATAATACAAAAGTATTAAAAACCTGTCTAATTTAATCAATTTCCCAATTTTGACCAGTTTGACTGGCTTACGTGGCACAACTTATCCTACGTGGCAGCGACGTTGACATTAGCTGGACAATAAAAAGGGGGAAAAAGAAGTAAATGACGCTATTGCCCATTTCTGAAACAAAAGTACGAGATTGCTCATGAATGTAAATGACTGAAGTTTGATTTTTCCGTCTTCCCCCAAATTGCCATAGCACCACCACCATCAATTGCCATAGCACCACCCTCCCTCCTCCACCAATTTCCAGTCACATCTCTCCACCAACACCACCCTCCCTCCTCCACTACCACACAAATTCAAACCACCAGCAGAGAAGAGGAAGAACTCTCCCTCCATCTCCCTCACCATCAGTACCATCACTGCACACGCCACAAATCCCCATAATCACCAACACTGAATACACCACCAATCTCCGTAACCTCCACTGCCACCACTGAATAAACCCAAAAATCAATCGATGACATAGAATGAAACATAAAAGAGTAAACCCTTAAAAATAGTTCTTGTTGCTACTGTTGCTGAATGTAAAGCTATACATATGCAGATCCATTCATAGGAAATCATCGACATGGAGGAGGGGCAACCAACCACCATTGAAGACACGATACTACCCCCTCCGCCGCCTCATTCTACGGGGGTTTTTAAAAATAGTTCAAAGAGAGATGAAGAGAAGAAGAAAAGCATATTTTGAATAGCAGATTTCGCCGGTGAACGAGCGAATCTTCCATTCTGCCGCCGAACTGATTCCCCCTTTATTTGCGCTCTCTCTGTTTAACCTAATCGCCATTCCATCCACCTTTAGGGCGAGTAAATCGAACAGACGAGAAGAATGCGTCGGTGAAGAAGGGAGAGAAGAGACGAGACCAGCGTTTGTATCTTGGATGGGGCGCCGGAGGTTAGTGAGCAACTGGGGGAGAAGAAGATCTGTTGTTGGGGATGAGGAAGAAGGGGGATGAGGATGAAGATGGAGATGGGGGATGGGAGTGGCGGTGATGGTGGATTTGGCAGTGAGGGGGAGGGGGAACGACTATGAGGAGGAGGAACGTGGGGGGGGGGGGTTGGGTAGGTATATTTAGGGAGTTTTTTTTTAATATTTGAGTTTTATTATTATTTTTAATTTAAAATAAATAATCTTTATCCATTTTACTATTTTACCCATCTCATACCGCCACATCAGCATAATTTATATGTAAATTGATAGTCAAACTGAATTGAGGGAGAGATTAAATTGGGCAGATTTTTAATACTTTTGTATCAAATTGGGCTCCTTTTTAGTATAGGAACTAAGTGAACAATTGGGTCAAAGGTCAGGGACCAAATGGAGCATTTTGCCAAAAATAATCTTTAGAATACATTTCTCCGTTTTTTGTTTGACACTATTTTACGATAATTTTTTTTTTTCAATTATAATTCTTAAAAATTTAATCTCGATCATTATTTTAAATATAGTTCTTAAAAATTCATCTCAATCATTATTTTTATATATTTTTTCAGTTTTCAATTCAAAAAACTAAATATAACCAATTTTTATGTTTATAAGCTTTTATAAATTTTATTATAGCATCTTACAATAACTTTTATAATACAAACGCTAATTCTTGTAACTTTAATATTATTTAAATATTAATTTTTAAGTTAATTTTTTATTTTTTTTTTCCAAATGAGAACATGCGCACAAACATACATTAGCGAACAACAAAAATAAATTTGAACCCAAAATAAAGCGTACTAATAGTTATACTACCCGTACTCATCGTAACTCGTGAGCATAAAACCTCCCATATTGATTTAAAAATCCCAAAATTTCATACCTCGAAATCAGATCAAATAAATTTATTAGTTAAATGGACTCAAAAAGCTATTAAAAACGGTTTTTTTTTTTAATATTTATAACCACTTATATGTACATGTGTATTTACTGAACATTATAAGTCCACATGAAATAAAAATTAAGGATTTACAGATGTAATTGCTCTGATTACGTTGAGGTTTAATAATTGAAGTTGTTTCTAAAATTAATCCATGAAGAACTAACTATTAATAAAAATATTTTGGATAATACAAATTTGCTATTTCTTATCAATCAAAAATATCAAACTAACATTGATTTTATTTCTGAAATATCAATAAAATTAGGAACATAATTTATGCTTATAACTTGTGTGTGTAATGGGCTCCAATAATGGTAGAATAACAATGTAACTAGCCCGCCCACTAATTGAAGCAAGCAACCCAAAGCCCAACCACGGTCCGGTCCCTAAAGCCTGCAACTTTCTCAATCATCCCAAAATACCCCCGACCAAATTGAAGAACGACGGTTTCACACTTGTCTCCTTTCCGTTGATCATCGTCCCACCTCAAAATCCGTGCCCTTAAATTCCCAGTTCGCTGCAAAAAGAACAAACCTAAAACCTAAAATAACTCCCCATACATACATACTAACCTCCCCCACGGTTCATACCAATTACACAAACGAATTTACACACACACACACACACGCACGCAGAGTTTTAGATTTCGCCCTGGTAGGGTTTTGGAAACACGATGGAACATCAAGACCAAGACCAAGAACACGAACACGAAGTGTACGGAGGTGAAATTCCTGATGAAGGCGAGATGGACGCTGATGTTGACATGTCTAGGGCCGACGATGAAGACCCCAGCTCGAAGGTCATCTCACTCTCTCTCTTTGTAGTACAAAGCTCTGTAAATGTATGTTTGTTTTGCCCTAATTTGAGGCTAGTTCTTTTTTTGGATAATAGGATTTGGAGGACATGAAGAAAAGACTCAAGGAGATTGAGGAGGAAGCAGGCGCCCTTCGCGAAATGCAGGCCAAAGTTGAGAAGGAAATGGGTTCCGTTCAAGGTCTCACTTCTTCTTTATCCGTGTAGGATTCGTTTCTGATGTCTGACTATACTACATAATGTTTCCGACATGCAAGATTTAGCTTTTAGTAACATGTTGACCGTAAAATTAGAGGGGAAACTTAAAAGCTTTTGTTGTTGTTCCTGTTATTATTAAATATAACTTTCTGGATTTTCTTGATTTGTATGTTTATAAGTAAGGATGTTGAACAGAGTGTACAGAGACGAATCGTGCATCTGGTGAGACTTTATTTGCCACATGCTTTGAGCTTGATATGGATAATAAGCGTAATAACTACTGTCTAGAATCTTGTTTAGTAAAATCGATATGGGTGGTGGGTACAGTATCCAAGTGTTGTTGCGCTCCAGTATTCATTATATTAGGTCCCGTCTTTCTTGTGACATAATGTAGCAGATATGGGGGACCTCAATGTCACCTTCTGTGGACGTTTAATTTGATTCTAAGCTATTACTACAAGGGAGATGGATAGGGACGTTTTAAGTTTTGAAGAAGAGTTTTCTGGGATAGAGCTGAACACTGTCCTGAAAAGGAAGGTAGTCAGTAGTGGTTGTTGCTCTGGCCCTCAGACGATCAAAGCTCGTTGCGATTACATAGCCCAGATTACACTTGCCATTTAGTATTACTAACAGCTATCACCTGCATACCTTTTCTTTGAGGAAATTGGGGCTGCACATGTTCTTAGTGCAGATTTTTGTGCATGTCCATGCTGTCATCAGAAATGAGAAGCATCCTCCTCTTCCATTGACTAAATGGAAATAACGTAGTATGCAGCTTTTGGTCTCTATTTTTGAACTAGCCTGATTAAGGTTCACCTATGCTTGACTCTTATTTGCCTACTCAACGATATTTCTTACGCAGACCACTGAGAAAGTAAATAAGCAATATATTGATTATCGATTAAACTGCGGCTAATATGGATGTTTCTCTGTTTATGATGTGGCCCAATTTCCTCCCATTTTTCTTTTGTTTTCCATGTTCCTGTGTATTATTTATTTTAACCTTGCCTTCGTCGGCCGCTTCTGCGATGATAAGTCACTCATCGCTAAAATAATCTTAGCGGAGAGGATCTTGTAATTTCTGCTTAGACTCCAATGTCTTGTAGATTGCACTAGTTATTATGAGGGTAAATTGGAAAGAGGCGAGTCGGGAGAATACCATAAATGGCTGATTTTTTGGCCACTGATGAGGCTTGAGAGGGATGTTGATCTAATCCTTTGATGTTAGCATAGTAGCGTGGAGTATTTAGCCTTGATTTTATCTATTCACTTTTATCAATGAGAGTATGGTTTAAGGATAAGTCACTACCATTAAAGGGTTTCCTATTGCAGCACTGTCACCAATGAGAAATACAGGCTTGGGATCATTAAGATCTCTGATAAGATGTACTAGAATATTTATAATTGAAAAAGATATATAATCTTTTGGGTTTTCCGTTTTTCATAAAAAGGTGAGGTTTAGAAACAATCACTTGAACTTGGGCAAGATTTTGACTATTCAAAAAGATTCCATTTTGGAATTTGTTGTTCAGGTCTTACCACGTGTCAGGGGGGCAATGGGAAAGCCAGAATTTTGTTGGATTGATTTAATTATATCATAGTATATCAACATGGTTCAAATTGCGGTCAAGCTTTTAACATGTACAATTCTTTACTAAAATAAAGTGGGTCAAAATGGAGAGAATCATATTTTCATGTGGTAAACCTTTTCCAAAATTAATCTGTCATAAATGACTTTTTTTTACTACTAAAACGGGGTCGAAGAACCCCCTTTTTATCTATGTGGCTTTTCCCCCAAGCTGATGATTGGTGAAATGGAAAATCCAATCCAATCATGTGGAGCCACGTGTTCTAGTTACGTAGATAATGGTTCCTGTAATTCCCCCTATTTAAAGAATGGGATTGGGTTTCTATCTTCACTTGTTCTATCTCTAAGATACCCTAGTTTTCTTTTGGCCTCTTGGGGGTCAGTTGTAAGATCTTTGTTGAAGGTGCTGCCAATATTGGATAGATTTGGTTCTATACATCGTTCGATAGATTAGGGCCGCAATAAAACAATGAGTGCACGTGGACATCAGGTTTCTAATCCACGCCCTGGTGCATCTCTATGGACGAATCCAAGTATTAAGAGTATGTGGAAAATTTCTTTTTATTCCTTTTAATTTCTCAATGTTCCTTCGTGATAATTCATGATTTTTCTTTCTCAATCCTATGTTATGATTGGGTTACCTCTTCTATTGGTTTTTCTTTATCAATTTCTTGTATTGTGATGGAAACGGTTTTCTTAATCTTAGCAAAATTAGAGAATGGAACATTTGTTGTCTTATCGATGACCTTAGGAGGGGTTGCTGACCATGATCAATAAACGTATCTGTAGCGTGAATATCATGATCTATAACCTAAATTGGTAAAGTAAGAAGCAATGAACAAAGACACACATCTAAGCTCTTGACTTAGAGATTGATTAATTAGAAATTAAATCTTTGAATGATGATTTTGCCATTTAATTGATGCCGAGAATGATCATTTTTACAAAGAATTTTCAGAAAAGGGTTTGAATGATGCACATACTTTTCTTTCTCTTTTCTTCTTTTTTTTGTTGCATAGGCGTATTAATGTCATCCAAATGAGTTTGCATTTTGAGGTTTTGTGGAAATTAAATAAGTTGAACCATAAGCAATATTAGTGACACATGTCCACAATCACCTTTAGTGGTACGATTATAGCATTACGATGGATAATAAAACATGATGGGTGGCAGCTATTAATGGCTTAACTAAATTAGTAAATGCACATTCATTTTGGGATAAAAAATCCTTGAAGAAACTACTTTCAGTATGGATGGAGAGAGTATCCTCCCCCTAACAGAATTAAAGTGATTACGCCAAGTGTTATTATAACAAAATAGATGGGGAAAACTGATGGTTATTTACCATTTATCCAAGTGAAAAAAAGTGACTTTCGGCCCAAGCCACAAATACAATTATATACCACTGGCGAAAATTTTGATTGCTGTTAATTGAACTTCTTAGAAACCTCATGGCTTTACCGACAAAGGCTTGACACCACCTGATAAATGGATCATTAGCATGTGGCGATTTCAAGTTTATTGTTAGTGTCGGATTGACGAATTTAGTGTATAATAGCATGCGAAGAAGTAGAATATTGGTGGCTCTTAACCTTCTTTTATTGAATTTCACTCGAAAATTGATGCTGTTTTGCTAGGGTAAGCTTAAGTATGTATAATAGATGTATACTGATAAGTAAAGGATTAAACCGGCTTGGAATCAGAAAAACATAAAAAATGTTGGAACCTTATTCCTTTATAAGGCAATACCATAAGTTTTTGTGAAGAAGAACATGGCATTTAACATTTAGTTTAAAAATTGAGATTTTGCCGCCGTAAGAAAAATGAAAATCCAAAGGAGAGTGACATTCACTCTCCTGAAAATGTGTACCTATTTGCACTTGTCTGATCTGTTGTGAATTTGACATGTATATGATGTTGGTGACTATTCTTGTAGTAGTTAATCAGATGCTGTGGTATAAAAAGCTAGATGATGTATATAAAAATATATTTGCACGTGTGTTTGAACGATTCTCAGTGACACTTGTGGAATAGGAAATAGAGATAAGAAACTACTTCAAGCAAAATGAATTTGCCTAGTTTTCCTCATTAAGGTCAATTTAATCTTTGTATGACAAGAGTATTGCTGTTCATACATTTTTGATGTTTAATGATTTATTTTTTTCTCTGGGCATGTACTAGATGATTCATCTGGTGCATCTGCAACTCAGGCTGAAAAAGAGGAGGCGGACGCCCGTTCAATATATGTCGGTAATGTGAGGTTTCTATCCTTCACCTTTTTCCAGCTCATTTTATTTTTATTTTAGTAGTTTGTATTGTCATCTTTCAGTTATACTTACATGCCATTGACTGGGAGCGACAATAACAAAGAATTATAATGTTTTGACTTTAGAGCACATTTCTCTTACAAATTCAAAGGTGGTACTTGGTGGGCTATTAGTGAATATACTAAATTTATGTAGTGCTTGTGTTTTATTTCTTCCTTCTGTGCTTTATTAGTAAAGCTGACAGTTCGCTAGTTCTCTCAACTCTTCAACCTTATCACGGGTATTTTCACTCGCATTTTAGTCCAAATTTTGAAAATAAGTTAACCAGAAAAGAAACTAGTATGTATTTTAGTTGTGTGGTGAGATAGAATTGTCACCTTGTAGCAAGAATTATTGTCATGTCTAGATGCCAGAAGAGCTGCTCCCCCTTTATGACTAGAATAGCTGAATCAGCAAAACAGCAGATAGACACACTAATTCATATACGTTGTAGCCGAGGGCACATTAGAATAAGGTCTAGTTATTGTTCCAATGGAAGTTTAATACACCATACTTTTGCTCTTCAGTGTGCTCTGCATTCTTTGAGGAATAGCATGGTGAAAATTTACTTACTATCTGTTATTTTTTTCTAGATGGTAGAAATGTGGAATGTGTTACTTTATTTTCATGAGAATTATTTAAGAACTATTACTAAGACTTTTAGATATTCTTTGTCTAACTGTGACAGTCTTTTCCTATCTTACATTTTTTTGGTAAAAGAAGAAATTATATTAGAAAGAATCGAACATACAAAAGAGGAGGACAAGCTGTCCTTCAAAGTAAAAAGAAAATTTCCTTTGGTTTAGTTGGTATGTACTTCTGTTAAGTATGAATAATGCTTTAGTTCTTGTATACCAAAATAGTAAAAAGGTTGTAGTTTTTCTTAAGATGATAAAGATGCACATGCCCACAGCTGGCTTTGAATAGTTGATTATCTTTGAATCGGGTTAAAATATGTTTAGACGATAAATAAGTAATTTAGCTGATTTGAAGCTTGTTGGACTGCATTTGGATGCATTTTTATTTGGATGGATTGAACTTCTGATTTTTTTGAACGAAGTTATATTATTTGCTTGTGGGTCATGCGTGCAAGTGTATTTGGAATGACCAGCAGTACACTAGCGGGTGTGAGCAACGCAAGAGGAGATAATTTACAAATATTTCAATACTTGTATTTTAATTTTGCTCCAAGGGCACTTAACATTTTCCTTATAAAGGTATGATAGGGCATACTCACCCTATCATGGCTTAATTTAGTATTAATGGTGTTGCAGCGAAATGCATCACCTAAAATAGGTTTCTTGAACGGTAAAAAGATTATTCGAGTGTAATCACAGGACAGTTGGTATGGCCCTTTCTGATGGTGCCTTTTGTGTGTAAGTATACTAGTGTTTTAAATGTCAGAATGAGGTGGGAATGGAGAAAAGGACTAAAGAATGATATTTTATTCAAGGATGATTGTTATTAATTTTTCACAACAAACCTCACCTTATTGAAAGAGGTAAAGACGAAAGCCCAACAAACATTAGGTGTGGATGTTGGGACTTCACAATCTATATTTTGTACAAGTATGACCCGTCAAGAAGTTCTAACCATGCTCTATTGTAGGAAAGAATGGCTATAAAATAAGACGAAGATCCTCTAGCCTTCGCACACTTCACTGTCAAATTACAATAGTGACTTCAGAACTTCAAGCATAGTGGTTAAACTTTGAATATGCTATTGGAAATTGACATTTTACCTTAAAAGGGTGTGATACTAACTTGCTTTCATTGAGTAGTGATATTTTTTTTGCTAGACAAATGCGTCCAGTCATTTGACTGTGATAATATCGAGTCAACACAATGTACATCATTTGCCCTCACCACCCTTTCTTTTGTCCTCAAATCAAAGTGTGGGAAGGAGGTAGGAAAGGGAGAAGAAAAAAGAACATATATACTTTAGGTGGCAAAAGTGAGTACCACATAGCAGCAGATGAAGGTGGTGTGCTGCCAAAAGGGAGAAAGCCACAAAAGGATTCTGGCAAGATAAGAAAAAACAGATGGTTTGAAGGGTTGGAGTAATACGAATGATAGACCTGTGGGATAACAGTGGTGGTCCAGTACTTTGAGAATTTCATGATGCAGCAACCAATGCGAAAGGGAGGCGGAGGCAGTTGACTTTTACCCTTGCTCAAATTCTACCTGATTAATTTAGTTACACATTGCGTTTTGTCAACTCATAATCACCAACGGTGACATCTAATTTTTGATTTATGTTTTTTAAGCTTGCTTACTTGAAAGAGTATATTTTTCATTATGATCTGCTTCTTTTTCTTTGAATGGGCTAGTCACTGGCTTTGTTCTCTATGCCTAGAAGTAAAGGTTATTATAGGGTTTTTCTGTAAATCATAGATTAAATGCAATTTAAGCATGCTCTTCAGGCAAGATCTGTTTTGATAAGTTTAAAAGATACTCAAGTATGAATTCAAGTTGTTGCGTGTATTTTACTATTGCAGTAGTTCCTGCTTTCTATAATCTTGACAGATAATTATTTTCATTAATCAAGAGTATTGGTCAAAATAACAATGAATTCTATTTTAACTTCAGGTAGATTATGCATGTACACCTGAGGAGGTCCAGCAGCATTTCCAGTCTTGTGGGACTGTGAACAGGGTGACTATTTTGACAGACAAGTTTGGTCAGCCAAAAGGTTTTGCCTATGTTGAATTTGTGGAAATCGATGCTGTTCAGAATGCTCTTCTCTTGAACGAATCTGAACTGCATGGTCGTCAGCTTAAGGTTCTTTAAGATATCTTAAATCCTGCTGTTAATTTACATTCTTAGAGATTCACCTTTTTAAAAATATTTATGTTAGTGGCTTGTGGTGCTGTGCAGGTTGCTGCTAAACGAACAAATGTTCCTGGCTTGAAACAATTTCGAGGAAGGCGTCCCAACCCATATCTTGGTTTTCGCTCCCGGAGGCCGTTTATGCCTGGCCCACCAATGATGTATCCTCCATATGGTTATGGGTATGAACTAATTCATTTATTATTTTGTTGCTATTTATGAAAATGTATTAAGAGGTTTATCTCATCACATGATTTGTTGGATTGAAAATACTAGTTTATTGAAATCCATCTTCATTATGTGTATCAGGATCCATCTACGTAGTCTAGAATATGCTTGCGATATGTCCAAATATTTGGTTTATCCCCTGAAAAAAAAAATATTCAGGATATTGATAGGAACAAAAATATTTGTGTTTTTTTTTTTTACGGTAAAACTTTGATAATTGTGAGAGTGAGCAGTATCGTGATTTTTGTTTGTTAGGATCCAGAAAACGTATTCTCATTGCATCATTGAACAATGATATGCAATGGCAAGCAATCAGTATTCCTTTGAGAGGTGAAGTGAGGACTCAACTTTAAGGATGGAGTAGCTTATAGTGTTACAGGATACAGTATTTGGAGATACCTTTGCTTTATCTGGACACCCAATGGTACATGAGATATGAAAGTAGCGTACTTAACTGCAACCCTCATGTTTTGTTTTGTTTCTGATCATCCAAAAAGAGCTCAGTCATTCATTGCTCACTTGCTTGCCTATCAAGCTTATTGTATTTTCCTACTAGGGATGAGGCTTTGAGGTAGGATATCTGGCTATGTGGTCTGTAAATAGAAGCAAGCCATGAATGAAGCAGGCTGTTCCCTGCTTTAACCATCCTGCGCAACTGTTAGTATTGACGTTTAGAATTGTTGAAAGCGTAGAATACTGCGATTGTGACTATCTTTGCGGAAAAGAAAAGGTGATGGGTAAGGGACTGTCTAGCATTCTTGAGTAGATGTGGAAGGATGTGATGTAGGCACATACCGTGATTGTTGATGGCCGTGAGAGTTTGATAGGCATGGCAGGTGATTGTGAAGTTCCTTGATTGACCACTTTTCCTGACCATGGTTTGTGTGTGAGCTTGGGTGAGTAGCAGACCTTTTGGGGAGTTCAAGGTTGATGGTTATTTCCTGTGGTGAGGGTTTGGCTTGGCTTAGCTACCTAGCAAGGACGACCTATTTCTTATTCAGGCTTGTGGCTTAGGAGTATGGGCTTGCCGTAGCAAGCTCGGCATTTGGTTTAGGCACGTGAGGGGTGTAGGATTTTTATCAGATCTAAGTAACTATGCACAAAACATTTGTGTCTAAGGATCAGATCACGAAGCTAACATTATCACGTATCACCTATGTCACAAACATCGTTAACATCACTAATATCATCAATATCACACTCAAATATCATCCAATATCATATATCAATATCAAACACTTTCCATCTATTACCCCTATACCTACACACTCTCACAAATCAATTCAAACCTTTCACATCACATTCTCTCTCCTCACATCACATTAAAACCTTTCACATCATGAGGGTAATTTGGTCTTTTAATTCATAAACTCATATCATCTCATATTCATATTGTAAACAGTACCATATCACTTCATATTAACATATGTAAGTCTTCGTGATCGGACCCTAACTAACTTGGATCCTTCTTTCAAAATAATAAAAGTACATTTAGTTCAAAATCATAAAAGTTTAAGACTTGAATCATCATCCATATCCGATCCTCTTGGCTTGGTACGACAGAGGCATTGGAATTTTAAACGAAATCTAGTGCAAAAGCTTAAGATTTTGGTAGATTCAACACCTAGATCCTCGCTGGCACTCAGTTTTCGTAGCTGACCCCAAGCAATATAGCTTTTAGCCATATCTATTTCCTTGCCCATAAAATACCATCGGAGGTGTAAAATTATTTATTGTCCAAGTGTATCAAGCAACAGTGTGATTTTTTTCCATCTTAACTCCAGATGGTTTGGCAGTATGCACGCGTATTCTTCTTCAGGATTTCTTGATGACCATGTGCAAAAGAACTATGAATAATCAATGGGGACTTGGCTTTCTCCAGAAGAGTGCTTAGCGATTAAATACGTAGAGACTATCTTGTTCTCATTTTTCTTCAGTGTGCTATTCGTTCAGGCTTTTCTTGATTCTGTTCTCATATTTTTTCCCTGCTGATCGTTGGCGGTAGGGGGTTCCCTTCTCATTTGTATCAGACAATTGAAGAAATTACAAATAGCATGAGTGGGATATGAGGAGGGAGACCAGAAGGGGGAGGTTGGTTTGTGTAGGGTGCCCCATTCTTATACGTGTGCGGTGTGCATATGCTGGACTGTATGGTAGATTGGTAGATGTCAAATGCATGTCATGTGCCAAAAGATTGATATTTGTCGGGGCTTGTCTGAAACGAGTACTTTCTAGGGTGGGCTCCATTTTGATACCTCAACTTCTTTGGTAGTTTGGTTTCTGATTTTGTGATAGTGAGAGAATGTTGTCTTGTTGATGTGGCATGGAGAAGCTAGAGCGAGATAGAAGGTGGTGGGACCAGAGAGAGAAGTAAAAAGATCAAGTGATCCTGGCCATAGTATGTAAGAGTTCTGTAGGGTCGGGTCAGGAAGTCAATATATTATGATTTGTGTTGATTTTTTACTGTAGATGATTTTTGTTCTACTACTGTTGCAATCACATAGCGAGCCGGCGTAGCGAGCCGGCGTAAAAACTAGCCAACCCTATGAGATGAACCATAATGATAAGACTATTGATGGTTCATCATAGCCGACCCCAACTAGTTTGGGATAAAGGCTTTGTTGTTGTTGTTGTTGTTGTACTGTTGCAATCACTTTTGGAAAACGTATAATGACAGGAATACCTCTTTGTGATGTAGACGGTAGTGACCCAATTACACATGCATCCCTAGTAGAAAAAGCTGTGAAACAAAATGAAAAAAAAAACTGACACTGCCTCCACAATTTCTCTTATCTCTAAAATTCCATTTCCATTCTGATCCACTTGAAGAAACCTCCGGTGATCAAATCCCCAACAATGGCGATGGAAGAACAAAAATTTAATGCGCGTGAAACCAAAAATTTCCAGCTACTTTAAGATGTCGGCGCAAAACCAAAAAATTTGAAAACCAAAATCAGGTTGTCGACCCAACTGCTAAACAATGCACAATCGTTGACCCAACTGGGAACCGATAGAATCCCAGCAGACCACAGAACTAATCCACTCAATTCTCCTCCACCACTATCACTACCATCCCTAGAAACCTCAATCTCCACACACATAATCTCCATCTCTTCCCTTCCAACTTCTTCTCCCACACAAGGACTTGGGCAACGCCTTCTCCACCCCAAATCAAGTCTTTTACATGCACTTCCTCACCCACCACCTCCCACAACATCATAAACCACTCCACCATGATCCGCCATCGCATAAATCTTCCCACCCATCGTAAAACACCTCCACATTAATTTCAAGAAATCTAAACCGGGTCATGGCTCGGATCCTGGGAAGAAGAAAGGGGACCCCGGTTTGTGGTTGTTGGTGGAGTTAACTCTGTCCGGTGAGATGGTATGTGTGACAGAAAATGTTGGCGTACTCAGATTTTGCATATCTCCCGTGAGAAAAATTCAAACTTGGTGGCAGAGTATAGCAAGGGAGGCGTGCTTGACACAGGCCGGTATTTCTTGGGTTATGGGCCGTCAAAGAGTGGTGGCAAATAGATTTGAGGGGTAAATTGTTTTTATTTTTGGATGGATTTGAATAATTTTGTAAATTAAAACATGATGTGATATGTTTGATTTGATTATGTGATAGTATATAGATGGAAAGTTTAAGTAAAAACCATAAAAAATGAAAGATGTAAATTAACTTCACGATCAAATGTTTTGAAAAATTAAAACCAGACAATCAACAAATACAAACTTCATGACCCAACCCTTAGTTTTGCAATTATTTCCCCACAGAAACCCAACCAACGTATAGACTAGAGTACTTGTTTCTCACACAGTCACTTGAGTTTTCCATCCTCTAGCCTCCGAAGGGTAATCAAGCTCAAAGGATGGGTAGCCTTCACAAGCCCACTGTCCTAGACTGGGTATGGGACTTGAAAACATCTAACCTGATTGTATATGATGTGGCCAAAGAATGGCAATGATGAGATTTAGCTTGAGGGAAAGATTCATGCAGTCATCATGGAGACAATTATGTATCTGTTCCTAACACAATGGTGCATTTATTTGTGTATATGATGAGGTCGAATAATGTCTGCGAAAAGTAGTGGATCCAAGAATTAGCACTTGAAGAAATTCATAGCCATATCTGGAAATGTTCATGAAGTAATATTTCATATAGAGGACACCAATTTACTGTTTTGATCAAGAAAGCTAAAGGTGAAATTGTGCATGTCTTTGTATATGACGATATCGAAGAATGTGTGCACACAGTAGTGGATCCAAGAAATAGCGCTTGAAGGAATACATAGCCATATTTGGAAATGTTTATGAAGAAATATTTCATAGAGGACACTAATTTACTGGTTTGATCAAGAAATGCTAAAGGTGAAATAGTATATTTCTAGAATTTTGTGGAAACCGCGACCCTCTCCTGCCCCCTTCCTCCCTCTGCCATTATGTGCAAGGGTGAGAGGGGCATAGGTAGAGAGAAAAATTGGGTCGGAGAGGGGGTGGAAAGACATACATATGCCAGAGGTGGAGATAGTGTGATTGTGAAAATGATTGCACATGTGATTGGAAAGAAATGTGATGCTGAAGCTGATGTTGAACTAGATTGATAATGGCAATAGTAATGGGATTGTAACGATCCGGTCAGGAACACTTCCTCCGAGTGTTCTGTGCACCTTCTTGCACAATAGAAGCATTTAATTCATTCAACATTCCGTACCATTGTGAAATCCGTGCCCAAAGTATCTCATCCAAACACAATGCAAGCTGGAAATTATGCTGGCGAGAAGAAATTTATAAAATAATCTGAATATCAAAAGTGGCGATAGTGGCGGCAACCGCAGCATAGGTAGGGAGTTGACCCCCTTTAGTTTTTTATAATGTGTAATTTACTACTACCTTAAAATATATAAAATATAATTTTTAACCTCTAAAAATGTAATATTGTAGATCTTGGACCCCCTTTGTTTGAAGCTGCCTCAATTTTGACTCCCTTTTAAGTCAAATGCTGAAATTTACATTTACTTTCTATTCCTAAAATAATCTTGACCCCCTTCCAAAAGATGTCTGACTACACCTGTGGTAACATAGGATTTTGGACCTTTGGTTCATTAGGTAATGCTGTAAAGCACTTGGTCCTGTGGAAGAGGTTGCATTCTTCTGATGGCGGTCTTCCATGCCACGTAAAGTTCTCTAGTTACCATACTGAAATGTTCTCTACATGGCGCATCCTACGCCCGAGATTTAATCCGCTACTAACTAGGCAGATACTTGTGGTAGGATTCTGTCAATTAGATGCCTAATTTAACTTTAGAAAAGGAAGAAGAGAAGCATAGTCATCTAGGCTTAACAGTTAGCCTTCTTTTCTCTTAATAGATATTGATTGTTTTTTAGGTAGCTTCTAATTGTTTGGGGGTACCCAGCTAAATCCACTGGTGATGCCAATTTTGTTCATGTTCTAAGTTGTGTAGGGTTTTCCTTTTTGTTTGTGAAGCCCTTGTCTCACACAAAACACCAAAGGTGTCATGTGATCCAATTGCTTTTACATATACGCTAACGCCGTTTTCCTTTTTGTGATATACTTTTTGACATGTTAGGAGAAATATTAGTGAAATCTTTTTTGTTAACAATTGTCTTTTTTTTTTTTCTCTACTGTGCAGAAGGATTCCAAGAGCCAGGCGACCGATGCGCTACAGGCCTTATTGATACCTTCTTCGACTAGTTCTCATATTGGTGGAGTCAAATGACCCCCATTTGGGTCCATAATTGAAGATATTTCCATAGTCTAGAGGGTCATTTTCCTTTAGAATTTGTACCATTGTGTACCATTAATTATGTTTGTCCAATGAGGCCTGAGATTCTTCCGTTTTGCTCAAATGAATCACTTGAATGTTATATGTAGCTTGTGATGTCTCTTCAATTTTTTCCCCTGCATAGATTTCTGCTGTGCTTTGGCCAAAGAGGATAAGAGGCTGATAACCAGATAGCATTTGTTATAGTGGAAAAAGGATGATACTTACAATCCCGTTTTCAACATGAGTAATTTATTTGTTTCACCTTTTCCATTTCCTGGTTTCTTGGTAACAATAGGGGCTTGTGTACGGGTCGGGTAGCTCTAAAGTCGATAATTGCATATGGTATTGTGCTTCTGGTTTGCTTGCAGACTCCTAATCTTTCTGGAGCTGTTCAATGTAATAGAGTTGAGTGAAAGGGAGGGAAGTGAAGGATTTTGCTTCTTTGGCTTCTCATGCTGTTTAAGTGGGACATATGATTTATACAGGCTACACTACATGCAGTAGGCAGGGAGCTTCTTGTGATGCTATGGTAGACACAGTGAGTTTACTGGAAATGATCACTTTAGAGTAGGGGTGGTAATTTGAGACACATGGGTTTATGGTGTCTATTGAATTTGTATAATTTATTTAAAAGAGTGATAATCAATCAATAGGTTTGAACTACTTGTCACTCTCTTAAATAAGTAAATCATATAAATTTAACAGTTCATGGGTGTCAAATTGCCACCCTTATTTTTGAGTTTTCAGGTCACCGTTCTTTCTTTCCTTCCTTTTTTTTTTAAAAAAAAATTTGTTAATACAGCCAGCCAGAATGGGAGATGATTTCTGCGGCTGGGTTAATTTTTTGGGAAAGAGGAATGTAGTAGTGGGGTTCTTTCTGGCTAGACGCTGGACGGAATAGTTTCAGGGGGAACGTAAGAAGGGTTAATCGCCTTTTTGTTTGGTTATTATGCCTTCTAGAGTTCTAGTAAAAACAAAACGGGATCCGTTTCACAATAGTGATGTTTTAGAAACTATAAATTATTTTAAAATAGTCGTTCTTTTACAAATTTATGTTTTACTTTTTCAGGATTAACTTTTACTCTCAAACTATTAATAAAGAAAGAATTTAAAGAGTCTTTTAACTTTAAAGAATTAATTGAAGGGTAAAAGTGTAATAATAGAAGATATTTGAGCAATTTTTAATTTTGTGGTACATGGTAAAAGGACACTATTATGTAATGGAGGAGGGAGTATTTAAGGATGCATTTTTTAAGTTGTTTATATATACTACTGTAGTTGTTGTAAAGCGGGATGGAGAGGTACATAATGTTACATTGCAGTTGAATCACAATTTCTTAGATTGCCTGATTTGATATCTAATTTTTTTTTTTAATCAAGTTGTTTCAAAAACATTGTATTGTATATTAAAAAAATATCTTTTTCATCTACTTTAAAAAACTCATGTTTTTCAAGAAAAATTGAAATTTTAACTCTTATTAATTCAGTATGTACAAAATATACCCTTTAAAATTTTACATTATAAATTGGTCTAAACAGCATAGAAAAAAAAAAAAAAAATTGAAAAATGCAACCATAATTTTGTCTGGAATGTAGTATTCTTATTTAATACTTCATATGTGCAAAGATTATGATTCTATACCATCTTATCTTTTAAATTTAATCAATATTTTATTTTGTTCTGTTTAAACATTAATTTTTTTAATTAAAATACTTATCGAACATAAAATTATTATATTTTTTATTCTAAAATTGCATTCCTTTATAAGAATACCAAGTAAACAATTCATAACATTTTAAGAGAATAATACTATTGTGCATCACAAAAAGCGTTGCATAAATATTTAGGATTCGCTTGGATAGCGGTAAAATATAGAAAAGAAAAGAAAAATACAAAGTTATTAAATTTTTCTGCAAAGAAGTTTGTTTGGATGATGAAGGGAAGTTTTTTAACCATCTGAAAAAAAATTTCTGCATAAAATATTTTTTCGTTAAATGTCGTCCTGCTGATTTAGTAAAGAAGGACGACAAATTAAGGATTTTAGTAGTTAGTACTATGCATATCAGTGTGTGTGTGTGCAAAATTTTAACAAACATTAGCTGACTTAATTACAAAGGAGCTAATTAATCAACTCCAATATCAAATATACAAGTATAATACTCTACAAAAACAAGAAAATAAAAATGACACCATGTACAGATGAATGATTTCTCTAAACAAAACCTCCAATATTTAACTGATTATCCGGCCGGCGACGCTAGATAGATAGCTCGGACAAAACTCTCCATATATGCATGGTTTCAACCCTAGCTCGATCGGTGTATGTACATATCCAACGTACGAACGAACGAACGAACGAAGTGGTAGTATTTTATATATGTACTGTGGTCTCTCTCTCTCTCTCTCTCTCTCTACACAGTAGCTGGCGGAAGCAGCCACTTGGAACCCTCGATGTAGGCAAGTGTGATGAATGGCTCCACTTCCTTACTCGTCAGTTTCTTCACAAAACCAACCCTTCCCGCCAGTTCCGATCCCGGCCCCTTGTTATTGTACTCTCCAAAGTACAGGTTCCTGCATGCATGACCATGCATACGTACAGATCATCATATCATGTATCATTTTTAAATTCTTAATGCATGAGTGTAATTAAGAAATTATATATTGGAGTAGTACTGATGGATGATCGGATGACTACTTACTTATCATATTCAGGGTGGAAGTTATCGGACCAGCCTTTAGGGTTGACTGCGTTGCTCATCTCAGAGTAGGCAAACACGACTTTGGCGAATGGCTTCCATCCTCTTCCCAACGAAGCGCGGCCACCGCTCCCCGTTACGCTGCAATGTACAAATGAGTAGCCGGTGTCTGCTGAATCTGTCTCCCTCGCTTGCGCTGTCACAACCGCCATATCATCGCCTGGAATTACGTGCGTTTCAACATTCTGCGCATTATCCACATTATATATTTATGTACATTCATTATAAGATGATCTGCGCATCATCCACATTATACGTACATTCATAATTAAGATGATTGAATATTCTTTATAATTAATTATAAATTAAGATATGTAATGTTGTTGATAAGCATAAAAAGGGGAATACTTGTGCGTTAGGCACATTTCTTAATAGTGTTTAGTCTAAAGAGAGGATCAAAGAACGTACCAAATAAAGCGATTTTCCGCTACCAAAGATGAAATCCACGGTGCCCTCAATGTAGCAGTCCTTGAAGAAATGCCTGCCTCTGTCATCACACAAAGTGTCCTGAAACCCGTTGAATTTGCAGTTATAGAAGGATGCCTTGTCTCCGCCTATCCTCATTGCCGCTGCTTGGGCCAATTTCATCTTCCCATCCGGCCTTGGCGCAGTGTTCTAATGCAAATTAAAAACAACATATATATATATATATATATATATATATAATCAATCTTTAAATTGTTAAATAGATCTAAAACGAACAAATTCACATGCATCGTAACGTACATGTGTGTGTGTGTGTGTGTGTTTATGTCTACTAACCGTGATGATGATATTAACGGCACTGAAGTAATCAGAGTCCACGGTTATGGTTCCGCTCTCCACCACGGTGTACTGGAGGGCTGTACCACCAAAAGACAGAGTTGGCATATCAGCTGGAGCTCCATAGAATGTGATGAATGGTTTATCTCGTCCTATCTTAATTTTTTCTTTATATGTTCCTCCCCCAATCCAAACGATAACTCTATGTTTATTGTCCTTTGGTATGCTATTGATCGCCTCGGTCACTGTCTTGAAATCGCCGGAGCCATCAGCCTTGACCTTGATGACTTTGGCATTGGCCTCTGCCTCTACCAGGGCAGGGTCCAATGTATCTTTTCGCTCCGTGTATGGTTTCACATTCTCTTGGAACCAAGTTTTAAGTTGGGATTTATCTGCAGGGATTGGCGCTTTATCATCGGAGAAGACCCGAGGGAGGAAGAAGAGTACAGCTATCACAAGGCCTAGGGAGGTCATTTTCCTGACCATTTTTTTCTATTTTTTTTTATAAATATATATTTTTTTCTTTTTTGTTTTTTTGGATTATAGATATATGGATAATATATGATTTACGGGTACTATTTAAACTAGATTGAGAGGTGAAGGTATATAATAGAGAGAGGTAGACAGCCATTTCCGGTGGTTGTGTTTGTGGTTTAACATAGGTTCACCTTTCATGCAAGGATGATGGAACGAAATGAAAGGAAAAGCCATGGCCAAAAATTGTTAATTACTGTATATCCAGGCAAGTGCAAGGTGTTCGCTCGCATATAGGACCTTAGAAATTAGGGAAATTAAGTAAATATTTCAAAAATATACTTCATTCGTTTAAAAAATATCTTGTTCATTATAAGTATAGATTGTAATGAGTAATTCCTCAGTTTCATTTTAATTAACCTGAAAATAATATATTTTTTCTCACAACACGCATTGATGGTGCACGGATTTTTCGATGACCTTGGTGAGCTGCTACGATGGCTGAAGGCTGTGAGATCTGGGCAGCAACAGGATTTGCAAAACAAACACCGTCACTAAGGTAGGGGGTGGCCCTACCAAACAAGCTCCGGCGTGAGAATGAGTGCTCAAGTT
>JAOWAN010000001.1:5604244-5621612 GCA_028566635.1 Lobelia cardinalis
CACACCTATAATATTTTTAAAATATTTTGGTCAAAGGGCAAAATAGTCCACCCGTAAAAACAAAAACCAAAACCAAACCAAAAACCAAACCAACACCAAACTGTGCCAAAAATCGACTATCCAAACGCCACCAGTGTGTGTTTATATTCGAGAATAATAGAGATATAAATAAAATAAATTTATATTTAATAATATGGTGTTTATGAAGTAAAATAAAAGATAATTAAATATATACATAAAAATTATAGAGAAAAAAGAAAAATTAAAGAGTATTGATATATGTGTGAGAAAAAGAAAGGAGGAGTAGGAAAAAGGATGTATGGATCGTTTCATTGGAAAGTGTAAATACTGTTAATACTGTAACTTTTAGTTAATAGTGAACATCTTGTTCTTATATTATAAAATTTTCTTAAATTAAAGATTTAATAGAAAGTTCAAGAATTGGGATATCGGTAATTTTTTTGAATTTTTGAATCAGAAAATCGTATTTTTTATTTTATTTGATTTATTTCAAAAATGATAAATTTTCATTGTATACCTTTTATTGTGCATATGCCTATACCATCTTTATATTTGATTAAACATTACATTAAATTATAATTATCATTCATATATTTTTTCTATTTCTATAATATATTTTTTTAAAATTTGAAAAATAATATGAAAATAAATCGAATTACGATTAAAAATCATAAAATTATACATAAAAAAAAACATACAAACTAAACTAAAATCAATCATTGCCCCAAATTTCCTTAAATTTGAAATCGATAGTTAAGTATATCATCGTCATAGAGAAAAAAATGGGTGGTGCTAAATGCTGCCCCTAATTTTCTCAGTATCGTCCCTACAATATCCAAAATACCCTCATTTAAAAAAATTACAAACGATACCTACTTGCCTCTCCTCACCAGAGTTCAAGAAAAACTCTCGTAATACTCACCCCTACGGACTGAAATCAATAGCTTAGCCAAAAAATATGTTACTATTTGATGAGGAGGGAGTGGAGATAGATTTGCTCCAACTTGGTGATTTATGGTCAAATTAAGAATACGATATTGTGCAATATTTGATTTTAATATTTGATATGTAAAGTGAAAAAGTAAGAGAGAGATAGAAAGAAAATAATGGGACCTATGATATGTAAAGTAAAAAAGTAAGAAAAATCAAATATTAAAGAAATCAGATTATGATCTAAGCATTAATAATTTTTTCGTCCTTTACAAAGCGGTCAAATTTTGTACACAAAACTGATTTTTCTTCCTCGTAGTTGCCACAGTCACATCCTCGTTCAGCCATGGTTGTTGTGATGGATTAGGTTACCGTGAGGAAAGGAATACAAGAAACAAAATGATTTTCAAATTACTCACAATTTATAAATTAAAAACTACAATATTGATAAGTCCATCCGAAATGATAGCAGAATCACTAAAAATAAGAATAAGCTGAATTATTTCCGAAAAATCAGTAAGGAAAGAATGAAGAACCTTTCAACTAGGGAGATTTGGGAATTTTTTTAATAGGGATAATTTCGGTATTAACTGTGTGGTAAGGTGAAATTAAGGAGCGGTATTTAGCGATCCACAAAAAAATTAAATAGTCTTTTTCCAAAAAGTGAGTGGGCCAGGGCCAAAGCCCAATTACGCAACCATATGGGCAACATAAAAAAGCCCACAACTTTAAGAGAAGGAGGAGAGAGAAACGTCCAATCCAAATATGTTTAATTTTTGGGACAACTTCATAAATGGTCCCTGAAGTTTTTCGGATTCTATCGGGGGTCCCTGATGTTCAGAAATCAATATGAACGACCAAACTTAGCCAAATTCGCCCACAGTTGGTCCCTCCGTTAGTCAATGGTTAATTTTGACCGTTAACTATGTGAATTTACGTAATAACCCTCCCCTTCTTCCCCCTCCTTCCATGCCGGATAAAAACCCAATTTCCGATCATCTCCGGTCATGTTCTTCACTTCCGACAGATCCACCATTTTCCGGCAACCTTCATCCCCGACGGGAAAAACTCAGATTCCGGCGAGAGAAAATATTATCAACATTTCATGATATGAAGAAATCACAGATTTGAAGATTTGAAATCCCAACATACACAAAACATGATAACAGATTCAAAATCAATACAAATAAAATGGTTGAAGATTTGAAGAAATCACAACATACAAAAAACATTCAAAATCAATACAAATAAAATGATAGCAGATCTCCAAACTCCTCTCTTTCCACTACAAATAAAATGAATCCCTACCTTTGAAAACGAGAAATTGAATTTGACAGATACCCAACTTCAATTCCGGTTGATTTCACAGATCAATAACCCCAAAAAAAAAAAAAAAAAACTCACCTATTTTAAACCCAGAAGATCCTTCAATTGGCCGTTCTTCATCGTTCGTAAATCTGGTTTGAAACCCAGATCTTGCACCGGTCCTGTTGATCGAATCCTTCCATGGATTTCGATCTTCCAGATCTTTGTTGAAAAATCAAAACTCATTTCTGGGTTTATAACCCAGATCTCACCAAAAACCAAGTTAAAAATCTTCTTTTATGCCCAGAACAAATCAATTTTCCCAGGAACAGATCTGACTTCATCTAAAAAAACTAGGTTACTTGTGCACTGCTTCGATGAAGAAGATCTGCAATCGTGCCTCACTTTGTACACAACCGATTTCGATTGAAGATGGATGGGTCTCACCTATTATTGAGCCAATCGGTTTCGGTTTTTAAGATCACCTTTGTGCTGGATTTTACTTGTACATTTGAAGATGGATGGGTGGTGAAGTGTTGGTGTGTTGTGCTGGTGAAAGAGTAGTGAAAGAGTTCTCCTTGTTGGTTTGGTTTGGTTACTGGGTTTAAACTTCTTGCATTGGGCTTGTAATTTACACAAATTGATTTTAATGTTTGTAAGTGAAAGAGTTCTCCTTCTTGCAGAAGATGAACGGATCTGAAAAAGAAAAAAAAGTTTAATGTTTTTCCATAATTGCCCCCCGTTAACGGTTTAAATTGACGGGCCATAAACGGTCGACCCATTTATGGCGGAATTCAGGTAAGTTTGGTCGTTTATATTGATTGTTAAAGATCAGGGACGAATTGCAGAATCCGAAATACTTCAGGGACCATTTATGAAGTTGTCCCTTAATTTTTTAATTTAGACTGATGACGATAAGGCCGTCTGCTCTTTCTCTTTCTCTCTCTCTCTCTAGCGGTTGCCGGTAAGCGGAGGCTCGCTCACAGGGGGTTTGTTTAAAACCCTTTTCCATCAACAACCCCAACTCATCTGCGCGCTTTGTTTTTGCCGGAAACACCCAACTCTAGTGTAAGTCTTCGAAACCCCCATCCTTCTTCTTTTCTTACTCTTTTTGCATTTTTCTTTAACTAACTGTGCTTATATAGCACTTAGGGCTTCTGAAATTCGCTTAAATTTTCTCCGTACAATCTTAATTTGAGGAGATAACACCATGGGATCTGCTGTTAATGGTAGCTTTATCGTAAATATCGTTTTTTAGTGCTTCAGTACTACTTGCATGTGTAATTTTCGTGTTTTATCACTCACCCATGTGTTACCCTTGTAAAGAGTTACATTTTGACTTTCCCAAGTCATTTTGACTATATGGGGTTACTTGTTCTTTCACAGGATTATGGAAATTATTGTCACTACTCACTACTGTTTTGTGTGTGTAGGTCTTGAATGCTGTAATATTGTTTTTACTGTGTATTAATTATGTTGGGTATCCATTGAAAAAAGTGTTAAATTAATGTTTGACTATTTTGTGAGTGGTTGGGAGTATGTGTTTGTTTATGTATGGGTTCTATATCTGATATAATTTGCACTCTTTTTGCATATTTGTAGTTCCAATGGCATCTCAATTAATTCGTGAATGGACCGGGATTCAGCAGTTCCCTCCTGCAACACAGAACAAGCTGCTTGAACTTTTGGGGAAACTAAAGCAAGAGGTTTACTATCTATCTCTTCTACTGTTATATATTCGATTGCTCGTAAAGATAAGCAAATGAAATGAATCTCCAGTGTATATCTTTCTGGATTTCCATATATTATGAAAACTTCATCTAATCTTCTGTGTTTATAACGTTCCATATATCAAGCGATTGCAATGTCAGATCAACTAACTGTGCTCACCTTCTTATTTTTTTGTCATCAAATGGTGTAGAACTTGAACACTTTGACAATTCTCGTGATGGGGAAAGGTGGTGTTGGGAAATCTTCTACTGTAAACTCTATTGTTGGAGAAAGAGCTGTTGCTGTCAATGCCTTTCAGGTATTTTCGTGATTGAATCGAGTTCTGAATTGTTATTTAAGTAGGGTTGTTAGCCGAGTGAATATAGGCTGCTTCTCTTACTTGTAGTCAGAAGGACCAAGACCTGTGATGGTTTCACGCTCCCGAGCAGGATTTACCTTGAACATCATCGACACTCCGGGGCTGGTTGAAGGTGGATACGTCAATGACCAAGCACTTGACATCATCAAAAGGTAGGCATGGACTCCCATGTCAAATCACCTTGGGCTTTGAATTGATTTGTTCCTTTATTGAGTTTTACTGAAGCCTCTTGGCGCTTTATATGTTTTGACGTGTCTGATGGAACAGGTTCCTTTTGAACAAGACTGTAGATGTTTTGCTTTATGTGGATCGGTTGGATGCATATAGGGTGGATAACTTGGATAGGCAGATTGTTAAAGCCATAACAGATAGTTTCGGTAGGGATATATGGCGTAGAGGCATTGTTGTCTTGACACATGCTCAGCTTTCTCCACCAGATTGTCTGAGTTACGAGGAGTTCTTCGACAGAAGATCAGAGGCTCTCCTGGATGTTGTAAGAGGCCAGATGAGGCCATGGCCGTTGGAGACAATAGTTGGGCCGTTGGAGAAAATAACTGGGCAGTTGGAGAAAATTACGGGGCAGTTGGAGAAAATTACTGGGCCACGGGAGAAAATAACTGTGCCACGGGAGAAAAAAACTGAGGTACTTGTATTACAGTATACACAGTTACACACAGAAAGACACATTCTTGTAAAGTACAGACACACACATGTTTGTATATATGAGTGTGTATACGATATATCCAACCCGATAACTGCACTTTTTTCACACAATCTACTGAAAGAACATAACGAATTCAATAAAGCTTCTATACAAAATAAGAAAAAAAGATGGAATTAATCCTCTCTGTTACTCAGACTAGTTCTACTTAGGTATGTATGAAATATCAATTGAGCGTAGGGAAGAAGTTGTTTACAAGACTAGTTTGAGTGTAGCGCAGAGGTAGTGGTAGGTGGCGATAGTGAACTCTCGGGTTAAGGTATGAAATCGCTTGATTGCCAAGTACATCAAGGAGAGGGAGTTCTTTCTTTAGCTGTGGGTTTATAAGATATAGGTGTAGCTCCATAAATTTAAGCCGCTTCTCTATTTTGTCCGACGTTCTGGCTGTGGGCTTCATGTGTGAATACGGCTTTGTATTCCATTGTCATTTGCAAGCTACTCTACTTCACGGTAGTATTTACTCACTGGTCAATTATGATTGCACATGCTGTTACACAGGAACAAGTTTGCTATTAACTCCATCATTTTCCAAAACCTCCTTTGGCTTCTACAGTAAAAACTCTTTAGTTTGTGATACAGATAAATTTTCTACCTGTGTGTGTTACATCTCTCCCCACCCCTTTTCTGTCCTCTACGGAAAGGTCTCGTGAAGTGTAAACATACTCCATTAGTCCACCACATTGCTTTTTTGAAGATTCCAAGAGACAAGGCAAAGGATCCTTCAACAAGAATGCAACAATGAGATTGATCTAGGCTCCACTGCTGATAGAAAGAATCTTCTATGAGCTAAATTAAGGATTCTGCTTGCCAACGGGTTGCCTTTTCTGGAGCTGTGGCACCATAAATGTGTTTGCAGGGAGGAGTTATCATTTGAAGTTAAGGTGTTAGTTATGGGGAGGAGGAAATTCTTGAATAGAGCAGCGAAGTACTGCTTGTCATGCTTTCCTGTAATTACATTAGAACCAACATTCTCAGGTACAAATTTATCCACTCACACATCCTTATGGGTATATGGGACCTGCTAGAATAATCCCTTCAAGGTCTTTGATCCTATCCCATCATCATACATTCGTACTAAACTTCTTGTGACCAAAAAACCTTATCTTGTTTCAAAGATGTAGGCAAAGGGTACTTTTTGTCATATATACCATATTACATTTATGAACTCCTGTGAAAACCCCCCTGCTTCACGTTCTCTCTCTCCTCGTTCTTTCTCTAATTGTCGACAAAAGAGAATTGTCAGCTCTTGTGAGACACCTGTGAAATTGAATCCATTGAATATGTCATTCAAAGCATGTAAGCGTAATATAAAAGTTTTTGTCTGCATTTGATTAACAACAGAATGAACAGAACTGCCTCTATGTATAATACCCCCTCCTTACCGATTCCCAGTGTATTCTTTTTCTTTTCAGGTTGAAACTACCTCGACATAAAAATTTAATCATATGGATCATTCAAAATGATAAGCGCAAGGGAAATAAAAAGAAATGTTGAAATCAAGTGATCATATTATGTTTACCGAAGACTAGTTTATCGAATAATTTTTTATTGGGTTTTGGAAAATATAAATCCCACTTTTCTTAACTCCACACACACACGCGTGCACAGTGACACACACACACACACACACACACATATATATATATATATATATACTCCCTCCGTTCCAAAATAAGTCTTTTCTATTCCTTTTCAGGGTGTTCAAAAATAAGAGTCCCTAAGGAATCTTTCCTCAATTGGACTTCAAATAAGGAATTGTGGCCACACATTGTGTATGAACCCACCTCAATCTCTTCACATCCACTCCTTTTTAAGGTCTTAGCATCTTCTTAAAAACTAAGTGCAAGTCAATAAGGTCACTTATTTTGGAACATAGGGAGTATTGAATATATACTCCCCTCCTTTCCATATAAGTGTCGATTCGTAATTGGAGTGTTTCAACAAAAGTTCACATTTTTTTTTTAAAGAATAGGACAAATGACGTGTGCCCGCATACTTCACATTAAACAATGTGCAAACGGGTTGTGGACACTTAAAATTGGAACGGAGGGCGTATATAATATGCATTTATGCACTCACAATAGCGAGTTTGATCTTTTCAATGCAGTCGGTGTCTTATTGGTGAATTTTGTCTGTGTTATGAGAAATTCCTACATTGTTCACTGGGAAGACCAGTTTAATGGATAGACCTTCTCATATTAGGAAGACACGGGGTGAAGTGAGAGATCTTCACGTCTTGATAGGATTCCCCTCATTTGCGAACCTTTTACTTATGTTTATAACTGTCACGTACAGAAGATAAAACCTTATGTGGATAATATGCAGGAACTCCTCCCCTCATCCCCCCCCCCCCAAAAAAAAAAAAGAAAAAGAAAAAGAAAAAGAAAAACAATTGTTTATCTGAACTTCTGCTCTACTGGGTAAACAATTCGATGATGAGAAAGGTGCATATTTGAAAAAAGAAGAATAAAATAAATAGAAAGGTGGATATTTTGTAGCACTTGGAATTGAGATTACTCTGGCCAATGATTAGGGTGTGATTGTCTTGTGAATGATGGATGCTGCTGGTCTAGCTTTGGATGTTATTGATACCTGATTCTGTAAAGGACATGCGCTTGAAAAGTTGATTTAGTTATATCAGTAAAAAATTTGCCTACCAAAGTTGTACTCATCTATGATAACGGTTGAGTTATATAAAGAAGAATGAGTGTGTAGCCAATGTTGTGATCTTGCGAAGGACTATCCATCATCCATGTATAACCTAGTTTATTGACACATCCTTTTTATGCAGATGGTTATTGAAATATTCTATCTTGAACATTGCATTGTATAATCCACGTATGATTGACCTCGAGTCTTACATCTTTTGGTCATCCCATTGCATCCCATTGCTGTTGTAGGGGTCTTCGGTTCCTGTTGTCTTGGTCGAGAACAGTGGCAGGTGTAACAAGAATGAAAGTGATGAAAAGGTTGGTTATCTGTGTCTTTGTCTTGAATCTCCATCAATGTCTTATTGCCTTATTTGTTTTAATTCTTTAAGTTTCATGTAAGTTTCTTTTTTTTTCCTTTGATTTTGGTCACAGATTCTGCCAAATGGCACTGCCTGGATACCCAATTTAGTCCAAACCATTGCAGATATTGTTTTGAGTGGAAGTAAGGGGATCTTGGTTGACCAAAAGCTGATTGAAGGCCCGAACGCAAATCATAGGGGGAAGTTCCTCATTCCTTTACTCTTATACTTCCAAGTAAGTTTCTCATCTTTCAGCAGTTTGTCTATCTGGTCTGAAAATTTTATTGATTACTTGTTGGTTTTGTATTTTTAACAGTACCACTATGTTGTGAAACGAATTCAAAGAGCGATTGAACGAGATAGAGGCTACTGAATGGAGGAGGAAAGCTTACTATGATGAGCCATCATATAAATGGAAATTTTGAATGTTACCCTGTGGTTCCTCCCTCCTGAGTAGCATCTGGTCTATTTTATTGTTTTTGTTACATGTTGGTAGAAATTGTGTAATGGTAGCAGTAATATGCAGCAGTTGAGCTTTTCTGTTACTCTTTTGAGAGAACTAGTTTTGTACTCGGAATAACTTATCTTCTTTTTCCCTTTCCATAGTTGCGTGTAATATACTTTATTTGAGTATTCTGCGAGATATTGATGTTTATAGATCCAATATCAGAGTAAATTAGGGTGAATATGATCGCCCCGCGATGAAAGGATTGTATGTGGGATGAAAAGGTTGAATTTTCTTCCCTCCCAAGTCTCATTAAACTCACTACATTGACATACCTTTAAAAATGCGCTTGTAATCCCCCAAGATTGACGCTAAATCTTGGTTTTGGTGTTAATAATTGAATGGGCTATATGTGTAATCTATAATTGAAAAACAATCGATGAGAAACTAGGGCCGCTTTGCGAATCTGGAGTTGTTCAACTTGGTGCTCGGTTCGAGTTGAGCTTGAGCGCTTTTTAGGCTCATTTGCTTATCGACCCGAAAGTATTTGGGTTCGACTCAGTTTGTTCGACGTTTGAGTTCAGTTCATCTTGAGCTTAATTTTTCTTTTTCAAAAAGAAAGAAATAAGTTTATTCTATATGTACATGCACTATTTGACAATTTTTATATGAAGTGCCTAGGCATTCCTTGCTCATAGAGTGTCTTAATGCACATAGACGTTATAAAATATGCACATAACATAATTATAATGCACATAAAGATAATATGTGCATAATTTATAATTGTTATGTGCATTATGGCACTCCTAATACAGAGTGCCTAGGCATTCCATATAATTTTGGACTATTTGATTGGTATGTCTGGTGCGTTCCATAATTTTTATTTTTTTGAAATTTTGTTTTTGAAAAATCCGATTTTTTTCTTTCACTTACTTCATTTCAATACCTATCTTTATATTTTATCAAAAATCACATTAATCTATAATTATCACTTCTTTTTTTTTTCCTATCCCCATTTATACAATGTGATTTTTAAAATTTTTAAAGAATAAATTGGGTATAAACCAAAATTAAATCAAAGACAATAAAAACTATACAAGTAAAATTATAATTAAGAAAAAATCTTTCTATGACAATTCACACATTGTAATTTGTAATGTTTGTACACTCTGTATTAAGTGGCGTTTAAGGGAAAGGCAAAATTGGACAACCCAGTTACAATTTTGGCGCCAAGTTAGTACGCAAAAACGGATACCTAACTTTCCTGTTGCGTCAAAATTTCTTCTTCTTAATACGCAATTTAATCCGAAAATTACCAGAGAAAAAACCAAAATGGAAGGAAATACTGCTACTGGTAGCAACTTAATTCCTCTGCAGACGCCCCCCAGGGATACGAGTAGGGGATGGAGACTTCAATCCGATTGGTACTCGCCGACTCGCCTCCACGATACCCCCATTCATTACGACTTTCCGGTAATTCTTCCGTTCACCAGTTTCCCCCCTCCCCCATGTTCTTATTTACTGAAAATGTACTACAGCACTCTTCTGTTTTATGGACATGATGAAATTTGATACTGGGTTTCTTTTTTATTTTTTTTATTTGAAGGGTGATCGGTTTATTCCGAATAGGAGTTTGATGGATCTTGATCAAGCGCAAAATTTGTTGACTAACAGAACCAGGGAACCCGGAAAACCTAAATTCGGTGTTAGTCTCTCTCTCTCTCTTGATTCTTTCTTGAATTTTCCTATTTGGGTTCCCTGTTTTTCTTGAATTTCCTCCTGGGTATGTAATATATCAATTTCACACACACACACACACCAATTTCACAGAGAGAGAGAGAGAGAGAGAGAGAGAGAGAGAGAGAGAGAGAGAGAGAGAGAGAGAGAGAGAGAGAGAGAGAGATGCGGGCGTTCTTCAAATATCCATTTTATGGTGGACTACCGACGAGACTTCTGAAATGGTTTTTTTCTTTTTCTTTTTCATGATTGATGATGGGCAGGAAGATTACAGGCGAAAATTAGAGGAGCATCTGAGCTTGGACAAAGAAGGAAGACCATTCAAAATGCTGGTTTTTAGGGGAAGCCCCAAATCGAGTAGAACATCGGTCCGCTTAATAGATGAAATGAGGCGTAGCGATGAGGAAATGTTCGTATATACCAATAAGCATACCCGAAAATTGCCCATGGTAGTCCTCAATCATTTACTAGTACATACATTTTGTTTCGTTTAGACTTCCTAATTTTAAGACTGCAAGTGCACAATTGCTCAACAATCTGACAGTATGGAGTGAATGCAGAAAGAAAGGAGGATACTGGATGTGCCAGGGATAGAGAATGATTTCTATACGAACATCATGCATTGGGGGAAAACCAACATTCTTGCCATAGCATTGGGACCTATCTTGTACTTCTGGAATGCTGAGACTGAATGCCCTCAGAAGGTGTTTCAAGTTAAGCAAGAGAACGATTACCCAACAAGTGTTACCTGGTCCGATGATGGCAAATTCGTTGCTGTTGGACACGAGTGCTCCCTACTTCAACTGTGGGATGCAGAATCTTGCAAACTCGTATTACCTCTCTCTCTCTCTCTCTCTCTCTCTCTCTCTCTCTCTCTCTCCCCCTCCCTCCCTCTCCCCCTCTGGCTCTCATGACAAGTCATGATGGTCTAATATTTGATTGCCAGGTTAGAAACCTGGAGGGTCATGAGAGACGGGTTGGAGCTGTTTCGTGGAATGGGTACATGTTAACATCAGGAGGCGATGATGGAGCCATAATTAATCATGATGGTAATTGGTAACACCATTTACCGATTACCTTCTATGATAAATGAATATCGAGGATTAATTTTGTTAAATTAGCTTCTTATGAAAGTTTTCGTTTGACAGTAAGAGCGAGAAACTGTGTGGTATCGCGTATAGAGAAGGCACACATCGGCAGAGTGTGTGGCTTGAAATGGTCAAGCAGAGGCAACATATTGGCAAGTGGTGGCAATGACAATCGCATCTACTTATGGGAAGCATCTAGAATGAGCGCATCGCCCCATTTTCTGTATCGCTTTAATAGCCATGTTAGCGCAGTCAAGGCCCTTGCATGGTGTCCTCATGACTCTAATGTGCTGGCTTCGGGTGGAGGGACAAACGACGGGTGCATCAAGCTGTGGAACGTACAGAAGGGGACTTGCATCAATAGCATTGATACAAAAGCACAGGCACGTGCTTCCCTACTTTGTTATCTTTTTCTTCAGAAAATTTTAACCAGATTCAAGTCCAAATGTTCAATGTATGTTGATCAACACCTTCATGATCCAAGATTTTTGAGAGTGTGCGCTGATTTGGACTATGTGAACAGGTATGTGGATTGGAATGGAGCAGGCATCAGAAAGAGATATTAAGTGGGCATGGGTATAGCGCAAGTGTGGAGTATAGGAACCAATTATGCCTGTGGAGGTACCCTTCCATGTCTAAATTAGGAGATGTGGCGCGACACAGGCTCGCATCCAGAGCACTCCATCTTTCTCAGGTGTGACTCAAGTTTTGGAAATAGAAGTTGAGCTGGTGAAATTGGAATGTAAATATTCAACGCTGACCCTTGTTTCAATTTTGGTGCAGAGCCCAGATGGACTTACTGTGGCAGCAGCCGGAGCAGATGAGAGACTTCGATTCTGGGATATATTTGGTCCACCGAAGGCTGACCATTTATCCAACTTGGACAGCCTTTTGGCTCTGAAGTCATCACCTCTGAGGTGAACAGAGACTATGCCAGACTGACTGTTGGTTTTCTTCTTGTTTTTGTAACCAAACTGTTTATGTACAGAAAGCTCTAAACAAGATGCAAATAAAGGGGGAAATTTAGGGAAAAAAACTTAACAATGAAAAGAGTGAGATGTAAATTGAAGAAGAAAACTGCGTTTTCAACATTTATTTCCAACTCCATTACATGAAAAACTGTCATAGCAAATTAGTCATTTTTGCCCTAAAGGGCCATTGTTAATTTTGACTTCTTGCCCAGCACATGTAGAGGCATCTCATCAGATTACTATGCTAAAATGTTCCCTGTAGATAGAATAAGGGAGGGGAAATCAAAAACAAAACTGAGACTCTCTTTTTCTCTCTTTTCCGACACTGGTTCCCCTTTCTACGATCCATTCATAAGGCGTGCGTACCAACCCCCAAGTAATTGCAACCGACTCACCCGAATATGCAATGCCTCAAATTTTGAGATATTCCGCTGGAGAAATAACAGAGGCATAATATTCCCACAGAAGAACCTTGGCCAGTTTTATTGCTGCCGTTTTCATTCGCCTCCGTTCACCGCATTCAAGTTTCTGAAGATAGTGGCCGAGACTATCTGTATATAGTAACGCCATTCGGCCTCAGAATCCTCTCAATCACTATCCAGAACGACTTTTTTAGCTTTAGTGGCAGCTGCATTCTGGCCTAACTCCTGGCTCCCTTCTTCTTTTCTTTCTCTCCCCGCAACTTGGGCCTGCGCTATTTCGAGCCTCGAACTTACTCTTTCCCATGATACAAGATTATCCAAAAAGTTTGAGATATAATCGACCCTACGATTCTGTTAAAAGGAAAGACACCGGGACAATACTTTTAGACATAGATGTAAGTGATTAGGTATCCAGAAATGCTGGAAAATTTTATCAAGGACTGAGTTGTTACTTAAGATGTTGGCACTTACTTGAAAGTCGAGATAATATGCATGCTGCCATGAGAATTTCAAAAGAGTGACTAATCAGTAATTTCATTATTCCAATAATAATGGGGGAGGGGAGGAGGGGAAGGTAAAGACTTATGGGTAACCAGACTACATAACGAGTTACCTCCCACACGTCTATGGTGAGAAGCGGCTGCAATAAAAATAAAAAAGAACATGAGATTCTCTGGCTTAAAGAAATGCCATAAATGCATGAAATAAGTATGTAACTGCTCTTAGTTTATCCAAAAGAAAGGGCGAGGTGTCGTAAAGAGTAGAATCACAGTTGCATCAATTTGATTTTATACCTCGAGGAAAAATTAAAAGAAAATTGAGATGCAACTATGCTGCTGTTTTTAATTGTTGAAAGAGACGCTATTAAGAAAGAAGGACCACTATTACTGCTCACCGAGTAATCCCAGACAAGAGGGTTCACAGCATTGGGACTCTTTACCACTACCAGCTTCTTGTCCTCTTCGGACGGGCAAGGATTTATTGCATTTCCTACATCGAGTCTATTTGCTTTGTCTGCAAAGAATTATTGAAATAGCTGTCAGGTATACTAGCCCTTTCTCTTTTTCTTCTTGGTGATGTTCTTTCCTTTTCATTTCTCCTTTTCTAGGGGGGTTGGGAGGTGGGTTGAAGGGTAGTGAGCACTCACACACTAGCCAAGTCCATCCAGAACCAAACTGTGAGGAAGCAGCTGACTTGAACTCGTAGATGAACGCTTCAAATGAACCAAAGTCTCTGTTGATCAACTGTAGTAGATCTCCAGATGGCTTCCCACCGCCACCAGGTTTCATGGATTCCCAGAAAAATTCATGGTTCCATATCTGCAACAAGTGAAGACCAGTTCTTAGCATGAAGCAGAGTTACTTTAATCATATATAAAGCAGACCAAGCTCATCAACAGCATAAATTACAAAAACGTAGAACACTAATACTCATCTGCATAGCTGTTGCCTATCGGCATAATACTATAATTATAGACAATATGTATCTTACCACGAGATACATATACAATGGTAATCAACACGTATTTCTTTCAAGTGTATTGCATTTGAGAACTTAAACTCGTGATATGAATTTTGAATCTAATGATCCAGTAGTGCATTGAACGATACGATTTCGTATTACAACACATAATTGCATAGCTTAGAGAAGTCACTCTTTCTTACAAAGTGTGAGCTTATCAAAACTAAATTCTTTGTTAACACTTTGAATATTTTGATATACTGAGAAATGCTATGATGGAAGTCTGCAGATATCCTTAATAATTCATCGTCTACACTTCTAACTCATATTCCATAGTTCCCAATTTTTCCTTCATTACTTTTTGTCTTCTTGCATTTTGCCTCTTTTATTTTTTTTTTTTTAATGCAAAGGAGCCCTCAAGAAGCTAATCTACTGTCTGCCCCAAGAGAACTGGGACCAAAGGTTACATTCCTAGGCCAACCTTGGCCACTACCATCCTGCCGAGCAACACCAATAGTGACTCCGGTGGCTCGTCAAGAATCTCAACCCCCTCTCCCCATTCCAGACCCGCATGAGCTAGCAGATCTTCTGTCTGATTGGCTTCATGGAAACACAATTCGCATCATCCAAGGAAGAATAAGCTCTCGTCGAATGCACGTTACCAAGTGGTAGTGAGGATGATCTACGCCCACCATCTCAATAGCTTGCACCGCTTAAAAGAGTCAGACTCTAAAACCACCTCATGGTTTCCCCTCTCGTGAGCCAAATCAATGTTAGTAGCATTAGTTTCACACACCAAGATCAAATCACATAAAGTTTCTGTTTGAAAAATTGGTAAGATTCTAGTTATTTAAGATATTGATTATCATTTTCACAAAATTTAGTCTCACATTGTTCAATGAGAAGCATGGTATGTATTCAGAGACATATGATCACGATCAAATACACAATTTGACAACCATGGATATATATAGAGGACATGTAAATCAAATAGTAGGGCTCAACATGAAATTCTACTTGATCATGTCATAAGTCAAGCCATCTATTTCTTTTAGCAAGTTATTTCTCCCAACAATTTGCATGATAAGCAACCCAAATAACTTGAAAAGATTGATGATAATTTCCAGCAGAGGATTGGGTACCTGCGCAGCATTGTTGAAGGATGGGAGGATATTGCCTCTGTTGTATGTAGTCAATACAATGTCTTCCAGTGTCATCTTCTCTAGATCGGTTTCCTCTATTTGCTTGTTTAGATTCACCACATAACCCATGTGGTGCTTTCCCCAGTGGTACTCCATTGTTTCTTGGCTCATATGTGGCTCCAAAGCAGTCTACTAGATCCAACAACAACGGAAATGAAACATACATTACTTAACACAGTTCGTCCCCCAAAATATACAATACACAGCAGGAAGCCAAGGTGCTGTCAATGACTCATACAAGATAAGACCCAGGTTTTGAATCTTACCATTGCATATGGAGGAGGCTTCAGCTCAACCTTTGCCTTTATTACCCGAGGAAGACACTTCCCAGCACATTGTTTCTGCACCAAAATAAGTCAAGAGGCTTCAGAGACTGAAGGGGAAAAGGCCCACATTGCCTTGACTGAAACTGATACCAGTGAGTTGGAAATTGAAATTCTTGTGCAGTCAGCATGAAGAGATTGCAAGAGGCAAGTACACATTTTTCGCAGGAAATAAATTATCTTAGCTTTAAAACTCACAAGTAAAACTTCTTCCGATCTCCAATCTGACCCTTCCTCAATTAAAATCACACAACCTTAGTGAAATGATCTCTAACAACATGTGAAAAACGATAATCAAAAGTTGAAGCTGAGCCACAGGATGAACAGACCAACTGACAAAGCTCTCACTTCTTCAAGATATGGAAAAGATGCAACACAATCTTACCCGCAAAGGTGCAAATATATATATATATATATATATATATATATACACAGACAGAGCATGCGACCATATCAAACTCCAAGAAACATCTACCATTAAACAGGACTGATAACAGAGGCTACATGTAGAGGAAGTGGGGTTGATAACAAGCATAGGCAAGTTCAGCAAATAGTCCGGGTAAATTGAAAACTTTAACACATTAGTCATGAGACAGAAAGATACACTAATATATAGATTTCGCTTTATCTTCTGGAGCATATTGGTACTATAGTATTCGGTGGGATGAGGTATAATACAAAAAGTAGCCATGCTATGTACATGTGTCCCAGACATACGTGTGAGAATCTATAACCACTTGAAAGTAGGGTTTCGAGAAAGGTAGCGCGGTAATATATGCTTCATGGAAGACCAACTGATTTACAAAATTCAGAAAAGGTTGGCTACTTATACCAATCAAACGTTAGTATTACAGTCAAATGCAGTCCATCCAAGCCGGAACGACTTGAATATTAGAAATTTAACTATTATACTCCCTTTGTTCCATTTTAAGTTTCTTCTTTCATGAAAAGAAGTGAGTGCTAAATCATGAAACAGGACACTCATAATGGAACAGAGGGAGTAGTTTGTGTGTGTGCATGAATGTGTCCTTGGATTTTGAAGGTAACGATGTTGTCTTCACTCCAGTTGCATCAGTGCCACAAATCATAGCTGCTGTCCTTCACAGTTTATGGTAAAAGGCATCAGTATACTTAAAAGTGACTTCATCGATAGACATTTAAAGACATGCGGAGATTTTGACTTCATCTGGAAACATCAATTTTCTTCATTTTTTTTTTTTTTTTAGTTTTGGCTGCTCTTTTTTTCCGTGCGTAGGATACAATAAGGGAGAGATAGAGAGAAAATTGTGAACTAAAGTGAGAGAAGGAGAAGGTAAACTGCAAACTTAAGAGAGCGAATGAAAAAATGTGGATAAAATAAAAAACCAATTGAATGGAGGAGAGTGAAGGGGAAAAAAAAAGAGGGGGGGGGGTTGTAAATTGTGTATGTGAACAATGCTTTGTCCTCCGATATTATCATCAAAAAGACCATCTTCAAACCGGATTTGTAGGAACAAAACTTGAACTGATAAGTAAGTATTTAACAGAGGCATTTCATCGAACATTGGTAATACTGAGTAGAGTACATTGTTGGGATTTTGAGTCAAAGTCCAATTCCTAATTAGAGTAGGAGACGACTTGAGCCCAAAGAAAAGGAAAAGAGT
>JAOWAN010000001.1:5635788-5646750 GCA_028566635.1 Lobelia cardinalis
AAAAACAAAAAATCACAACTTACAGCAACATTTTGACTTTCTATATGGATAGTCAGTCAAGAAGTTAAAATCTTACTACTGTACTAAATACTCCGTACTTAAAAAAAATTCAGCTGAAGCTCAAGAAACATAAAAATCTTGGACAGTGAAGAGAGAGAAAATTGTTACCTGGGTCGAGATCTTAAATGCGAGCTTGAATGTGACAGCTTTGCTTGTGCGTGTCAGTGTGTGAGTGTGAGGGGGATAAAAAGATGGAAGCTTTGGGGGAGTGAGTGAGGGAGGGAGGGAGAAGGAAGATAAAAAAAGGTTTCTAGAGAGAGAAAATGTGGAGAGAGAAAGCAAAGCAGAGGTACAGTAGAGCGCGTTTGGGTATCCAAAATTTAACAGTAAATGGACAAAAGTGTTCTATGTCACGCATTTATCATTGCACCTTAATATGCGGCGCGTGATGTCACCTTCGTCTTCATCTTCTTCTTCTTCATCACAGATTTTACCTTGTTTATGGTCAAATTACAAAATTTGGCCCTTGTAGTTTGAGTTTAGTGTATTGATGGTCCTTATGCATATCATAGGCACAATTTCTTTCCGTTTGCTTTAAGCTTTAACCGTTCTTTGCCGAAAGCAATTTCTCATAATTTTAAGGAAAATGACAAACTTTTAGGCCTTAACTGGTGACCATTATGGTTAATTCATGTAATTGCACGAAATACAGGCATTAAATATGCTCACAAGAATGTAAATCATTCTTTTGTGATTGAGCTTCAACCTCACATTTGTGTTAGACTTTTGTGATTATAAGTTATGTTGCATTTTCTAAGCTGTGTATGTGAGCTCTTATGGGAAAGGAAAAATTGGTCGATTGCATTTGAAAAAGAATTGTCAGAACATACAAGGTCTACACGGTAATATGGCCAAAGTATAAAGGCTACTAATGTAAATTCAACCTTTCCACCCTTTCTTTTTTTAATTTATCCTTTTCCAAATGGGCCTTTTTTTTTGCGTTGGAAATTCGAGAATATTTTATCTAATTGTGATTAATGAATTTATTAAAATTTTTATCTTTTAAAAGGGTGATAATATTTTTTTTAAACTTATATACAAAGTAAATTGTATGAACCTAATAACTCAATAAACCAATAAATACACAAATTATTATCTCCCCTAACTTAACTGTCTCTGTCTAACTCAATCAAGCAAAATTAGGGCATTATTATGGGCATTATAAAATTATATAATACTAAAAAACTACAACTATAATTAATCTCAAGTGTGAATGAACATTTTTGTGATGATGGACATTATGAAAGTAATGATGGGGGGGGTAAAAGATCAGTGTGTCCTTTAAATACTTAAATTATATACTATAGATTCCTTAAACTCAAACTATAAACATGGCATCACTAAAGTTAATCACATCTTTTCCAACATCACATGATATGATTAATGAAGATTGACAACACAAATTGCTATTAAGAGGTGCTTAAAAATTGTGGCCACAAAAGTGTTGTAGATTGGCAAATCAAACACTCACTGCTTGCGTTCTTGTGGGTGTTTTTTACCCAATTTTTTTGAAACTTGTTTTTTCTCTCTCATTGGTCCCACCATTTTTTTATCTATCTCTTTCTTACTCTTTACTTTAATCATTACAAAAACTCAAAAATCAAAACAAAAAATCACCCATCCAAACGCAACCACTGTTTCGGCAAAGCCTGATCATTTAAAAATTAAATTTATTAATTTATTAATTTTTATTAATTTATTTATTTTATAAATTGTACTAAAGTTATAAAATTGATCAGGCTTCTCCATTTGAGCAACCCTTTTGTGTCAATAGTTTATGGTTAACCTAAGTAGTATTTTCTCTATACTAAAATTAGTCACTTTTAAATTTATTTTAATTCGTTTCATTAATTATTAACTAAATATTTATTTACAATTATTAAGAAATATATAAAACATTTGACCGGCAATGTCATCCTTTGACTATTTAGGGGAAAAAAAGATCCCTACTCAACAATGCAATCTAGCAAATGGATTGCCGGGCCATATTCGGTTTGTAGTGGCCTCCGTTTATGACATGATTCGAGTCACCCGGCTTCAACTCGACCCAAATTTCTGTCTCAGTAAAATATATTATATAAAGTAATTACATCAAATGGAATGAGATAATGCGGGGTGCGAGTGAGAATGTAGAAATTATAACGAGATTCTTTTCAACTTTTCATGAGGGGATTGACACGAAAACGAGAATGAAAAAAATATAACAAAGCAAGGATGAGAATCGCTATCTCAAACCCATCTCGTCCGAGAAGTGAGACGCAGTGTCAAGCATTTAGGATCGCTTTTCGTCTCAAGCATTTAGTTCTTGAATTCATGATACCTCCACAGATTTCTGAATAAATGTCATGTTTTCGGAACTGAGACCGAATGGTCACCAGCAAACCTAACCAAACCAAACCTGCAACTTTTTCGGTGTGTCAAAAGTTCACCAAACAGCAGCATGTTCATTCAGCATTATTATTCTTAGCTTAGCTTTAAAGTGCATCTCCACAACTCCATGGGAAAAAGGTTTGGGAAATCTTGAAGCAATGGTTCCCACATTTTAGCCCAACTTTTTCTACCAATTCATACACCACATACATTAACGGATGCTCTCTCTCTCTCTCTCTCTCTCTCTCTCTCTCTCTCTCTCTCCACCCTGCATAGAACCAGATGGTTGAAACATGTACAAGTAAAAGCTCGCAACTGTCACATTTCAAGTTCAAAACAAGTTCCCAGTTTCTGATTGCACCAAAAGAGGCCATTCCACAAACAAAGGCCTCTTAAACACCTACCAAAAAAATGTTTACACCCTAAGCTTGGACCCAAAGTGAACATATGCATTAACCACATTTGCCATAAAATAAGAGAAAAAAAAAATCCATTAACCATACAAGCCATGGCCAACATCAAGCACTTATTTTTCCCTTCAAACCACCATAGAATGTCAGTCACTTTAGCAAAATGAAACACAAAGGTGTCCGAATGCATATTTCTAAAGTAAGCTGACAAGCCAAACTTAAAACTGCAAAACCATAATAAACAACTACTGGTAACACAAGCATCAAGATGATGAGATCCTCTTTGGGAAAGAGAGGGCAAAAAGAGTGAAATTTCAACAAACTTTACTTCCACAACAGAAGTTATCATTTCAACCCATCATCGCAAAGCACAGACAACTATTTCTATAAACACTATCTATCAGCAACTTCTTGAAAATTCAAAAAAAAAAAAAAACTCTCATTCATCTATTCCACAGCCCGAAATTTATGTAAACCACATTTTACACAAAAGAACAATTAGACTTTGTTCGGTCTTAATAGGGCCCTGAGCGCCCCCCCCCCCCCCCCCCAAATGAACCCAACTGATCAAAATAACATCCAGCCTGAATAAAAATGGACCAAAAGGAAAAAAAATACCTCCCTATAACAAGGGGATGATATAGAACTACAGGCTCAAGACAACATGAACTAAAACAAAAGAGCAAACCGACTACATGTAAAAGAAGCTTTCCTTAATGTTACATTCCCAGGCACCCCTCTCTTGGGGTGATCATAGGAAGGATTCATCCTATCTGGAAGTGAAGATAACAGAATCTGGCGGCAAGCGCATGGTCTCTTCAGTTAGACCAAACGTGGACCAAGCCTAACCTATTACCAGTATAAATCTCATTGCGTTCTTCGTCATAGAAGAGGGCAGTTATGTCTTCCAGGGCTTCTGAGACGGTGCTCATCATCCTAGAAGCTTGGATACGCTTCTTCGAGTTACAATTCCTGCCTGTACATCTGCCACTGCAATTACATTCATCCATGGGAAAACTATTGGCTGCCTTTATTTTAGCAAGGCATTTTCCTGTCAAAATATTGCTGATATTGATAGACCCAGCTGCATAACCAAATGCACACTATGTCAGGGCAAAATCAATCAATAAACGGCAATCACAGCCTACTAATCATATATAGGGTCATTCCTATTAATGAGAACCAAAATGCTGGGAGAACCAAAAGAACTAACTACAATCCACTAGGCATTGTTGTAGAATCTAATGCAAACACATACCGAATCTAAGAGAAATACCTACCGGATCATAGTTAGTTCTTCCTATTAATGACCCTGTTTGGTTGTCTTTTTTTTTTCTTTTTTGAATCTTTCTTTTTAGATAAAGTAAGAGAGATAGGAAGTAAAATTGTGGGACCATTGAGACAGTGATAAAGTGTAAAAAAGAGTCAAAATGCGAAGAAAAAAAAATCATGACCAAATGGGGACAAAATTTATCCTTTTCACATTAAGCATGAAAATGGAAATTAATATGATTTGAATAAAAGTATGTGGACTATTTGAGAGGAATAAACTGACTACATTATATCACCAGAAAACCAAGGGTGCGTTCACTCGTCTTGTTTTTCAAACATTGTTTGAAAAACAAACCAAAAACACAAGTTTTCTCTCTCTACCTATTATTTTTACATACCCCTATATCACCTTTATATCCTATCAAACATCACATCAAATCACAACTATCACCCTCTATTTCTTTCTCTCTCCGTCACTATCATGTAATTTTTTAAAATTCAAAGGGCAAAGATGTAAAACTTCTACAAAACCAAAACAAACAAAAACAAAACATATCAAAAACTCAACGTCCAAACGCACCCCAGTTCTTCTTACTAATAGATCTACATGTTCAACAACACATAAAATAAGTCAGGGCACCTACCATTGGCCTCAGATAGTGGATCATCCGTGTCAGCTTTGCAGTAAGATATGATTAGATCCTGATCACTTGTGATATATATGTTATTAGTGTTGCAGTCAGGATGCCATAATAGATGATCCTCAAATGAGGTCACAAGCTCCCCTCGAAAGTTCCAAACAGCAACCGTTCGGTTTCTGAATGTCAGGAATAGCTGGTTTTCATAGAGAAAGATAAATGCCGACGGGGTCATAAATTCAGTCCTGCTAACTTCGGTTAGCTCAGCATTGCGCACCTAAATAGAATAGGGTTATTCAGATTGTGAATGTAAATCAACATAGACATATGCCAAAGACTGAAATTATATTACGGTACTTACATCAAGAATCTGGAGATTCTCATTTTCTTGTTTTACAAGAAGTTTTTCATTGAACTGTTCAATGAAATCAACCTTCTTATTTCGATGAAGGAGATGGTTGAAAGATTTAAGAACAGTCCCGTCCTCTATGGAGAGAATCTTGAGAGGGACATGGCCACTTGCTTTGGTGAAAATCAACAACATGATCCCCGGACTGTATCACCAAGTAAATGCAATAAGACATAAATACACATTAAATAAATACACTCAAGTATACAGTTTATGTATGACTAATAAGGGGTTGATCAAACAGTGTTGCTACATCTGAGAGATATTACATAGGTATGCATGTAATACATAGGCCAGCATTTTTTTTTTTTTGCAAAGGACTGCCTAGTACATGACTCCTAAAGATGTTATTTCGCCAACACAAAGTAAACACTTTGTGAAAGATACCCAAGGATGCTAACAAGGAGTGTCTAATAAAAAAAATTGAGGAAATAAACTGAGGTATCACCATGAATCACCGTTCAGTTAACCAAAAATAGAAGAATTTTCCTTTCATCGGTACTCTCAAGTATTCCTAACCACCACTCACAGCAAGAATTCAACTCTATCTCCTGCTGAGAAATCAGGTTCAATCATCTCCTCCTTCACCAGGCTGAACACCACAAACATTGCAGGGTCTTATAAGCTGCCTAGGGCACTAACAGCTTTTGTCCTAGCAAACAATCAGAACTTAATAGCAATCCTTATGTAATATTTCTCTCTTCTAGATTACATAACCAGATAGTGGAGATAATACTACCCACGTCAAATGAACATGTTAGCTCCAAATAGAATCGTAGGCAATAAGTAAATGAAAGTGAACCACGTGCGCCCCTTCTTTATTAGTTGGTTTAGTTCTATGCCAACAAATTCTGTTTGCACATATCTTTAAATTGCTAATCTAGAAACCCTACGATCTAGGGGATTGTTTGTAGGGTGGTTTTGTGGCTTTAGGATTTCTTTTGTAATGATTAAATCTCTTGTAATAATTAAAGGAAAAAGTGTGAGCGAGATAGAAAGATGGTGGGGCCAATGAGAGAGACAAATCAAAAGCCACAAAGCCACCCTAAAACGAGCCCTAGAACTTGGGATTTAAAACCAAGTTTCGTCAAGCAACAAACCAAGTTTGTTTCCTTCAGAAAATACTAGGAGTCAAAGTAAGGGAAGATTCTGATTTAACCATAACTGAATTTTGTGGTTTTTTAATGCTCGTAGATCTCCTAAGATCCAAAAGTACAAAGAGGTGCACGGTCGCTAGTTTTACACCAGTTGTAAGTCAGACCTGGGTTTCTAGCTAGTACTTACAATCGAAAACATAGGTAAACAGAGACATAAATGTGCAACGTCATGCAATCACATTCAAATACTCCTTGCAGTTCTCTTTTGTGATAAGGGATGAGAAGTAACTTAAACCATGACAAGGATCAACAATCATAACATTCAACAGGAGGCGTTCCATTATCAGTGGTGAGATGAAAAGGCACAAGCATGCATGTAATTATACACAAATATTCACGTAAGCATCAGATAATTCCAATAATAAATGTTTGAATTCGTATATCACCTGATCTTAATCTCTTGAACATTTTTGTCTGATATGGAGTAAAGCATTGTATAGTTCTTCAAATCGAAGACCTTGTATATGCTGATAAGCGGAAAAGAAAAGAATGAATATAAATCACTTAAAGAATAAACAAATGCTGCAAACCTTGATTCAAAAGTAGCAAGTAAAACCATGAAAACAGTTGAGAAAGATACCTATCCTGTGCAGAATAAGTAAGTACTTTCCCATTTACATCATCAAACTCCACAAAACCAGGCCACTTCAAAGATTCAGACTCAAAGAGAGCAAAACCAGCATCAGGCTTACCTCTCCTTATGTATCTATCACGCAGCAGCATAAACATGTAAGATAATAGAACATGAGTTTAAGACACATCGTAAGACCAAACTAACGAATAGATTTCACATACTCAATCCTCGTAGTTCTGCACTTCAAGGAACTGAAACTGTCTGATGCATATACTGAAACTGTAATAAGGGAATCATTGTTTTTATTGTAAAACAAACTTCTGATAACTTCATCAGGACTGACATTTAGAAAGCATATCCGCTGGTTAGTTTCTGCATCCAACAACTAACATGTCATTATCCTCCTTCAATGTTGGAAAATGTAATCACATCAAAGGTGTAAGATAGACATTGACATTATACCTCGGCTGAATGCTGCACAAACTCCAGATTGTGCAAGGGCAAAAACTATGTCTCGAGCTGCTACTATCTCAATAATCTTTGACCGCTTTTTGAGAAACGCAAGTACCATTGCACAATGTCCTTTTGGATCATGTGTATCATACTCCTCCTGAAGCATTATACATCCAACAAGTCATCACCACATGAGAGTCAGTCGATTAATAAATGGTATTGAAGAATTTAAAAAACAATCCCACTCCACTCGCAATGCATATCGCTACTGATCATTAATAGAGAACGAAAATTTTTCACAATATTTGCAAGTAAAAAATGCAACTTGAACAGTAAAAGGAAGTGCAAAGTTTACTATCGCAATCATTTCCGGGCATGTGCAAATTTTTCGTGCTTTACGATATTTACAAGCAAAAACGCAACTTGAATAGGGAAAGGAAATACAAAGTTCACTATCGCAATCATTTCCAGGCACATGGCCTTCTTCTTTCTTTCTTTTTTTCCATATACCAGTTTCCACTCCAGCTTCATAACAAAGAAAGAATACCAACTATAAATCCTTCTAAAAGGACTTGGAATTTTTTTATACTACAGAGTTCAGCAGAGACAAACACAGCATGATTAAAATCCTCCCAGACACTTGAATAGCATAATTGACAATCAACCTAATGGAAAGAGAAAAGCAAAAAAAGTACAAGAGGCAAGCACTAATGGCTAGAACTTATTTGTTAGGAAAAGGAACAAGATTCTGATGCATGTTTCAGGTTTAAAAAAAAGGTAATATAGTCTTTGGTAAGTATTAATAAACCATCAGCCATTACTCAGTTGCTAACACATCTAGCGAAAAGTCCCCCCCCCCACCCCCCACCCCCAATTAAGTGTCAACATCGCTGAAAAATATGATGCTTCAACTGTTAATATCAAGGTCCGCAAACACAAACACCCTGCCTCCCACCCCTCCACTTTAGCAGGAGAATCAATAAAAGGGCACAAAACGGATCCAATTAATATGGATATAAGTATTATGCCTACATAAAAATGCAACTCCAGCATGCTTAACCACTAAATGTAACAAGCACAATTGTGATCCAAAAATACCGCTGGCTATGGGCCCATGGAAGGTAGCAATCAACCAAAACCATTTATACCGCAACTGGGAGCAGTGTATGACGATTCTTGTGCAAAAGAACAAATAAACTCATGGAGTCAATATCAACAAAGCAGCAATGCTAGATGAGCCGAGTGGAAATCATTAACTGAGGGGTTTAACCAGCAATCTTACTTTGGACGAGCTATTGTGGAGTTTAACCAGAAAGCTTATATTGCACGGAACAAGATGGAAAAACAATCACAGCAGCTAAACTGGTAAGAACAAATGCTGACTAGAGTTGAATGCAGTATTTCTTAACTTCATCCACAATTCAAACTTCTGAATGCTGAGACAAACAAGAGAACATTTACAGGGGACCCAGAAACCATAAGATATCGAGTTCAATTCCACAAACATCCACAGTATATAGACACTCAATCAGCAGAAAGTTTGCCACACTATCTCTTCATGAAAACACAACTTGAGTCACAACTACACCTTCCCCACTAAAAAAGAAGTTTCACCAAGTACGCTTCTATTTACAACACACACACACACACACACACATACATACAAATGCCATTTGCTTCTCAAACAAATTATCCCTCACTTCTATTACACCCTTCAATGCCCCAACTACAACTCCTCCAGCTATCTAAATGAGTAAATAATTTGAGCATGTATGAACATCCAACAAACAACAATTACAACAAAGCTTTAGTCTCAATCACTTAGGGTCAGCTACATGAAATTAATCAAAACAGATTAAACCCAATAAAGAAGTAAACAACAAGAGCTAAAAAGAATCAATCTAAAGAAACAAACCTGTAAACGGATGTTCCTGAAACGTTCCTGAGCATCACTCATGCTAAAAGCTCGGTCTCGCTTCGAACAAATTTCCCTCCTCTGCAATTTCTTAACGCTGTTCACAAACCCATCCACCCCTCCACGCGGCCTCTTTTTCGCCACCACCCTCCTGCCACAACACGGCCGCGGACTCGCCGTTATCCTCCTCCCGTCCATCTATCTAATCACCGCTTTTACCACTGGGCCCCAACCAAATTCAAAAAACCCCACCACCAAATATCTATATCCTCAAATCAGCATCAATCAAGCGGTGGGAGCATCAAATCTAAGCGTATTTAGGGTTTGAGAGAACGATCTGGCGCGTAATTAGAGAAAACCTAAATCTCAGGACCCCGAGATGAATCAAAATTAGGGCTTTTTTGCTGCCCGTGGTCCTGAGCAAAGTGCTCTCTCTCCCTCTCGGATTACTAATTCAAGTAAGAATTTGAATCTTCCCCCTGTCTCCCTCCCCGTTCTCTCTCTCTCTCTTCTCCTCACGTTCTAACTCTATATATACAAAATTATATGTATATATCCACTCCACATATTTGAAAAAGAGACGAGTGAAACAAAATGTGTAGGAAAAATATTTGGGGGTGAGGGGTGAAAGAAAGAGAGGCCTCTAGTGAAGAGAAACCATACAGGAATTCTGTCAGATTTTATAATCTTGTTGGCGTCCGACCCTCATTTCAAATTCTGGATCTATATTTTTTTTCCTTCTTTAGTTTTATTTTGAATTTCTTTTGCTAGGCTGTCAATGTATGCATAAGTAACCCCTAGATGGCTAACTAGTTATTAGAGGAGGGTTAGGGTAATCCCATTGAGTTTGCATCATATGATAGAAAATTGGAACTCAAATTAGATGTTTTTGAGTGTTGGTAGATAATATTATTGTATTTTACGGACGGTATCAAAAAAATTTGGAGTGTTTTTACATTTTTTTTTTCCTTATAATAATCTCATCCATGATAAAATTTATGCGTTAAAGTACGCGGGTGCGCCAAAAAGAGTATGAGCGCGCCAAAATTCGTATAACGGTAAGATGTACTGTCGAAGTTGATCTTTATCATAACAACAATGCCTCCTCAATTAGGTCAAGATTAAAAGCTTGCCTCAAGTGTAATCGAGTTTATTGCCGAGTTGTCTATCATCTTTACGTATTTGCCATTTTAGAAAGCGTAGGTTTAAACTTGTGCAACATTATTTATTCATGAGTCGCGAAAGCTGAAGTGAAGACTTCATACTACGATATGCAATCAAGACTGACAAATTGATATCTAACATGTGGTTTGAGAAGTGAATGTAGTGATGGATAAGCTTGCCGCTATTTTAGTCAAGGAGAATTGAATTTAATTTACAAAACTTTCAAAAAGGTGATATCGCTACTAAACACCAATATAAAAGACATTATGATGATAAGATAATTTATTAATTAGATTGCCATAATTCAACTTTCATGTGAAAAAAAGAAAAAAATAATAAGGTTCTAAAGACTACTCATCACTTCCATAAAGTACTTAAAACTTAGATGACCAAGGGAAGCTTGTACACGAGACTAGGGCTGAGCAAAAAAAATGTAAAACCGAACCAATCGAACCAAACCGATGAAACCGAACGAAAAAAAACCGAACCAATGTATTGGTTTGGTTTCGGTTTCTAATACTATCAAAACCGAGAATATTG
>JAOWAN010000001.1:5646850-5658736 GCA_028566635.1 Lobelia cardinalis
TTGTTCGTGATGTTCTTTGTATAATCTTGGTGTGTACATTGAAAAAGTTCTCTGTATTCATTGATTAAACTTATTATGTTCATTGATCAAACTTGTTGTATTCATTGGTAAAGCTTGTTTTATTCGTGATGTTCTTTGTGTAATCTTGTTGTGTACATTGAAAAAGTTCTCTGTATTCATTGATTAAACTTATTATGTTCATTGATCAAACTTGTTGTATTCATTGGTAAAGCTTATTTTGTTAATTGACTAAACGTGTTATGTTCATTAATTAAACATGTTGTGTTCATTAGGTATATCATCGATGTTCATTAAATCTAGTGTTTTTGTTCATTGGCTGGAGTAATTGCAGAAATATAAATTTTTTTGAATTAAATTTTGATATTTTAAAAATAATAATAATTTTCTGCAATTATAATAAAATAGAGAGAAAATAAATTATAATTTCATTAATTTAGGAATTAGTTTGATTAATTTATACACGACTATTTTAAGAATATAGAAAAACATGAATTCCTAAATTTTAGGGATTAGTTAAATTAATTAAAGAATGTAGGAGAGAGTGGGAGATTTATATCATTATTTTAGGAATATTGAAAAAAATCAATTCCTAAATTTTAGGAATTAGTTAAATTAATTAAAGAAGGTGGGATAAAATTGGAGAAAACTATCGCGTGTGGAAACACGCCGGCGCTTCCACCATTAAGCGCATAATGCGCTTAATATACTAACTGTGTCAAAATATTCTATATTAACACGGTCTAACCTACTTTATCATACTAAACAGTTTAACTCAAATAAATTTTTTAAATTATAAATTTATGTATTAAAATGTGTAAATAAATATATTTTTACGCGAAAAAATATTAAACATATTACTTCAAATTTAATATCTTTCTATTACACAAGTTAGTTGATCAGTTAATTAAATGATTATAAATAATAGATTGAGCACATTTACAAAACTTATTATTTATTATAATTCAATCCATTTAACACAAAAGGCGTTCTAAGACATAAGAAATTGTATTAATTGAATAAGGTAGGTAGGTACAGTATAACAAATAGATCTTTTTCCGTTTTTATAATATGCCAAGCTATATATTTTAAATTTCTACTAAAATAATTATATATGCTGAAATTCATTCAATTATTGGATTTATTAATTATGCTAAACCAATAACACGAAGCTATATACAAATTTTTTATTATTATTATTCTTTCCGAATATTGTACTTCTTTCGTAGTTAAATACATGTCTCGTTTGATTTTAAAATATCAGTTTTATTCCTATTAAAATAATTATTTCAAAAAAATAAATGATTAGTTTTTATATTCTAATATTTTAAATTTGATTGATTATCAAGTAAACTAAAGATAATATTTTTTGTTATGATATCATTTTACATGAATCTATTTTATTATTTATTTTCATGCATCATTTTATTTTTACATAGCTTAACTAAAATCAAATTGATGGAGAGATGAACAAAGAGAAACCTTTAAAATTGGACAATTTCAGCGGAGGCACTGATTTTTACCCAAATCAAAGAGACCAAAGAGAGTCCAAACCCTTACTTTCTCTCCTTCTATATATAGAGTACTACTACATACACCGACTAATCAACCGGCCAATCAATCAATGTGCTATATGAACTTGTACTGTACAAGTTCGTATAGCACATCGGTTGATTGGCCGGTGCATTAAGCATTTTCCTTCTATATATACTAAAAATTTTCGGTGCTTAAAGAGACGGACTCGGAAAAAATAATCATTTATATATTAAAAAATTAATTAAATATATATGTACAAAAAACAATGGTTACGCTAACATCCTCAATAAAAATTTAGCATTAATCGTTTCTATTTTTATTTTCTTAAAATATCCTCACTGTTTATTTTTTTAATATTTATTTAAGGGATAAAAATATAAAACCGTGTACATAAAATTTTTCTCGAGAATCAATAAGCATCAATTATCATTTAAAAATTAGACATGCAATAATTAAAATATTGATTGAGGCGATAATTGAGATGATGTTTGATTCTGTAGCATAGTTTTTTATACACGGTTTGACATTTTTATTCGTTAAATAAATATTAAAAAACTAAATTGAGGATATTTTAAAAAAAATAAAAATGGAAATAATGTTAAACTCCTATAAAAATAAAAATATTAATTAAAAACATATTTATAATTAAAAAAAGAAAAAAAAGAGAGGATTAATGGTGCGTTTGGAAGGATATTTTTTATTTTTGTTTTCACACCTCTAGAGGACTGAAACCAACCAAAAGACTCCCCATTAATCTTAATAGCTTAATGAATGTTAGAAACAAGTCTCAAGATAGCACCACAAACAGCCCTACTAAAATCCATAGCCTGCATAGTTCTCAACAAGAAGTCCCATTTCAGCCTATTATAGGCTTTAGACATATCTAATTTGAGAATCATGTTACCTCCTCTGACTTTCCTTTCAAGATGTTGGACCATTTTTTGGGCAATAGCAATGTTTTTCTGAATGCTCCTCCCTTTCACAAAACCTGATTGCTCAACAGAAATCAACTTAGGTAATATGGTAGCAAGTCTAGAAGCCAATATCTTGGAAATCACCTTACAAGAGAAGTGATTCTGTAAAAAAAAAATAATTTTGACTTTTAAAAATTTAAAAATTATCGATAGTGATGGATAGAGAAAGATATAGCGTTGTAGTTGTTTGATGTCATGTCATGTTTGATAAGATATAAATGTGATTATATGCGTACGTAAAAAATATATGTAGAAGTGATAAAAAATTATTTATTTATTTATTTTTCAAATGAAAATTCAAAAGACTCACTTCCAAAATGCATCCATAATGATGTGCGTGTGTGGTGGGAGTAGTGAGGGGATGGAAAGTAAGAGAGCGAGGTAGGGGAAATAGTTGGGAGGTGGAGGTGGTCCCGGTGGAGAAAGGGAAGGCAGTAGGGGAGTGAGGGAAGAAGAAATTATTACCCGCCGTTCATGTACTATTAAATAAGTATTAATTAAAATGACTAGTAATTAATTAAATTTATAATATATAATTAAGCATTATAAAAAAAAAGTTTCAAAATGATTCATGGAGAACATCTTTTCGGGTAGGAATTGAATGTAGTGCAGTGTATATCTATATCATGCACACGTGTATATCTATATTACAATTGAGGGGAGTGGAGCCCATTTAAAATGAATAGTAATTCAAGGTAATATATGAGAGTTAAAATTAGTTAAAAAAAAATATATGTTGGTAGGTGTGTGAGTATGTGGGGGGAAGAGGGATAAAAAATATGTGTGTGTAGGTGTGTATTGGAAAGAGAGAGATGGATGATGGGGGACAAAAAATATATGTGTGGAAATGTGTAATTTTTTATTTTTTAACTTAATTAATTAAAAAATATATGTTAAATAATATATATTTTTATAATTAAAAATATACATATAATTATATTTTTTTATTTACGATTAAATATTTTGATATACTTTGAACATTAAAAAAATAAATCGTCGAACGTTATTGCGCCGTGTCCTCGAACACGGGCATTCACTAGTCTATTATATAAGGAAGGGTGGTGTGGGACCCATCTGGTGAATAGTAGGATTTGGAGGAATTTATGGGTGTGTGTGTTGGGATCGAGAAAAAAATGGGAGAAAAAGGGGAATGTATTGGGAATGGGTGGATAGGGGAAAGAGTTGGGATTGAAGTGTGTGGGGTGTAGTATAGTAGTGTAGTAGGTGTATGTTTTGAACAAAAAATTTTTCTTTTTATATTTATAAAATTTTAAAAATATTTATTATAAAATTATGTTATTATAAAATAATTCGTATAAAATAATCCGTGCCCTCGAAACACGGGCTTGCCCTAGTGTATATATAATTAGGGGAGAGAAAAATTTGTAACACAGCAAATTAAAGAAAGCTAAATATGAAAAATCATAAATATTCTCTCTCTCTCGTCATCATGATCCCATTATTCCTCCTCCTCCTCCTCCTCCTCCTCCTGATGATCATTCTCCTTGATCTCCTCCCTAGTTTGGTTGTTATACTGGTGAAGGTCATGAGTGCAACTAATTATTTTTCTTTGTTGGCAGCTCTTTTAGTAGCAGTGTTTGGTGTGGTTTTGTTCCACTTGTTCAACACATTTTGGTTGAAACCTCAAAGGCTGAGATGGAAGCTTCAAAGACAAGGCATCAAAGGTCCAAAACCTTCTCTTCTTTATGGCAATGTTCCTGAGATGCACCAGATTCAATCTTCTGCAGCTGCTGCTGCTGCTGCTCCTCCTTCTACTTCTTCTTCTTCAAGCTTTGGAGACTTCATAGCTCATGATTACACTTCTACCCTCTTTCCCTACTTTGAGCAATGGAGAAAACTATATGGTAATTACTAATATTCAATGCTACTCCTACTGTCCTACCACTACTAGTCTACTACTCCTACATACAGTACTCTCTCTCTCTCTCTCTCTCTCTCTCTCTCTCTCTCTCTCTCTCTCTCTCTCTCTCTCTCTCTCTCTCTCTCTCCTTTTAGTGTACCACTAATTTTTCTTATGTAGTATCAAAACATTTTCTTTTTAATTAATAATAAAATATAAAAAAAAAACACTCATTTTGAAATGCATGAATTTTTTGTACTTATTATCTGCATTAATAAAATTATTATTTTTCTTTAATTTTATTCTTCATGTCCAAGCAAAGCATGCATGTGTACGTTAGCCTCTCTTAACGGACGTTTAGTTTTGTGGCGTCCCTTACATAGTGAAATCTCGCATTTCCTATGTTTACTTTTAGATGGGGTTTCTATTTTCTTTTTGCCTTCTTACTTATTTTTTCCAAAATAAATTTTGTCCTGGATCAAGAACAAAAAACCGGTCCAGAACAAAAAATATCGCTCATTTTCTATCTGTTTATATTCTTTTGAAAATTCTGTGAAAGAAAGTAAGATACCCGTAATAATTAAGAACACTAGCTAGCTTTAAAAGTGATCAAGTCAAATGTGGTGTGCGCCCCATATAATTTATTTGGACAAAAGGGATATTCCTCTTAATTTGTTAGAAATAAAACTGATTACTCAGTTTTTGGAGGTAGTAAGTTGATAGCTTGAGTACAAATTAAGTAGTGTGACAAGTCAAGGGGGGTAAACCTGTAGGGTTGCAATTTGGTGGGATGGGGTTAGGGGGAAAATTACGAAAGACAAGAGAGAGATGAGTGTTGTTTTGTTTTTGTAGTACATGACAGAGATGTGGGCATGATCTGGAATGCTCTAGATTCAATATACTTACCTATGATTAATAATTTATATTTAATTTCATATGAAGACACACAGTTTATATACTCCATAGAAATGATTGGGGTGTTGAACAGTTGAAGTAACAGCTAGCAGCACATCAATTGACATGCATGAACAATTTTACCTCATTCATGTAGTGGCATAGTGCAATATCTTGGTTGGAGTGTGCACATGCTATAAAGTTCATTTTAGCAATTTAAGCAATTTTTATAAGCAAAATGCCTATTCACATTATATATTGAGGTGTCTTGTTACCGCTATGTCATAATGGTGATGTGAGGTGATTTATATCGCTTAATAAATTTCCTTTTTCTCGTGTTAATAAGATTAATGGCATTGGCTGGTGATCAAAATCAAAGGAGTTGTGTAAGATTTGGCTGGTGATGAAATAAATGGTTATGGAGTAGAAGTACAATGTATGTTTCTTGGATGATGGTGAATGGTCATCAGAAATGGGGACTAACACTGTGTTCTACTCTAGGAGAACCCCACATTTGATAAGAGAGTATGCATCCAGATTTCCAGAAGGAGTCTCCCATCCAAATCACAATGCAAATATTGGAGTATTACTTTAAAGAATGGCTAGGTACAGTGAATTTAGATGGACCTGTTACATTATCTTTGTACCATTTGGGTCTCTAAAGTCCAACACTTTTGTAATTCATCATAAGATTGGTATTGGAATCAATAATGTTGTTGCATAAGGAAGGACATACTTTCCTGTAATGGGTCCTTAGGCTAAGAACTAGGAGTACAAACTTTTGCTTTCAAGGGGTCAATAACATGTGTGTAACTTTGTATGTTCATGGTCCCAAAACCTAGTTGCTAAACCAGCAGAATAAGGTTATCTGTTACTTGAAGACGAAGAAGAGATTCGTAGAAATTATGCAATCAATCACGCCTTTGAACTGAGTGTTTGATTGTTGATCACTGAGCGGGTGCCTCCTTTGTGGTGTTGTTAAAGCATGATATACATATAAATGTGACTCTCTTTAATAGCTTAAGCTTTTAGGAGTTGACCCTCTATTACAAAGTGCACATATATTGGCACAATTTGCACTCGTGTCGTGTGTAAGCTCATGAATGGAGATAGGGTCTTATCTTGTCTAAAGAAGTTAATAGCAAGCCCATTTGTTTTCATGTATTTCATATAATTGCAAATGTCTCAAAAGAGTTCATGGGAATGGAGTGTAATTCAAAAGTTACATAGCAAATACAATCTTTCAACTGTGAAAGCTCAAATTAGGTGTTATAGCTGAAAACAAATTGGTGTTTGGATGCAGGTCCAGTATATACTTATTCAACTGGGAATAAGCAACACTTGTATGTGAATGACCCTGAACTAGTTAAGGAAATGAACCAATCTATCACATCCGGGTTAGGCAAACCTACTTACCTTACCAGAAGACTCGCACCTCTGCTTGGCAACGGCATTTTGAGGTCTAACGGTCATGTTTGGGCACAGCAGAGGAAGATTGTTGCACCTGAATTCTTTGTGGACAAGGTCAAGGTAATTGAAATTGAGCATGCTGCTCATTTTGCTGCTTGTAATTTGTGCATTAGATTAGATGTATTGGTGCAACTCTTACTCTACAGAAATGTGAAGGGAAGTATGAAGGAAGGTTTGGCTTATTTGGCAGGATATGGTGGGGCTGATGCTAGAGTCGACCCAACCGCTGGTGAAGAAATGGGAAGCGTGCATTGATGCTCAAGGTGGAATAATGGCAGAGATCAAAGTTGGAGAGGATTTGAGGAGTCTCTCTGCAGATGTGATTGCCAGGACTTGTTTTGGAAGCTCTTTCTTCAAAGGCAAGGGCATTTTCTCAAAGCTTAGAACTCTTCAAGAAACCATATCGCGTGGAAGCATGCTTTTCGGTCTTCCTAAGTTTGGGTATGTGGAACTTTAACTTTTTCAATTAATGTTGCACCAACATAAATTCATTTCATTTCCTTGAACCGTCTCATATCTAAAGGTTAGGAGAAATAAAGGTAAATGACCTGTGAGTGTAATTCTTAATCTTGACTATATCTTCACATAATGGCGAGCCTTGATGATCACTAGCCCCCCAATGGCTTGCGGAGCATCAAGTTTGAGACTAACAAAACCATGGTCATATCACATAATTTTGTGTAGGATGCCCTAGAGCCTATATACATTTGGCTCTTACAATGTGTATATGATTTTCTTATGTATACGAAAAATGTCAGATTTCTCGCAACTCCACATCAAAAGGCAATAAAGAGTCTGGAAAAGGAGATAGAATATTTGATATGGGAGACAGTAAAAGAGCGCAAGGAGGCATCATCATCTGGGAAAGATCTACTGCAGAAAATATTAGAGGAGACCATGAATGACCATACTCTAGGCAAAAATTCATCGAAGAAGTTCATAGTTGATAACTGTAAAAACATCTATTTTGCTGGACACGAGTCTACTAGTGCTGCTGCTTCATGGTGCTTGATGCTACTAGCGCTATATCCAGAGTGGCAAGCTCGCATCAGGGAGGAGATGTCTCAAGCAAGCTCTAATGGAGTACTTGATTCAGATTCACTCCCCAAAATGAAAACGGTACTATCTAAGCGTTTGATTAACACAATTTTCTTCCATTTTAGTTGCACTCACTAATTTACGACATTGTTTTCAGAACTTCCACCATATGCTTATTCACTCTCTCTCTTACTTGGGTTATATTTTCATATAAGCAGGTAACAATGGTGATTCAAGAAGTGATGAGGTTATACCCTCCGGCAGCATTTGTGTCAAGAGAGGCACTCGTGGACACTCAAATTGGGAACATTGTTGTTCCAAAAGGTGTATGCATATGGAGTTTAATTCCTACATTGCATCGTGATCCTAAGATTTGGGGACCAGACGCGAATGAATTTAGACCTGATAGGTTTATTAATGGGGTTTCTAATGCATGCAAAGTTCCTCAGGCGTATGTTCCCTTTGGTCTAGGTCCTCGGCTGTGCTTAGGCCGGAACCTTGCCATGGTTCAACTCAAAGTTGTTATCTCACTTATCATCTCCAAGTTCACTTTCTCCCTGTCCCCAAGCTATCAACATGACCCTGCTTATAGAATGATTGTAGAACCAGGGCACGGTGTAATTATACTCATCCAAAGATGTACACAATAAATGTACAATTCCAAGAATACTTCTACTCTTGGTTATTGCTTAGCAGGAAAAGAGAGCATCCTTAACGTCAATAAACCTCTGTGTTTTACATACATATATGTATATATAACAGTTCATGCTAGAAAATGTGTATGCTAAATTTCTTTGTATGATAATATTGTGTACATAAAACCCTTATCGGATCCTGAAATGATAAGATCCTTCTTGTGCACTGTGATGCAGGCTATAATATTCATGAAACTCTTTACAGGCTATAATATTGATATTTCAGTGCATGTCGGATGAAGGTCATAATCACAAACCTTACACGAGAATGCCCAAAACCTCCCACGCTTCCTGCAGAAATCACAGACATATGCTTTTGCCAGGTCCAGTTTAAGAACATGCTCATGCTTTGAGTCACTTACTTGCTGAGGCATTAGTTCTCCTTCTTTTCTCAACCATGCTTCTATCTCGGCAATCCTCTCTTCGGTAAATGGGAATCCCATAGCACCATACGACGAAATCAAGGCCTTTCCTTTTCCACTAATGACCCTCCCATCTGGTCCGAGAAGGACCAAGGCTGGAATGCCTTTGATTTCAAATATCCTACACAGGTCTTGCCTCCCCCTGTCCTCATAGGGGATTGCTAACCAGGGCATTTTACTTACGCTAAGCTCAAACTCGTTAGGGTCCTTATCTGTTGAAACAAAGACTATTTCGAGTTCTTGATTCTTGCTGATGATCTCATTGTACGCTTCTTTGAGTTGCGTAGTGAAGTTACGACAAGGTGGACTCCAGTTTGCACCAAAGTACAGGCCTACCGTCTTGCCAACAAGTTGTGATGCCCTTACCTGCAAAAGCTTGAACATGGCAAAATAGCATCACATTTCTGGACTTGAGAACCAACATGTTTTGTTGTTATAACTAGCTTTTCTCGTGTGTTACATTTGCCGTAGATTTGTTGCAGGGGTTTGAAATTGACAAACATAGCTACCACTGTTTGGACGAGAGATCAGAAACATTTTATAGCTATTCATTTCAAGTTACATTACTCGCATAGTTATTACCTCTCCACCATTACAGGAAATGAGGGAATGCTTTTCTCCGTGGGCAAAAAGTTCATCCAACGTTCCACCTTGACGCTTGGCTTCATCTAAAGCCTTCAACTCCTCTTGCCTCTTCTTAGTGAAAGGATAAGCATCCACACCATAGTCCTCGATCAACCCAACAGCGTCTTTTTCAATCAACTTCCCACCGGCACCCAATGGTATAAAAGAGGGAATGCGACCAACGTGGTAGAAATTGCTCAGTGTCTTCTGCAGACTATCATCAAATGGAACTGCAAGCCATGGCATGGAGCTGAAGTGTTGTTTGAAACCACCCTCATCCCTGTCAAAAGAGATGAAGATGATCTCTAGGTCTTCTCCAGTACTTCTGAGTGAGTTATAGACTTGTACCAGTAGAGGGATAAATGTCCTACAAGGCCTGCACCAGTTAGCTGAGAACAATAGGCAAATTGTCCTCTCTTCACCTGATGGAAATGGTACCTAACAAAAGATCACATTTTTACTTCAGTTACACCCAAAATAAACCTAGGAAGTGAAGTAGTAATAATTTGGATATTTTTAGCAGGCAGATTTTGAACCCAGTTTGGTTGCTGAGAATTAGACAACAGATTGTTTTTTCTTCCTTTCTCTTACCCAGTTCTTGGCAAAAACAAAACCAACAAAGAAAAACAGCAACTTCAATGTAACAAAATTTTAGGTTTCTTGTTCTGAATTTGAGAACAAAGAACTAGGAATTTAAGGGAAATACGCATATGTACCTTTTCTTCCCCAGCTGATAGAAGATAATCAATCCCTTGCTGTGCTAGAATATCTCCAAAGTTATAATCAGGCCTTGCCATCAAACCAAATGAAATCAAGAATTTTTCTTTCTTTTTTCCCTCTTGCTTGGAGGGAACAGTTTTGCAATTAATTGGTTCCAACACTTTCCCACCTTAATTTGCTGCTGCTGCTGCTGCTGCTGTTGTTGTTGTTCTTCTCTCCACATTTCCTATGACTACTATACCCCTTGGGAATTTATACCCATATATCATATAATATGCCTATATACAATTTGATATGGTCCATATATGTAAAAACTAGGAATATTCTGTTATATTATGCTCCACATTTTATATACTTGGGAGTGATGGTTTAAGTAAAAGACTTTGGTGAGGATTATACTTATTCCCATCGAATATCAAACTGTTCGATCATCACAAGTATTTCATGGTTAATTTTGGACTTCCATTACATAATCTAATTAAGCTTGGGCATACCTCATTCTCCATCGATAATCCACGAGGATGTTACAACGTTGATATTCGACGACTCCAGCTATTCCATTCCCAAATGTCCAGCTGAAAACTGATGCAAGTAGAGTTAGAACGTTAGCAACGGCCTAAAGCCGAATTTATTTCATTCCCCAATTGTTTGATTGAAAACCGATGTACAACCAACTAACTAACTAAGCGAAAAGAAAGTTAATGCAAGAAAAAGTTATTTATTTAAAAAAAATTCACGTTAGTATGTTTTAGACTTGATGTGACATGAAATTCGTGCAGTTACATCCTCACTTCATTTATTGCATCAATGATTTAAAAGAGGACATCTCAATTCTGTTGCATTGTTAATCCACTAAAAGCTAAATTTTCTTTACTTGATATGATATAAAGTTTATACAGTCACATCATCATTTCATTTAATGCATCAATGATCTGAAATACGATATTTTGTTGTAAAAATTTGATATACACCGATCATTTTCCTTCTTCAAAATTAAACTCCTAATATTTACCTATGGCCATGGTTGGTTAAAAATAGTCCATGAGAAGTTTGGGGGGGTGGGGGGGGGGGGTATCATACACAAAAAGATACGTTAAGATAAGGTCCATGGTATAGGATACAGATGCAGAAGGGGGGGTACAAATGGAAAATCGAAATATGTTATCCTTTTCTCACAAATTGCGTGCCAAACCCACATTTCTCATCCATCACAATCAACAAAAAATAACCCCCAACATTTATTATTAGAACTACGATGAGAAATAAAGCCGTACAGAACGCGTGATTGAAAGATTGCCAATTACTAAAAAAAAAAACTACTAGTCATAATTGTGGATGGCGTGTCAATTACTGTATTTCTATCATATGGGCAATTGCCCCAAAATATTGCTAATCTAACAACTTGCGGATCCCACTATTATTATTTTGGGATTCGAGAACGGTGATGCCAACTTAACTTATGGGCACCTAGGATTATCAACGGTAAAATTTCGTCAAGTGAAGTAAAAATAATATATTTCTGTCGTTTAATTTTGGGAGTTGCTATTTATAAAACATACAAGTGCTAAGTAAAATATACAATTACATATAATACACATTTTAAAAATATTTTACTAACTTTAAAACACTTATAT
>JAOWAN010000001.1:5718869-5728937 GCA_028566635.1 Lobelia cardinalis
TAATATATGGAAAGTGTTTGATATTGATATATGATATTTGATGATATTTGGATGTGATATTTGAAATATATGTGATAGGTAAGATATAGTGATATTCAAATGTAATGATATGTGAGATTCGTGATCTGACCATTGTAAAATGGGGAACACATGTATGGAACTGAGGATTCTTAAAAAGGAAATCACCCTTTGGAAAATTGTCAAATCAGAACTCAGTCACTCCGCAGAGAGTAGGGTTGCAAACAGGTCAAATAGAGCCGAACATAAGTGTTCAAAGTTCGAGGTTAAATCTTTTACTCCCTCCATCACAAAAAAATGTTCCTATTTCCTTATTAGAAAAGTCAATATAAGACAATATCAAATTACCATGTAATATGCATTTATTGTGTTTTAGATTCTACAACTTTTCTCCAAATGTAAGAATACTAGAAAATGCTCGTGCCCGAGGGCATGGAATCATTAAAAAAATAATTAATTAAATATTTTTAAAATAATATATCATTTATAAAAAATATATATATATTTTTGTCCGAGAACACAGAGTGCAAAAATAATTTTAAAAATAACCATTTAATTAAATATTGTTAAATAATATGACATTTACGTAGAAAAATGTTACTAATATATAAAACATGATAAATTAAAAGTTATTAACTTTAGTGGAAAAGTGTGTGGGATTGTGTGAGAGAATGTGTGAAGAGTGTGGGTGAGACAGAATGTGTGAAGAGAGTGGGGCTGTGTGTTGTATGTGTGAGAGAAAAGGTGTGAAGAGTGTATCTTTCCATCTCCACCGTCCGATCTTTTACTTATCGTGTCTTGTTAGTAAATAGTAAACAATGAGCTAAATTATATTATAGATTAAGTTATCTGTCAATGACAACTTTTTACAAATTTGCAAGAACAAGTAAATATTATAAATGTCTAATCAAAGTTTACTAAAGCTGACCAAAAATAATCAACGAGGGAAGATTTTATTATTATTTATTTATTTATTTTGTGAGATGGTTGGGATGGAGGGAGTATCATTTGTGAAGATCCAGTCAAGAAACATTTGGGTTAACAGCTCGAGTTCGTTACAAAATGAAATGTTTGAAAATACATCTAAATCAATTTTTTTTCCTATTATTATTAGCTTAATCGAGCTGCGACAAGCAGAGCTAGTTAATACCTCGAGCATCACATCTTGAGTTTGGCAGAATAACACGAGTGAACTAGTTGAATCAGACTCAAATAAACAACAGGACAACTCTTTTAGTAGGATGCACAAAACCATGAGAATCCCACAACCCACATAATCCATGGCTAGTCATTCAAACTAAGGACATGCAGGAAACCAAATTGAATTTAACAATATAAAAGGCTGAACAGGTGAGAAACTAACCACTCTGAAACACAATCTTCACAAAATATGTGTTTACAACGCAACAGAATCGGAGCCTCCATCTTTTCCTGGCAAATAGCACACAAGTCTCCAGCCTCACTCACCTGCAACATAAAAATTAGATTGCAAAAATGTGTTCTATTTCACGTTTTAGTTTTCATTGCCATAACTTCCCATCAACCACCAAATTTAGAATAATTAACAGTCAAGAACTCAAGATACCTGCTCTGGTGTGGCGTGTGACCCATAATGCACTTCCTTTCGTGATAATGCCTTTAGCGAGGCATAGAAGGAACCAATCTACGGGGCAGATCAACAACCAGGGTTCAAATTAGTAATACAACTGAGTAAGTTTGAATTTTAAATACAAATGATGTGGCTTAACAAAGTTGGTAGGTAGGGGACTTTACCTTCTCAACAACTGATGTAAGCTTGAATGTTAAATACAACCCGGTTATCAAAGAAGAAAAGAGGCTTCCATACTCTTTGTTCAAAAAGAAGCGATACCAGACTGGCGCAGGTAACAATGCCCGGTATAGGATCAGTCCATACTCGATCAGAGTCAGCATTTGGCCCTAAATGAATCAAAACTTCCACGTTAGAGCTCTAGTTACAAATAAGCTAAATAACGAGACAGTATATTGATTGCCAGACTGCACAGTGCACATTACCTGCCTACGGAAATTGTGGCCCCTGCCATTCCGGTAATATATGAGCAGTACCAATTTAAAAGCCATGGCTGCCTGCCTCACCAGTGTGTCTGAAAAGTAAAAAACAAAAATTATAAACGTGGTTCTATGACGTCAAATTTTATTGTCCAATATGAAAAACAATATCTTATATTACATAACTAACTCCGTTTACGTAAAACAGTGCAAACCTTAAAATCATATATATTAAGAATCAAAACAGAACTTCTACAAACACCCCTTCATTTTGAGAGTTGAATAATTTCCCCAGATGTGAGGTTTGATGTAATCAGGATAAATCAAGACACATGAAATTTATAACCTTAGCTTTATAAACAAGACATCTCAAGTAGAACATCCTAAAATAGCAAGATGGATTCCATTCTACTGAAATAATTCACATTTTAAATTGAACATTTTACGGATTAAAATATTTTACTGCAGATAGCATTAATTTTCAAAAGGAACATTGTTTTCTTTAGCCGGCCCAAGGTAATTGGGATTAAGGCTTTGTTGTTGTTGTAGGAACATTGTTTCTTAATATTGCAATATCATGAAATAAGGGTTATTTTAAATCCAAATTTATTAGCTAAATTGCGCAAACATGGTTCTTTGAGTGGAATGGAACGTCCCAATATAGAACGGCTGATTCCTTGCTCAGGTCACAGGAAGCCTATCAGAATATGAATCAATGCAAAGAAGGAACCCATACCATTTACTACAATGATGAACAGAGCATGCAAGAAAGGCGGAATTGCTTTTGGCGGAACCATTAACAATGGGTAGCAAAGATCATCATTCTGGTACCACCAGTAAACTCCAATCACATGAAGCACAAAAGCTAGAGCATAGCCGACAAGAACATAAATTTTTCTCTCTCCCTGCAAAATTCATGGTCCGTTAATCTATTTTACAGCTCCTCTCTGTGCCACAGGGCGGGGATAAAGAGGTCAGGAAGTGGGCAGGATATGGATTTGTATGATTGCCACAAAATTAACAAAAAAAATTTACAAGATAAATTGTACCTTTAGAGCTGTCTGCTTTCGAAGAATATCATTTGACTTGACCATAATAACAGTGATATATATTGTGACAAAGAAACCTGCAAGGAATTAGTAGATAAGCATATCTATTAAACAAAGTTCAGAGAATCACAAATGCAACCCCAGGGGGCTAGATATAAACTACGTCATACATACAGAATTTCTAATCACATGTATATTACATCATTCCAAATAATACAGAATATCTAATCACATGTATATTACATTATTCCAAATAATCTTGGTAAGGGTAGCACCACCTTAGTTCTTAATTGTCCTTAATGCACACAAATAGATATATTTTGATAGATCAAAAACAAGGTCATTGCTAAAAGGGGATAACAAGAAAAGATGATAAACATGGTACTCATTGAGTCATTACAAAGAATGCTATTTTTCCTTGCAGGTCATAACCAAAAAAAAAAAAAAAAAACTTGTTTAACCAATTCTATCACCTCTTTCAAACCCGGATTTGTAATTATAGAGGTTTAGGCTTCACCTCCCAGATAGAACATGCTCGGGTATCCCATAAAAAAATAACAATATCCCCCAATTAGATAGTTTCAGAAAAACTACCAAATTTCATCAACTCCAACAAGATATTAGCATCCGACTTTAGCCTTTTCAATCATCAATTACACTATACATATGACTACTGCCAATTATCTCCTATAAACAAGGTAGGATTGCACAACGCGTGCACTAGACAATCGAATTTCCAGAATCAGAGCTTCTTCACGATTAGCTGAGTAATCAATCTATCTCCATAAACAATCTACAATAGGCCTCTAACCTATGTGGGAACAAACTCAAACGATGGCATCATTTGCTGAATTAAAGCTAAACAAAGTCCTTCAGTACTTAAGCCTTAAGCTTGAGCAAACTGACACTTACTAAGTTTTTACCTCAAATTATTACATTTGCAGATGACAAAGGTCATACTTGCTTAATCATATTACCAAGGTCAAGAATTGCTAATGTGTGTATTATAATAAATCCAAATAAACCAATCAGTTCAAGACGATAACCATTACTTACACTTCAACCAGAAGAATATGTGACCACACTAACACTTGTATTTACTTTTACAATTAATGGCATTCACGATAGATTCAAAAGGCAAACACAGCATCTGATTCAGAAATGAAACCGCTTTCAGCAATAGCTCAAGCTAAAGCCCCTCAAACATAAACCAAATGCTGTTGTGTATGAACTCCATATAGACAATCACAAGTGACTGACGAATTCAAGTGATTTTCACAACTTCAGCAACCATGAAGGTGATGAGGTAAACCTCCAAACCATCCTCAAATTCAAGCTGGATCCAAACCCAAATTTACATCTATGCTTGCATTTACTATAATAATCGAAATTTATTTTTTTCTCCATCTTTTATTCGCAAACCCAATTATCATACATTATGTTAGAATTACAAAGAAAAGAACATCATCACCAGTTCACACAATGCAACATTTACCCAACTACAAAAATTAGCTTATCTCCGAACAATAAACGAGTACATCTATTAAGAACAAAGAGAATGAGATTGCAGTAAAGAAAAGTCAACCCCGGGTGTACCTTGAAAATGCTGGCGAATGAAAACCCCCAACAATAGCAATGAAAACGGCAGAATCTGTTCAATCCACCTCGAAACCTGCTGTAAATCATACCGCTGCTGCTGAGACGAGGATGAATCGCTGTTACCGGAACCACTGCTCCCACCACCAACATCCCCTTCCCCCAATCCAACTGACAAAGAAGTTTCCCCAACGCCCGAACCGCCCCTCTCTCCAACTTCACTCCCCTCATCCCCCACGGCCGTGGACCCAGCACCACTATTACTATCATCACCCCCTTCATGTTCTCGTATCCTAATCGAAACCTCCCCTATACTATTACTACTAACACTACCATTCCTACTAGGACCCGAACCCGAATTCGAACCCCCGGAGAGGTGGGGAATCAAGCTTTCGGACTCATGATCGGGGGGCCGGAGCCGGAGGATGCCGGAATATTCCAGCAAACTCGTTACAGGGGCCTGCAGGAAACGGAGGGTAGGCTGTATCATCCCCTCTCTGTCTCTGCTACTATGACTAGTAGGTGACGACGGAGCTGAGAGATTGGGTGACTCCATAAATTCCAAAATCAAGAACCCTAAAAAGATTTGTTCAAATTGTGGAAAAACAAACAAAAGAAACCCAGAAAAGAAAAGGTCAAAAGGGGTGTTGATTCATGAAGAGATTAATTTGTTATATGAATGTAAGAAGCGAAACAAGAAAACGATTAGAATCAATCAATAGGGTTTTTGTTGGGATTGAGAGCTGAAGATTTCTCTTTTTTTTTTTTAAGAAAAAAGAAAAGAAAAGTCAGGTGTGTAACTTAGGATCGGTGCAAAGTGGAGAAGGAAAAGGAAGAAAGAAGGGGTTGGGGAATTGGGATTTTGTTTTGGACAAACAATAATAATCTAAAAATGTAGTAATGAAATTGAAAAAATTATGGTAAGTAGAAAGTTAATGTAGTAGTTTTTTTTTTCCCTTGTCCAAGGCAGGGAAACAACTGTTGCTTGCAGTTGCAGTGGGGAGGACTAGAAGATTAGTTAAAGGTAGGTTGGGGCAGAAAAGGCAGACCGGGTCCGTCCGAAGACCGAGAGAAAGTTGGATGAGGGTTTTAAGAGGCCGCGTTAATCGTTAATTATTAATAATACTGCATTGGGGTTTAAGTCCAAACCGTCCAAATCGACGATCAAATCGAACCGAATCAAATCGACGAGTTTAGTTTAGTTTCGGCCGACAACGGTTCGGTTACCGTTCGAAAAAATATCAAATCGCACGGTTCGATTCAATTTGCGATTTTAACACCTCAAACCAAATCGAACCGATATCTAATATATATATATTTTTATATAAACTCCTCATATTTCAATATTATATTTATATATACTCTTTTTAATTATATATATAATAGAATAATAATTATATGTTAGCTTAAATTTAATTCTATTATGATGAACTTATAAATTTTATTATTTTAAAGTTATATTGCGCTAATTATTATATAAGCAAATAATATAATTGAGTTATATTTCAATTTTTATTATAATTTTAGGCTATTAGTGTTAAATAGAGTGTTTGTTTTTAATTTTTTGTTATAAATCTTATGTTAGTTATTTGTAAAAATTTCTAAATCGATAAACCGAACCGCGGTTTATCGGTTCGATTTGGTTCGATTTTTTAGTTTGGCAGTTCGGTTTAGGTTTAAAATTCTCCAAACCAATAGAGTACTGTTCGACTTGTGGTTTATAACTTAAATCGAACCAAACCGAACCGTTACACCCCTACTACTGCGATGATCATTTTCTTTCTTTACCTTTTTCATTTTCTTTGAGTTTTTAATCTTATGATGATTTCTGAACCTTTTTTTTTTTTTTGTTTAGATATTGGCATAAATATTGGAGTACTTTTTAATCTTGTGATCTGAACCAATTAATTCAAAATACGTTCTCCTTTTTCAACTTAAATAAGTCATCATGACATCGCAATAAGAAATTGAACTATGCTAGATACACCCTATATATACATATAGAATCATAGGATAATTTGCATCGTCGCCCTCGTTTGATCAATTTTTAATGGCCCTCCTCGTAGTTTGGTCACTATATTGAGCATATCCTTTCTATCTAAATTCGTCATTTTTATAAGGATAACATAGTCATTTTAAAATTTAGTTATTAAATATAAATTATTTCATTTATTTTTTATAATTTATATGCTATTATTATTTAATTAAATAATTAATATTAGTAATAACAAATAAAGTAAATATCTACTGATCTACATAAAGTAAAAGTAAAGAAAATCAAATCATTGTAAATATTATTATTGTTCTTAAAATATTCATAAATTAAATTCATTAATATAATTAGTAACAAATATTAATATAGAGTTCAAAAATAAAAAAAAATTAAAATTAAAATCCCAAATTAAAATAGAAAATAAGAGCAAATTTTAAGAAACTAAATTTTAAATGTTATTGTGAAAATTAAAATCTGCATAATTTGTACTTTCCTTGTACAAAAGTATCCGTATACATAATATTTTATGTAAAATGAAATTTATGTACACATTCCAATTGAAGGTGGGTGCAAATGGATATTGTGAATATAATTTATTTATATTTTCTAATTAAAATGTGAAAGAAAAAAAATTAAACAAACGAATTAAGACTACTATAACACTTATATTGAAATGTAATTATCTCTTATTATATGAATAAATTATAATTATTACTTAAATAAATAATGATTTATTTATTAAATAAAAAATACAATATTTTATGATACTCATGTGAAAATTATTTTTTTTAAAAAATTATTAAATTTAGAAACTACAAAAAAAAGTAAATCAAAATAAGAATGAAGAAGGGGGAGGGACATATGCTTTTTATTTAATTTTAAATCATTTTTTCTAGAATATTTTAATATTTAACTTAAATGATAAAAAGAAAAAAATCAAATTCATTTCATTATTTATTAGTAATTAATATTTTTATTAGTTTTTCCCTCTTTACAATTAATATTATGGTTTGAATTTCTCTTTGAATTTATATTAATATTTAAAATAAGTATAATCATTTATATTAATTAATATATTTAACCATGATAATAGAAAAATTAATAAAAAAAACTATATTTGATGAACTAAATTTTAAAATAATCATGTCACCCTTAAAAGAAGGATGAATTTAGTAGAAGGGGTAAGCGTCGTATAATAGTCAAACCACGAGAAATGTATTAAAAATTGGTCAAACTACAGGGAATGATTGTGCAAATTACCCTAGAATTTTATAATGCCTGCATTAACGAGTCGTAGCGTATTATACGATATAGGATCAGGGCAGGGGCGAATCTATTCAGGGGATCGTGGGTGCATGTGTCCCCATTGTTTTAAAAAAAAAATTGAATCTATTTTTAGCAAAAATTAGATCAGTGTTCTCGTTCTTCTGATTGCGAATTTTCTATTTGATTATTTAATGTTCGAAATCTATATTGAAATAATGAAAGTTATTTACACTTTAATATTTATATTCAATTTTTTTTCATTACATACAACTATATCAAGAAAAAAAAAATTACACATGAATGCATCAACCTAATATTTTTATTTTAGAAATAATTATGAGATAACTCAAGTTCATGATCCTAAGCGTGTCAATATCATAAGTATATCACATCGCGTCAATATGATGACATACCTATCGAGTAATTTTTTCCGTATGTATATATACTATACTTCTTTTAGGGTTAAATTAGGGGTTATTTGATATTTATACTCCTGTATTTAGGTTTTACTTGAAATTTACCCCTATACAAAATTTTTTGCAAGATTGGACAAATACTTTGAAATAAATATGCAATATTTTCCTTCCATCCAATTTTCGTCATATAAACTAATAAAATTTAACACTTAGCACCCCTAATTATATTAATCGTCTAAAACGTCCCCATTATCTAAAATTATTTTCATATTTATAAAAAATAAGTATAATAATATTTATTGTTATTAAAGTAATTAGTATATAATATAAAAATTTATCGTACAATTATAATTTAAACTTAATATTTTTTTTTTGCCCCAAGGGGGCATGGGAAGGGATCGAACCTGAGACCTTACGTATTGTAAAGCTCGGCTCTACCACTGAGTCACCCCTTGGTTCCCATTTAAACTTAATATAACAATTCATAAATTATTATATAACTATTTATAATAATTAACTTAATTATAATAATAATTTGAACTACTTTAATTAAATTACCTTAATTAATTAATTTTAATTAAATTACCTTAATTATTTTAATTATTACCCTAATTAAATTATCTTAAATAATAATTATTTATTATTATCTTAATTAAATTACCTAAATAAATTATTATCATAATTAAATTTTTTTATGAAATTATTACTTTAATTAAATCACCCTCTCCCCCTCCTCCGGTCTGCCACCGTACCCAACCACCACACTACCACCGCATCACTGCCATGAATCCAAACTGAAACCCTAGAGCATCACCATAGCAGGACAGTCGCCACGCTACCGCCGCCGCCACCACCACCACCAAATATCTCCTCCACCAATTTTCAATTCCATCTCTCCTCTATCCACCACCACACAAATTCAAACCATAAAATCAAGAACACAATCAAAGTCGATTTTTATTTTTTTTTAACAGCCACACACACACAAAAATTCAAACCATAAGTCCAACTCACATGCCTAGTTTATCCCCAACAAAGAACACAAAATCAACACCCAAATCATTCTTCACAAAAATAATCAAATCAAAACTTCATCAGTGATCGATTGATTTCTTTGCAAAGAAAGGAAGAAGATGAAGAGACGAAGGAGAAGACCATTTCACTGCCTCTCCACCACCACCATTTCACTGCCTCTCCACCATCAAGACCACGACCAGCACCGCCACCAGATATCTCAACCCAACAGCAACCCTCCCACCTCCATCAAAGCCGGCCTTCCTCCCACCTAAACTCAATCCCCAATACTCCTTCCCCCCGTCACCCACTTCCTCTCCCCCCGTCATTTACATCCCTCATCGGTTTCTCTCTCCCTCTCAATTTCGTTTTCCAACTCCCCCAAGCAACAAACTCGATTTCACCTTATCCCCATATCTGCGATCGCCCATATCCCCAGATCGCCCAACATCAACAGCAGCCCTCCCCACCTTAGTCCCATCTCTGCGAATGCCTCTTTCCGTCTCTTGCACAGATCCAATTAGGGTTCCAGGAGAAGCATCATGTATGCGAGCAATGGAAGGGGAGGGGGAAGGGGGAGGGACGGGATGGGGGGAGGGCAGAGGGGGAGGGATGGGAGAGGGGAGGGCAGAGGGAGGGGGAAGGGGGAGGGACGAGAGAGGGGAGAGGGAGAGACGGGAATGAGGGG
>JAOWAN010000001.1:5738729-5752439 GCA_028566635.1 Lobelia cardinalis
GGGGGCAATGGGGAGACGGGAGGGGGGGAAGGGGGGTGTAGTGGGAGTTATGTTTTTCCTTCTATGTTTTTTTTGTTAAATTATATTTTACCTCTCTGAAATATAGTTAGATGGTAAATGATCTAAATATCCCATAAAAGTCACGTGAATCGCATGTCAATCCTTGTCTGTTAATTTTTTGACAATTTCTGTCGAAAATGCCCTATTTCGCAATAAAAAAATTACTTTAGGGCTTAAGATACAATTTTCCAAACCTATCCAAACCTGAGAAACCTTTTAACCTTTTTTACAAAAATTTGAGAATCTAAAATGCAATAATCCCTTTTTTTAAACAAAAATTGTCCAAAAGTAGCTATTAATGTCCGGTTAGAGTTTGGACTAAATTGCAAAGGCCCAATACTGATTCAAAGCTTCAACGGAGCAGCAGAGCTGCAACAAATTTCATATACGGACCCTCCAAGAAATACCACCTACTATTGACTGTACACACTATACCGTGTACGTACACTACAGACTTTTCCCTCTCCCCTCCACTCCCATTGGCGAACCCTGATTATAAGACATTGCATCGTCAGGTTGACTCCCTCAGTGAATCAATTCATCAAACAGTTGATCTGCTCCGAGTCTGTGCCTCGTGAATCTAAATCTAACTATCAATCTATCTAATTCTAAAATGTCGAAACCCACTACTAGATTGATCTTTTTCCGGTACCTCCACCATCAAATCCACCCCACAAAACCTTACACCACTCCCCCGATTCCCCATTGTCTCCCTCACCATCCATACCCTTATCCTAAATCCCATTTCTCGTCATCCCCTTTTCCGAGAATCTTTGAATCTACCATTAGAAAACTAAACCCACAAGCCAATCTGACCAGGAATTTACAGGGTTTTAGGTATTTTTCAATCAAGGATTCGGGTTTGGGGAATAAGTTGAATTCGGGGTTTTTGAGGAATGCGGTGAAGGAGCCTGGGGCGACGTTTAGGAATACGGTTGGAAGGTATAGGGAGGCTGCTGGGTTGCAGGTGGAGGCGTTCTGGAAGAGGAATGCTCTGGTCTTGCTTGGTGCAGGGGCCACTGTGGTGTGTATTTTGTTGTGGAGGGTTATGTTTGGGATAGCTAATACCTTTGTTGGTTTGTCTGAAGGCATGGCTAAGTATGGCTTTCTTGCTCTTTCCACGGCTATTGTCACTTTTGCTGTGAGTTTCTCTCCTTATCATGATCATTTGTTTTGGTTTTACTATGCGATGCGAGAATCCTTTTGTGTTGACCAATGGCATGTTGATGGAAACTTTTAGTTTATGCATATTCATTATGTTATTGAGGAGATCTTGAAGAACTCCTTACTATGGATAATCAAGCTAGAACATTAGCAATGAACCTTTCTTAAAGGATTTGGTAAACTAGGATATCTCCTTTTGTGAAACGGTTCGGCATTAGCTAGTTACCTCTTCAATTTAGCTTTCGCTTGATCTAACACCCTAAGGGGATTAGTTTGCTTCCTCTTAACAGTCCCGAGTTATCATGGCATGGATATTATGCATTTTTTTAATGGCGCAGACATGACTAAATGACCATACTTATTTGATAACTTTTGTGCAAAAAAAAAAAGAGTCGAAATAATGATATGCTTACTCTTTACTGATGCATCGGAAGATGATATAGTTGCTGCATTTCTTGCTAAGGTCCCAGTCTAAGCTATGCTTTACATTCATCTGCTGGGCTGTGAGTACTGATATTCGAGTATACGGATGGAGAAGTGTGATGTAAAGGAGGAAGAATGATGGGGAGAAGAATCCTTGTTTTGGATGGCTTTAAGTAGTTTGAAAAAGAAAGATGGACGAAAGAAGGTTAATCCGTATGTGTGTTTGGCAGAGAAGAGAAGATTTTTCGATCAAGAGTTTGCTAGCTTTTGGTAGCTGCTTTCTTCTTCTTTTCTAGCTAAATAATGTAGGAAAGTCTTTGAGTAATAACTCTTATTTCTTACTTATGTTCGCTCTTCCCTCTTCTCTTTTCCTTCTCCAGATCGAAGAAACTCTAGTTATTCAACTCATCAATGAACCTTTGTTCTTTGTAAATACTTTTTTATGAGGTACCCATAGTCAAGCTTGAGTAGTACTCTGGCTTGCATTATTTCACCAAGATAGCATGGTAGAAGTTAGCGCTCTTGTGATCAGGGCCTGCTAGACATAGCTGATTTAGGAACACCTTAAACTTATATTGGGGAAATGACATTGGTACCAGCATTACGTACTGCTTGCACATAAAAGTTAGCGAGAAACTAGTTCAGGAGCAGCCAACATGGGATTTTTATATTGCTGCGAATCAACCAACATATATTGGTATGGACATGACTGTGAATTTCTTGTAAGGTCTACCACTATTCAGTTATAAATACGCTAATCTATAGTGTGCCTGACGACATGCTTGATCAATCAAGCCATGGATATCTCCACCTATGTATGACTTCTTAATGTAGGAAGTAATTAGAAGGATAACAGAACTTCCTCCATCCTAAAAAGTAGTCTCAATTTCCTTTTTTCTGTCCCAAAAAATAGTCCATTTCTATGAATGGCTAATATTTTAGTGTAATTTAGAAATGCTTTATGTAAATCTAAATTCTAAAAAGCATGAAATGTGACAATGGGACTATATTATTTGAAGTGTGTAGATGAGGAAGATACCTAAGTGCATGGATTTGTAGCATCCAATGTCTATCTTAGATGTTCCCTTGGGCCTTGGTTCATATAGTTATTCTTATCCCCAGCTCTAATGCATTCCAATACTAGTTAGTAAATTTGGGATTGAATTCAAAAAATAACAAATGAAAAAATTTGTGTTGATATCAGCTGGAAAAGTTAACGAATTATTCTTACAGTAAAGAGTGATGTCTAATGTCTTCACCGACTGTGTTCTGAAGGGCTTGTATCTACGTTCAAGATTTACCATTAATCCGGACAAGGTTTATAGACTGGCGATGAGGAAGCTTAATACATCAGCTGGAATCCTTGAGGTCATGGGTGCTCCTCTAACTGGTACTGATTTAAGAGCATATGTGATGTCAGGAGGGGGCATTAGATTGAAGAATCTGAAGGCAGGGATGAGGAACAAACGGTGTTTTCTTATTTTCCCGATACGAGGTTCTGAGAGAAAAGGCTTAGTAAGCGTGGAGGTCAAGAAAAAGAAAGGCCAGGTTCGTTGCTACTTGCTGTCCTGTTACTCATTTTTCATGTACTCCTTTCGTTCCTCTCAATCATCCACATTTGTAAGTCAATTATTTAAAGAATGTGAATACTCTACTATATATATTTTAGCTCGATGAATTGAAGTAGTTTCTTGTTTAATTGTCTTAAGTTTACCATAAAAGATTATATTTAGTTAAAAGGAAGAAAAATCAGAGCTCATATGTGTGGTCTAGTCATGCTAACTTTAGCAGTCCTTTGCGGTTTCTTTGTAGTATGATATGAAGTTACTAGCAGTGGACATTCCCATGGCATCAGGCCCTGACCAGCGTCTATTTCTGATTGGGGATGAAGAAGAGTACAGAGTTGGGGGTGGTCTGATTGCTGAACTAAGAGACCCCGTTGTTAAAGCGATGGCTGCAGCAAAGGAATTTGAGGATCGCGACATAGAGGAAGACGAGGAGGATGCTGAGCGAGAACTTCAGGAAGCCGAAAGAAAGCACCATGAAGATCTCGAAAAGCTTGAAAAAGAGAGTTCACAATGACCCACTCGCAATGGCAGCCTTGTTTTCTTTTCTGATCTATGTTTTGTTGTGATGTTCATAGGAAATACCAAAGCCCTTAATTGGTCATTTAGAGATAAATTATGTAAATCACCAATTTGCACTTGGAGGCGAGTTGTTTTTGCAAGGCTTGTATACCTTGTACGGCAGGGCTGTGTTTGGCACGTCATTGCATAGAGTAGCTGTAGCCCCCACAACAAAGGATACGGAGAAATTACGTCCGGGCTGACTCACACTAGCTATGTTTATCTAGTGATGCCGGTGTTGCTTTATAATAATTTTACTGCATTAGATTTGATGCGCATATCGCTTTGTGATATTTGCTTTCAGTGAATTTACTTTGCAACTCAACATTATAATGCGAGATAATGACTTGAGTTGTTGGTAGACGTGTTTAGATATGGATGAATAACTACATTGGTTACCTCAGCTATGCCGACCAAATGAATATAAAGAAGAAGTTGCCGGTTTGAATGAGGATTTGTCTCCAGTCCTTGTCTAGAGAAACTGCATTTTGGCAATAGACTGCATTGGACTGGTCGGGGATGCAAATAAGCCAGGAAAAGGGGATGAAGGGGGTAGAAGTATGAAACCATCTCCAAAAGGAAGCAGCATCAGATAAGTGGCATTTATAAATAATATGCAACGTGTTCACTAAAACATTACACATACAACACACGTCGAAAACAAATAAGATGATGCACCGTGAAACTAGACATTCTTAGACCTGTTCAAGCGCATCACCAGAAATAGACAGTTACAACGGTAGGCATAGCAACGACAATACATAACTCGCACTTAGGATCTTTAGTTCTAAGATTAAGCTGAGAAACTTCCAAATCTCGAGCCCCTTGTTACCTTGAATGTTCACCGGAGAAATGACGTGCCCTATGGGAGTAGACTATCGGGGTGGGCTAGTAGAACAAGCCAGTGCCACACTAGGCACACTGATATAATGTAACAAAATTTCGTAGCCTGCAATTATGAGGCAGATATTGCTTTATAGCCTTCTTTCTCAAGAAGTTGTGCTATTGAGATATCTCCAGTCTTCACGATCCTCCCATCCTCCTAAAGTCAAAGTCAAACCGGGCACTAATTTAGGGATGGAGTACATATACTCAAACTACATGGTTGATACGAAGAAAGCAGTCTCAAGCCTATCTCACAAAGAAAGAAAGGACATTCTCACCATAATATGGATGTAGGTTGGCTTTATCAAATCCATTAGTTTTTGATAATGAGTAATCATCAAAACAGAATTTGTAGGAGTCAAAAGTGCATTGACTGCTTTTGCCACTTCTTGAAGGGCATCAAGATCTAATCCTGAATCAATTTCATCCAAAATAGCCAAGTCTGCACCCAGAACCTGAAACAGTCGGAGAGAATTGGCATCACATCTGGTGTTACACACAGCACCGTAACAGCAGAAAAATATTAATACAGCTCCACTTTTTGTTAGAAAGGAGGATAGAAAAGGATGAAAAAGGCAAGGAAAACTGCCGCCGGACTCCAACAATAATTTTATATCGCAACATAATTTTTATAATCTTGAATCCAATATAAATGGTATACTTGACCAGGAAAAGTGTTTTTCTTTTTAATTCTCTTTCTCTATGTTTCCACCCCCATTCCCTAGTAATATGACGCAGGTTCCTGCAGATTCAACTACTTGAAGAGGCTAAATCCAACCCAACTAATCGTCCAATTGCTGAATATCATTGAACATATGCACTTTTCACCTGGCTGAGATCTTTGGCTATCTATGATACTCAAATTTTCATCAACATTCGGAAATTAAGGTGCTATGACATACATCATTCACATCATCTTGCATTTTCTTACCCAATAGGGAAAGCTATACCAGGTTAGAAGGAATTGCATATACAGACCAATAAATTGCAGGAAAAGCCACTGCTAAATTGATGTCCGGTTGCATTTCAGACGCATGGTTAGTTGATGGAAAAGAAAATCTATAATTTTTCCAGCCACAAACCCTCCCTCCTTCATCCCACCCCCACCAAAAAGGAAAAAACAAATAAAAATGAGCTGAAGTCATAAACGTACCGCCAGTTGTAGTATCTCATTGCGCTTCTTTTCACCACCACTGAATCCTTCATTAACATTTCTATTCAGGAAGTCTGGTTTCATATTCACTTGTTCAAGCTTGGGCCTTATGTAACCCCAGAACTGCAAGCACAAAAGGTTTTCTGGAACAAAGTGAGTACAAATGACAAAAACTTGGAAATCGCACAAAAGAGAAAAAAGTTGAACTTGGTTGGTATCAAGTATCACTATTAATATATCGATGTTGGTCAGCTTATATATATCAAGTCAAGTCGCCCTGCCAGTTTTCCATGACACTCTCGCTGGGTCATTTTTTGCGTTTAATGACCTCTGCATGTGCTCAATTTTCTGATTTGATCAGATGTACTCATTCAGGGAATTTGGTTAAGCCAACAGATTAAGGGTGAATATGTCTTGAAGAAAGTAGAGGTTTATCTTAATTATAATTTGGAAGTTTCAAACCTACCAAATATAGTCACATCAGAATTCACTCCCTCCGCTTCCTTCCTTCCATCTCATTTCTCTGCAAACGGGAAACTTGGTCCAATGTTGACATAAGAGTATCCTTTGGAGTTTGGATCAACATAATGTTATCAAATATGAAGTTGAAAAGAGGTCGTTTCCCTTTAGCTTGAACCAAGCTGGTTGGCTAACAAGCAAGCCATTTACATGGTCCAAGGCAAAATAAACTGAAGGCAACGTACTCCCGAGTTGCATCCCCGGAAAGTTAAGTCCAATAAGCATAAAGGGCTTCAGTGTTTTTGGCAGCAAAGCACCGGCTGCACCACTTTTTTCAGTTTCTGCTCATACAACTTGGTTAGCTAATGAGCTTTGGTTTTACAGTCAAAAGATTAATGCATAACACATTTAAAAGCTCGTCAAGTTATTTAGCTCCACTGGAGTTGATTCAATTGGTCCTAAGGGACGATTTTAAAAAATACACCAAGGATTTAGCTCTGTTCTAACAACTATTTAGGCTTCATTGAATGTCAGATCCTACAGATCTAACATTGAGCTTTGTTTGAAGTTCATTCAATAAACAAGGTAAGCTTGAGTAACTACTGCTCATTTTGGCTTGTTTTTTGCCTCTTTCCCTACTGTTTCCTAGTATTTATGCCCCACACCCCCCCCCCCCCCGAAAAAAAAAATGTTCATCATTTCTCTAATTTCACTTCACCATCTCAATCACAATTCATCTGTCTAATCCCAATCACATAATTCAGAATTTGGTGAATGCAAGTGAAAGAGAAATATAATCGGTACTCCAGACCGAAACTGAGCATAGAAATTTAAATGCGATTAGATATTCAACGTAGCAACATTACAAACCTGAAGTGGATCAAGCTCCGCGAGACCAAGATGCCTTCTTCTGGCATTATATGCCATTTGCAGAAAGTCACTATTACTAACTCCTGGAATTTCAACTGGGGACTGAAAGCTCAAGAAAATCCCAGCAAGAGATCTGTCTTGGGCTTCCATGTCAAGCAAGTTCTCACCTTTAAAGGTAATTGTGCCTCCAGTAACTTCATAATCCCGATGTCCAACAAGGACCTACAACAATTAAGTTTCACAAATAGGATTAGATTCAAGTGTTCACCTACGGAAAGATAGTAGTTTTCCCAAAGACAAGAGCACAAAAAATCAATGTCAATTATGTTATAAACCATGGCTGCATCAGAATCAGGGACAAAACTGGGGAAGACTGTGGCGGCCATGGTACTCACCCCCAAGTATCACTCATACTTCTAAAGTCGTTTGATATTTGAAGGTATTACAATGATATAAATGCACGCAATTCAGCCTCACAACAATCTGCAATCAGAATCTAACTTGGCTACATTTTCTTTCCTTCATTACACACGAATGTACCTCTGTAAGCCATGAGAAGTCACTTGACCCTCTTGAAATTCCTAAAAAAGCTCATTTGTACCCTCCCACATAAAGGAAAACCTCTCTACTATGTCATTTGACCCTTCCGAATTTTTAAGACAAATCAGTTAAATTTGAACATGATTTATAGTAAAGCAATTGAAACCTTCTGAAATATTCATGTGGTTCTTTCCCTCTTACTCTTTCCGCTTCTTTTTTTTTTTTAATTTTTTAGTAAAGCCTACTGCCAAGTACCGAAAATAGGTAATTCTATTTGCTTGTAAGATTATAATAACTACAATATAAGAGTTTTGAGCTCAAATTTATTATTCTAAAACACTTCGTATACAGCACTAAAGGAAAAAATATGAGGAACCATAGATGTTTTATAAAGCATGACAAGTCGATATTAAAAATTAAGGCCCGAAAAAGTAGTTTGGTTTGGTTTTGTTTATGGCTAAATTATGGACTGAACCACTACTATTGGTATGGCAATCTTCTGAACCATCAAGGTGCCGGAATCAAACCAAACCTAACCAGATGCCATGTTTCATTGATTTGGTTCTAATCAAACCATGGTTAGCAAAAGGAAAATATTGAAGAACAATCTAATGGATTTCCTTCTACTACCATAACTTTAAAATAAAGGTCACACACACACCACTCCAGCTTTATAGATAAATACTAATTAAAGAAAGTACAGTATATTGCTCAAAGTTCATATTCAAAATCGATGAAGAAAAATTAAATTAAGAACTTTACAAAAGCTGCATCAGATTTAAAACTCAATAAAGTACCAGTTTAGAATGACAATTCTTAAAGCAGTGAACAGACCAAATGAATTCAAATCAACAACTTGGATCAACTGCTCTACAGCTCAACTCAACTCAACTGAACCTTAATCTCATTCATTTGGGGCTCGCTACATGAATCCTTTTTCGCAGTTCAACACGGTTTAAGTTTAGGTCATCATAGAGACCACATTCTTTCATATCTTTCTTAATTATGGATGTCCATGTTAGCCATTGGTCTTCCCCTACCTCTAGCTTGGGTAATCTCTATCACACTTCCTAACAGGTGCACCATAAAACCTAAGTTGTATGAGGCCGAACCATCTTAAGCCTTTTCATTTTCGCGACACTCCTCTTATTAGCATGTTCTTTTTTAGGAGCATGACAATTTTTTTTGTTATTCTTTAAGTTCTAAAACCATTGAACGTTAGTTACTAAATGGTTTGGTTTGACGGTTTAATGGCTCATTTTCACTTAAAAGGCTGTTCAACTAACTTTTAATGGAGTTACTGCTCAAATTTTGTTTTATTTTATTTTTATAAATCTTATAAGTTATAATATAGATTTTTTTTAAAAGTACTGTTTTACTTTTACCGTTTACACAACATATTGCTTCGTCCCCCAGAAAAGTAGTTTCTGCATCCACACAGATTTTAATTTTTTTTTTCCAATCAAAGAAATTTACAACCTTATGACCGCACATTTCAGAAAATCAATGTTCAACAACCCAAAACGAAACTTCATGAAGGTGATACTGACCTTGGAAAAAGTACTCTTCCCAGAACCATTCTTCCCCATAATAGCATGGACCTAACCAGTGTAACAATTTAATTACATTAGAACCGTAGCAGTTTAAAGTAGACAGAAAACTAAGCAATAACTTATTAGCTTGTCTGAACTATAAAATTGCAATTCATGGAACTTTTTAAAGCAATTTGTAAAGACTCTACTGTTAAACAACTGAAGTAAAACAAATCCATCTCAAATATTGATATTGTTCAGTGTGACTTCAGAGAGTCAAATTGGAACCCTTTGCCTCCCCACCTCCAACCTAAAGCGGCCGAACGAAAGAAACAGACATGACTTATATCGGTATTTAAGAGAAGAAAAATAACCAAATGGGAGGGGGATGATAAACCTTTTTCTCAAATTATGGTCTATATATGCCAAATAGTCAGCAACCTAATTTCCCTAACATGTATGAGTGGGATTGAGAAGCTCCATGCCTTCTTATGAGGCTTCTGCGTCTTCAATAACCAACTCCAACCGAGTTCTACTAATCTTCCAGCAGGTTCGGAATAAAGAAGAAACCCAAAGTATAAACAACACTACAGCTGCTGAGGAATCCTCCATTGACATTATTACTCCCTCCATTCTGAAATACGTGTTCTTTGAATTGGCACACAGTTTTAGCAGAGCAATTTGACTTTAAAATGCAGGGGCACAAAGAACTTAATTGTGAGTACAAAAAAACTTTTATGACCAGTACTCTTTCTTTTTGCTTCAAAAAAAGAAGTTTGCAAAATAGACACTTATAATGGAGCACCCGGAAAAGGAATAGCACTTACTCTGGAACAGGGTGATTTTTTTTAAAAGACACAATAAGAATTAATTGCACAAGGGGGCAAAATACAAAAAAGGGGACAATACTGCTAAAACCGTAGGAGCATAGTTGTCAAATTGTGTCATATCATGAATCGACGCTCCCCAATATCATATAACGCGTAGTCTCATAAGATATAAAACACATTTTAATAAATTATAATTATACATGAAATAAACAGAAATACTATATGTGAGTAAAGTTTTCAAAAAAAAAAAAAAAAAACAGCCCCCTTCTATCTCCCCTACCTTATTTATTGTGAAAGAAAAGATGGAGGGAGTGACTCAATCAACAGACTGAGTATGACGTAAGACTGTCCATCAGACTGAGTATGACGTAAGATAGTCCATCAGTGGGAACATGCATTTTACAACAAAACCATGGAAGCGACGAGGACTAAAGGGGGGGAAGTGACTTGGTGGATTGATTTCATTCTGGAGCATATTCTAAGTCAGGCATTAATTTTATGGTTAGTGTTCAAAGACGGAATGTACACTAAGGCTCTCCCAAGGCGGATTACAAGCGCGATTAGCCTTGTGAAAGTCTATTTTGGTATCTCACTACATCTATACTGAAGAAATTGGGGTGTCATTAATTCTTGTTGTCTATGTGACAGGGAGAATGAGAGGATTGGCCACTTGTTTTCTGTAATAACTTTATAACAATTGATGGAGAGGGGTATTGAGGTCATGACTTGTGAAGAGGCAAGTTAGTTGATATGAGGTGCAAAATTGGATGAAGGATGGAAGTTTTAGTAGGTGAATTAAAAGCATGAAACCTGCATCTAAAGCATAGCTTTTCAGATGGAAAGAAATGAGTGAGTACTCCAGCAAGTGACACCCACTAATGAGTTAAACCCTTCACTCCAAAATGAGTGTCAATTTAAAGTGTTTTGAGAAAATTAATGAAGTGATATGCATAAGCAAAATTAGTGGCACATGTACTTAATCAAACTATTAGCAGAAGACATTGCAGATAGGACTGCCACCTGTAGGTAAGTCAGAAGAATATAGAAAACACGATTGTTTGTAAGTAATGATTCAGGCACTGGCACCTACATATCCGTTAACTGTTTGTTTGTTTAAGCTTTTCTGTTGCCAGGAGATAGGCATTTGTGCGAACTGAATTCCTAGTTGGTATTGCAATTTAACTCTGAAATTTTCACCCAAAAAAAATCCTACTCATAGAAAGTCAACTCATGAATAAAGCAGAGAATTCAATTGAACTTAAACAGGACTCAAATAAATGTCTATACATGCATACACACTTATAGAGCGATATATATATAGATATAGATATATATATATATATAGAGAGAGAGAGACCTCTCCTTCGTAGATGGTCAAGTTAATGCCCTTGAGAACGGGCTTCTTAGAGTCGGCAATTACGGCGGTTAGGTCTTTGACGTCCAGCAGCAGCTTCGGGGAGCCGCCAACGGTTTCAGTGCAGGAGGCGGCCTGGGAATCGACGGCGAGGGTAGCATTTAACCTCAGTGATGGAAATTTTGGGGAGAAGTAGATACGACCAAGGAATAGGGCAGGTGCTGTAACTAACAAGGAATTTGAGGACGAATTGCGGGACGAGATAGACGGAGGTGAGAGAGAAGGAGTGGAATAACAGCCCAGTTTATGGAGCGCCATTGGGAGAAGAAACAGGCCAGAGCCGAGGCGAAATACGATAAATTTATCGTGAGCATCGTACGGCAGGTGCGCGTCGTGTATATACTCAATTTCGATTTAGGCCGCCTGGATCACTCATTCATCTTTTTTAATTTTAATTTTTAAAATTTTAATAAGTCTCACTATTTTTTTCAATCTCTTTTTTATTTTAATTACTACACAATAAAATCAAAAATTACTATTTCTGCTCTTTAAATTATCAGTACTAAACTTATGAACAATGAATGTAACCGGAAAAAAAAAAAAAAAAAAAAACGTATGAACAATGGCAGTGGCATATCACAACAAACTTTTAAGTTCTAAAGATGTGAGGATTAGAGCAGCTGAGCAGCGCTAGTGGGCTCGCCAAATGAGCTCCTAGTGTCAGACAAAATAATTTGGGGAGGAAAGTGTGCTGTAGTGGTTGCAAGTGAGACTCCCTAAAATGTCGTATCACCACTTCCTCTCCAAATGCCTCTCCGCAGTTAGGAGCGGTTTGGAGAGTGAATTGGCTTTCTTTTTTTCTTTTTTTTGTTGTTGTTAAATTCATCAATAGTATTTGTGATTGGTGGATTTTATATTTATTTGTTATATTTCTTTTTTCTTTAAATTACTTCTATTATTAATACTTATAATTTAATTTAATATTAGTTTAAATAATATATGATTAGAATAATTATATACTAAATTAATTTCCATTTAATATTTATTAATATTAGAGTTAATATTTAATTTTATATATCTATAAAAAAAATAATAAAAGAACACAATACCTTGGTCGTTAGTAGGTCCACTTTAAACTATCATTTAATTATGCCTTTGATTCTAAATTTTTTTTATTTTATATTTGATTCTTAAACTTTAACTAATCTTTACAAATAGTCTTTTTTTAATTAAAATTTTAAGTTAAACTTAATAAAATTTTCGTTATATCCTCAATATTTCGTTATTCCAATATCATGCTTAACTTTTGAGGGATTTTTTAAGCTAAATTTAAGTACCTATAACTCAAACTTTAAAGCCGGGAAAAATAATAAAATTAGCGATATATTTTAATTAAAAAATTATTTTCTTACTTTATACAATGTAATTCTATACGAAAATAAATTTAATTAAATAAATAATAGTTTAAAATCTCAATATTTATATTTCTTTATTTTTTTATTATATATGTATATTTTAATATGTATATTTTCATTTTATATTTATTATATATTTATTTTACAACTTTTTAAATATATAACTTTATATATTATTCATATTATATATTTATTATTTCTGTAAGTTTAAATAATTAAAACACTTTAAAAGTTAAGTATGATGTTAATCTAATTATTGAATAATGATAATGTTATTAAACTTTTTTAAAAAGGGAGTATTTGTAAAATTTATTCGAAGTTTAAGGATCATACATAGAGCAAAAAAAAATTTAAGATCAAACACAAAGTTAAAAATAGTTCAAGGACCAAATAAATATTTAATTCAAGATGGGATGATCGGTTACATAATTTGTGAATTTCAACGCTCATTATTTTAATAATTAATAATTACATGTCATCAACGGGGATTTGTCAAAATGGTAAGTGGTTTGGATTCACTTAAACGAGGTATTGACTTCGAGTCTCATCGTACACAGAAAGTCTCCGTTGAAAGACTCACCTGTCAATGCTAAGGATTGGGTAGGGGTCACCGTACTCAGATTCTTGCTGAATCTGAGCATTAAGAGCATTGATTTGAATGTTAAGGACGCTTCTTGTGAGAACCCCCGATTCTCCGCATCGAATTGGTGCGACGAGAATTTCGGTACATGCGCACGCGCGCGAGTTTTCTCATTCGTGACCGCTCAACGCTTATGTGTGAGTTTGAGAGTCGCCACCTCCGTTTATATTATAGACTTCGGAAGCACAAGCCTTTTTGAAAGATGTAAGAGATTGTAGGTCCGGGGGCTAGGTTACGAATTGGGAAGAGGTTAGTCACC
>JAOWAN010000001.1:5762318-5779817 GCA_028566635.1 Lobelia cardinalis
GGCGGCGGCAGTGGGGGCGGCGGTGCTCGCAGGGATTTTGGGGAGTCTAACTCTCGCCATGGCTGTGCGTCTGTGTCGTGTGCGAGAGAGTGCTGTGTTGTGTGTCGTGTGCGAGAAGGGGAAGAGGGAGAGTTGAGTGCAGAGAGAAGAGCGAGAGAGAGAGAGATGTGTGCGTGTCGTGTGCTGTGTGAAAAAAAAGGGTATAAAAATGGGTTTTTTGGTAATTTACTTAGTTCCCTGTATTTTGGTTCCCTGTATATAGAATTTACCATAAACTCGTGTAGGAGTGCAGTTGTTTGATTGGATTTTATATTTATTATAAAATAATTAAACAAATGATCACTTGCATCGATTTGGGAAAACTAAAAATCAAACCATACTAATGTAACGAAGCAAAGCGAACCATCTTTATCTGTTCGATTCGATTTAGACCGCAATGTCAATATCTAAAAAGAAAAGGAGAATACAATATTGTTAGTGCACCTATGCAACAAATGCAAGTTAATAGAGTATCGCATAAAATTTATAATTAGAAGTACGAGTCCTACTCCACTAGATTTTTTTTAAAATAGGAATCGTATGAATTATTTACATTTATTGGATTAAATTCAATTTAAAGGTTGAGATTAAATTCATATTTAAAGCTCCGGTGACATAGTTCATAATTATCTTGGAAATCTAGACAAACCCGTCAATTACTATTTGATTAGGTGTGAACACAATTATTTTTTTTGCTCCTTAAACTTTAAATGCACATATTTCATTATTTATAACTTCAAATTAAGATCCGTTTACGGATTCTTACTCATAATTAAATTATCTTCAAAATAAGATCAATCATAAATATATTATATAAAAAATTAAATTACTCTTATGAAACAACCGGAAAATCAGTAGAGCATGTGTTTTTCACGTGATATATAATGTTCAAAATTAACGACTAGTTAATGACATTATTAGTTATGTTCATACTTTGTGTACTTGTATGGAGTAATAAATATTGATTTCGAAAAAGATCCAAGTTTAATTACAGAAAAAAAAAAAAAAATTAAGGGCCATTTATGATCAATCAAATAAAAGAATTATAAAAATCAAGAATTATAAACAATGTTGTTCTTTCAATGATAATTGCGCAACACAGAAGTACGTAATTTCTGCATCAATTTGGTGAAAAAAAAAAAAATCAAAAGGCGAATAATTATATGAGTCGATTCCATGCATCTCCGACTTGTGAATCGGGATTTTTTAAATTTAAATAATTTGTCATTTTTTATTGCATAATTTTTAAAAACGATTTGTATCAAAAAATTTAAAATTTAAAATGTTCAATTTATCTTTTAACAATTAAAATAAAATTTAAAAAATATAAAATAGTAAAAAGTAAACCACCATTTAAAACAGAATATCAGAACTCTCGACTTGTCCTACCATGTCATATTTCATGATTTCCCTTTACCAGAAATGGAATAGTGGAAGAAATGTTCAACCTTTTGATACAGGAAATTCAACAAAAGCCATTTAAATGACTTCATTGATTTTATTTGCGCTTAATAATTTCACGTGAACAAATTTCAAACTAATTGTCATCAGTTGTTAACAAAAGATTAATATTCCCTCCGGCCAATCCCCTTTTTTTCTTTCTTTCTAAAACTATATAATTATATTAAAATTATCATTATTTTTAAAAATAAAATAATAGTTTTAAACAAATAATAAAAAGTATGAACTATAATTTTTATTTTATTTTTTAAACGGAGGGGAGTAGAAATTAAGAGAGCGCAGCGCACACATTCATAATTAATGTGAAAGAAAGAGGAAGGTCGAAGAAATATCAGTTGACTACAATTTAAAAACTGTTTCCTAGTATTTTTTATTTCCAAAGTCAAAATTTTAAATTTAAATCCATAAAAACTAAAAATATTAATTAACTACTACTAAATTAGGCCATTACATATAATTTTAATTATAACTACCAAATCTCAGTTAAGAAACTATTTTCGAACGGCTTAACTTTTGTGCGTACTAATTAGTCTAACACTTGACAAAACTTCTGCAAATGCTGATGAATTTCAATCCATATGTGGGAATCAAATGCACTGAACTGAATAAAGTGCTGACCGTTGCAGCAACACAACACCCACCCACCTTTATAGTTCGTTTGGTTGGAGGGAAGGAAAATATGAGGGGTGAAAAATAGAAGTGTTTTACTTTCAACCCTCAGGGGGGGAGAAAATGTTTTTTCTTTCGGTTGTTTGGTTGAACAAGGGAGAGATAAGGAGTTTTGTTTTCACTTGTTTGGTAAGATATGAAAAGTACAAAATTACTTTTAAAATTGTTGAATTATTGCTTTCTCTTTTCCCTTCCATTTTCACTCCATTTTTGGGGGATAAATTTTTATCAAATAGGAGGTGTTTTCATTTCTCTCCACTTTTCCATCCCTCCAATTTTCACTCCTTCCAAATAAGTGAAATGGAATATACCCCTCCAGTTTCCCCTCCTTATTTTCCACCGCTTTAATTTACCCTCCAACCAAACACATTAGAGGCCGATTCAGTTCTCTTTTTATTTATTGCGCGATGTTTTTTTATTTATTTTTTTGATTTTTTTTTTTGCTCCAATGGGGCATAGAAAGGGATCGAATCTGAGATCTTACATACTGTAAAGATCGACTCTACCACTGAGCCACCCTTGATTCCCTATTGCGCGATGTTAATAAATACTCTATTCGTGATAAAGAAAAAATGATGTTATAATTTATCATTGACTATCACTATTTTCTTTAAACTGTACTAAAATTATAATTTATCTATGTAATAAAATTAGTTTCTTGAAAAATACCAAAAATAAGATAATTGGTGCATTTAGATACCGTTTAAAATTTAAATAATTATATGATACTGATGGGGAAAAAGAGAGAAAAATGATAATTGTAATTTGATGTGATGTTTAATAGGATATAAATGTACATATATATATATATATATATATGGATATGTAAAAAGAATAGGTATGAGAGAGAAAACGATATTTTTGAAACTAAAATAATGAACATCATTTTTGATAATTTTTCAAAATTAGGACGAAAAACATGTTTAATGAACACACTCTTTATTTCACATATCTTCTGTAATTAATGTACATAACATTAGTAGTTTACAAATGCAAGTTAATATTTTAATACAATACAAATTACCGCTTCCTCCTAGTCAATTTTTTTTGTATCATTTGATGTTCCACTTCATATATTATTTTTCTAAAATATCAATTCAATCGTTTAAAAATTGACTTTTTAAAAAGATATGCAATAAGTGATGACATTCTATTTGACATAACAAATCTCCATTCGCTCTCTTTATTCCTAAATGAGTATCATCTATGATTAATTTAGGTTCTGTTCTCCTGGATAATTTTTACCCAGATTTTTTGATTTTTGATTTTTTTCTCTTATTGGTTCCATATTTTTTCTCTCTATCTCTCTTACTTTTTACTTTAATCATTACAAAATCTAAAAAACCAAATCAACAATCCAAACGCACCCTTAATAACTTTTCATCAAATAAGACATGATTAACTAAGGGACGGAAGAGAAAATAGGTCTTGTATTAATCTCACTAGTAAAATCTAAATAAAAATTGAAATGCAATGAATAAACTAATAGTTAAATCATCCCGTGGTCCCATTTCAAAATTTATACTTTTTGTTATTTTTAAGAATACATGTTTGAAGAATTACATTTCTATTTTAAGCTATGATATTAAACAAGATTACCATCCTTTTAAGAAAAAAATTTGGACCTCATTTGAATGAGGTATTAAAGCATTTAACCACTTTCTTCTAAAGTTCAATATTTATCGTACAATTACAATTTTGATTTGTCATTATCTACAGTAAAATTAATTTTTAGTTTTAATCCTTTAAATTTTTTAATTTTAACCATCTATTTTTAATTATATTTCCTTTATTTTTAATTCTCATTTCCCCTATTTTTTTAATTTAAAATTTTTAAATATAAAAAAATTATAATTATATATTTTTGTAAATTTAATTATAATTTTTTATAAACTTAATTATAGTATTTAATTTTAATATTAATTAGAATATTGTTTTTATTTTTTTTTCTTTCAAATAAAGTTTCTCTAATACGAACATGAATATACACTAATAACTGAGGTTGGTCTAAGTAGGATAGGTCTCGAATCGAGTATCACCGTGTGTAAAAAATTCTCATAAAAAGATTCAGTTATCAATGCTAAATGCACGATCCAAATTGAATTGAATTAATAAGAATATAGTAATTAATATCGGTGAGGAAAAAAAAAAACTAAGAAAACGAAGCACGCGGATGGATGGAGTAATTTGGTTGGGAATAATTATTTTTAGTAAGAAATCCTTTTTTCAAGTTTGTAACTAACCCGCCTTTTTCCTTTTCCATGTAAAAATTTATTTTGAATCGTAAGTAGAGAAAAAAACGTGAAACGAGGACAAGACCCAAATTGGTTAAATGAGGCTCCAATTTTATTTAACGAGTTAAAATTTTTTGTGTCAAATATTATGTTATTTTTTGTAATATTTTTTTAAAATTTTTATTTTAATCGCTTAAAAAATAATTTTAAAATTTAAAACTCGGCACAAAAAATCTCAATATCTAGCTAACAAACCAAAGGTAGTGGGTGGGTCCCATTCCAATATTAAAACCACCTTCCTATTTAACCCTGGTGGTTATTAAAAGCCAGAAACGGCGTCTCTGGTCTCGAGTCTGGACAAATGCTTCCATCCCATTTCTCGGGTGGTTAATTTCACCTGAGAAATTCCCATCCAGCACCGCACTGAACCGCGATTCCTATAATCTCCGGTTTTGGCTTTAGACAAACTCCCCAAATCATCACTCATTAGCCTTCTTCTTCTTCTTCTTCTTCTTCTTCTTCTCTTCTGGCAGATAATACAGTAAAATCTGATTCTAGAGAGAGAGAGAGAGAGAGCTTTATGGAGTACGTAAGCTGTTAGTAATTTCTAATCTCCGTACGTTTAGTAAACCAATTGGAGTAGTAGTATAATTACAGTATTAATTACATGTATTCGTTGAGTTTTAGTCTTAATTACTTGCGCCGCCCTCCCCTGAGCATTTCCAGAATTGGTTTACAACGGTCATATATCCTCCTCTCCAATTCATGAGGTGAGAGCGGGAGCGAGAAATGCATATACCCGTTGCGGAATTAATTTCCTTTTATTTCAAATGTTTATTGTTTTCACTCTCTGCTCTACTGCTGCTGCTGCAACCATAGAACACGTACACACACATTTATTGATTAGCTGCTGCAGTTGTGATTTTCTCACGATCATCTATCTGTACGTACGTACGTTGCAGATCCAATATCGGTTGATTGCTGAACGAATTGGTGCTGCTCTACTAACGAGGGAATTTGCTTTCGGTTTTTTGTAAGTGTGCACGATCTCATTCTCCCCACTGGCCTGTTGTTTTTTCGAATTTTGCAACTGATCAAGCATTTAGTCCAATATTAGGGTCTCTATTAACTATGAAGAATTGCTATATATCAATTGGTTGGTCCCAATTTTGTTGCTGCGCATCGGCATTCCTCGTAGGCCGAACTTTTTTTTGTTGCCGACCGGTATGTACCTAATTCAGTTTGATTCGGATCGTGATTCGAACTCGAAATTTCTCGTAAGCAAATTCAAGCCGTTTACCAGCACTTGGACCAACCCGTTGGTCTCATTAGCCTAACTGAATCATATATATTTGATTATGGATTTGTGATGATTACTTCTTATTGGTGCATCACCAGATTAATGTTATTTCATTCAATATGAAAATTAATTACATGATTTTTAAACTTTGATCTGTGCATGTGAGGTCTTCTTCATCACAAATTTCCAAGGTTAGGCTTGAGTCTTCTGCATGCTCTTTCAATCAGTACCCGTGCTAGCGAATTTGTTTTCTTTTTGGAAGGCATGGGATCTGACCACTAATTAAAAGATTTAGAAAGCAAAAAACACACCTACTGTGAGAGGTCTATACCACCTGATATTGTGGTCCTAAATTTCCTCTTCCATATTGTGAGATCAGTTTTAAAGGTGACATGGTCCAGATTCTTGGATCGGTTTATGCTCTAATATTTTTGTTTATAGTGGATACATGTCAAAAAACTTTCAATGCTTTACAAAATAAAGAAAAAGTCTTTATATATTGATAGCGTGACATGCTGGATAGATCTTTATAAAATGTGTAAACTGACGATGCTTTTAGAAGCGAAGATAGAGTTGCATCTCCCAAATTTCGACCCAATTCTCTTTACATCAAAACGAAAGATGAAGAAAGAGTCAAATTTGAAATGGATTTTTCTTTCATTTCAAAATGTGTACAATACTTCCTTAGCGTTTAAAATTAATATCTATTTAAAGAAATTTTCACTTTAGAATGAAAAATCATTAGTTGGTACAATCTCTTTGAACTTGCATCAATTTTATGTGTTGACTATGACGTTTTTTTTTTTTTTTTTTCTTTTGTAATTCCTATCTTATGAGGATGACATTTTAACTCCGATTATTTAGGATCAAAAACTAAATTAAGTACTATTTAAATAAGTTAGGGAGTTGAATAGATATAAATTAGGTTAGAGATTACTAAGAAAAAACTGTTATATGTCAAAGACCAAAAAGGGTCTTTTCCCTGTCTAAATTTAAAATTACGTTATTTTTCTGTCCGAAAATGAGGGTAGATTTTTCTTTTTGAATAGTTTATATAAAATTTATCAAATTAATTTGTATGAAATATGTACAATATTTTTGAAAGTACAATTTAAAATTAAAAATTAAGGCGAGGGAAACTCATGGGATAAAACATTAGAAAAGCTGCTTATTAGTAATAATTCCTCATAATCTTGCCATAACAGACGGTAATTATTTCCTTGGCCTTTTCATTTTTTTTCTCTTCATCTCTCCGATCAATCGTAGGAGATGACGCATTCGTCGGTTTCAGGATTCTCCGAGCAAAACGACGGGATCGAATTCTCTTCCTTCTCTAGTTTCGGTCGGAGCTGCGCCTTGGCCTTATTAACCTCCTCCATGGACGTCTTCCCGTCTCCTGATCCGGCGCACATCTCCGTCGCATCTATCGCCTTGCTCTCTATTAGCTCCGTCAGCTTCGTCTCCCTCATCTGCGTCCGCTTAAACTTCGCCCCTCCGCCCCTCGCCCTCACCGAAAACGACAACGTACGCAATCTCGTACCGGTACCTCGCGGACAGTAAACGCATGCCGAAGAAGGCAACAATTTAGATATTGAGATGGTAGTAGTTAGGTTGAGATTCGAAAATAGAGTGGCAATTGATCCAGCTGTGGAAGCGCTGTAACTAGACATGATCGTCCTTGAAACCCCAGAAAAATTATATAAGGGAGATACGATTCTTGTGTGTTTAGTTAATTTTATCAGGGTAGAGTTGTATTGAATTTTGGTCTAGGTTATATATATCGATTGTCATTGTTCGTTATTTACGAGATGGCCGTACTTGAGAAATTTGTTTTGATCCGTAATTTACAAACTCTTGTTGTGGATAAGTTACGAGAAATTGAAAGGTAATAAAAAATTTTGTTCCTTACTGCTACCGCATATGCCACAGCACCAACAAAGCCGAGTTAACATTTGGTTTCGAGCAGACGATTGACCAAAGATCCACCTATGTAGTAAGACTCAATCTCGGCTATACATACGTGACGGTACATATTGAGATTCAAACCCACGTCCGATATTCAGTAACATTGCAAGCAGTTGATAAAGATCCTAGATTACTCTTTCCATTATCATTCGGTTCTTAGGTGGAACCCCAATCAAAAGTTATATTTATTTTTTTTATTTTTAAGGCTTGCTCTTCTAGCTGGCAACGGTTTTGTGTTTAGTTTAAAATCCCTTTAGTGATGATTTGATCATCTTCTGTCACATTTTCGTTGGCTCTGAAGAAAGTCCGTAAACAGTGTTAGTGGTCCTCCTAAAGGAACTATTTGGGCCCTTTAGATCGTGGAAATAGCAGAAAAGGGGGCACAATTTGATCTGTGGACGCAAAAAGGTAGAATGCAATTCGAAATGGTGAACTTCAGAAGTTCACCATTTCAAATTGGTAACTTTCTTTTGAAAAAGTAAAATCATCATTACTAACAGTGAACTTACAATAAGTCATTCTTCCCCATGGTGTCCACAACTTAAATTTCATCCCCTATTAAGTCTACAGTTTAAAAAGGGACCCCCCATATGTCTTTTGCCCCCTTTAGATCAGCATCTCTACAGGCTTTTGATTTTCCAGGACATCCACTTGTCATTGCGTTCAGCAAATACGATACTGTAAATTTCTCTCATTGAGATGTTAATCCACATTCCCCATGTAATTGCTTCCTGGATGACTGGAAATTGGAATGATTGGAAATGAACAGTGTAATTTGAGAAAGAAAAAAATGATTGAAACTACAGAATGCTGTATGAGATGACAAACACTAGCGCTTAGGACCTCCTCTTTCTTGGCTTATTCTGTCTGTCAACCAATATGGTAAATCAATGTCATTAAGCATAATTACCCTTGTGAAAACCAGAAATAACTCATTGGTTTCTTAAGCATGTTAGTCCAAGCACTTTTTTAGGCACGAAATGCCTTAACTTTAGCATAACAAAGCAGTGGGTGAACTTTTTGCTTTTTCTTTCTAGTAGTGACTTCTCTTTTTCTTTTTCGGTTCAGATTCTTTATCTATCACCAAACTCTGTTTCTGTATCAGTTACCTTATAATTATCTCTTGACTATCATGTGCAGGGCCTTGCACCATTTTAACACCATTTTAACATTGAAAAAGAAATTACTGTTGTTCTTATTCTATCTGCGTAAAGATTATCTCTGTTTTTACAATTTGGAAATGTCAATCTAGAACACATCTTCATTATTTGTTTTCGTTACGGTCAGAACGCCGCAGTCTTTTGGATATTGGAACTGCTTTTACTTTCTGCTTTTCAAGCTGTAAAGTCTGTATATATTTTTTTCTTAGCCATCTAAGCAAAGTGTTTAAATACGTGGGTACCGAAGGGAAATGCCAATTCTCAGTGCCCTTAAAATTAAACATACCCAGTTTGAAATAATTAAGTAAATGGTTGATGATCAATGAAGAGTTGAAAAATCAAATCTTTGACTAGCTAGTTGCGTTCTTTAGGGTAAAGGTTTAGCAGCAGCTCTTTCTTACACTCTCGTGAAAGTTTCCCCAAAGTGACAAAAAGAGGATTTGAATTTATGATATTTGTCTTCTTCTCTAAAATGAGCTAGTTTAAGTATTTTGATTTTGGCTTAAACTTTCAAGCTAGTACTTTTAACAAAAGTAAGAGCAATAATTGAGTTTGCTTTTCCTATTAGAAAAAAGCTTTACAAAGAATATCAACCAGAGCAGACTTTAGCCAGAGTATATAGGAATCATTCCCTCTTCCAGATTTTAAAATTTAACTTGAGTGTTTCACCACTAGATCTATTTCATGGCTTCCTGCATCTGGGGCTATATCAGATATACTAATAATCAGTATGCAGATTGAGCAAGGTAACTTACAATCCTTCATCTTCTAACTCGTTTTCTGCTTCTGGCAATACACTATGTTGCTATTGTTTCATTCATTATTTTCCTTAAGTTCAACGATTATGTACTTGTGAAGCGTGCTTATAGTCTGCTAATTCTATTCTGTTATACCTTCTGCGCTATATGCTTAGTTTTGAGAGAGATCAAGGCTTAACACACAAAATTGTTCTTTCCCTACTCATTGATAAATTTATTGAAAAGTGATACTTGTACAAGGTCACTTTCTGTTATCTTCCCTCTATGCTTGAAAAAGGTATGCCAATTGTAGTAGGAAAATGCTGTGAATTCAGCCAATTCAACAAAAAATCAACAGCTAATGCATAGATTATACTGTACAACCCCACATTGCATGTCTGTTGATTTCGCTGTATAACAATTGCTTTTCTCATTGTGAAAATTTGCAGTTTAATGCTCCTGAAATTGCTACCATCCTTGTTAATGCCTGCTTACCTCCCGCATCATACATCTTCGCTAGTTTTCCCCATCTCGCAACCGCTTCCATGTTACTGTAGCTGATGGCTGTTCATTATACCTGATTCACTTTTCTGGTGTGTTCTCTTATTGAACCAGGATTGGGACAAGAAGTGCTGAGATCAAACTTAATAAGTAATCAGCACTGGAGCACACCATGCAGTTCCAGTTCAAAGCAGTTTTACCTTGCCTCTTCATCCTACTGCAGAATTTTTCTCTGACTACTGCAGACCTTAGCACTGATAGAGAGGCCCTCCTTAATTTTTCTGCTGCAGTACCACATCAAAGAAAACTCAATTGGAATTCTACTGTACCTATCTGCACCTCTTGGGTTGGCATCACTTGCAATGAAAATGGAACTAGAGTTATTGCTGTCCATCTCCCTGGTATTGGACTCTATGGCCCAATTCCAGCCAACAGTATAGGGAAGTTAGATGCTCTCAAGATCCTTAGCCTACGCTCCAATTTTCTCAATGGAAATCTTCCTTCTGATATTTCTTCCCTCCCTTTCCTCCAATCCCTCTACCTTCAAAACAATAATTTCTCTGGCGAAATTCCTCTTTCTCTTTCTTCTCAACTTAGTGTCATGGATTTATCCTTCAACTCTTTCAGTGGAAAAATTCCAGGCAGCATTAAGAACTTGAAGCGGCTCACAGCGTTGAACCTTCAATTCAACTCATTTTCAGGAGATGTTCCTGACCTCAACATCCCAAGGCTGCGGTTCTTGAATTTCAGCAATAACCTGCTAAATGGCTCAATTCCATTTTCCCTCCAGAAGTTTCCTATTTCTTCATTCACAGGAAACTCTCTTTTATGTGGACCACCTCTGCGTCAATGCTCTGCTATCTCACCTTCTTCTTCTCCTAATTACCTACCATCCCCAAGTTTACACCGCATAAAACAGAACAAGAAACTTAGTGCTGGCGTTATTGCTGCCATTGCAATAGGAGTGTTCTTACCGCTACTTCTTCTAGTATTAATATTCTTATACTGCCATTTGAAAAAGAAAAACAGTGATGTCGTTGGTGTTTTAAGAAGTAAGGCCTCAAATGGTGGTAAGAATGAGAAGTCTGATGACTTTGGCAGTGGGGTACAAGCAGCCGAGAAGAACAAGTTGGTCTTTTTTGAAGGGAGTTCCTATAACTTCAATCTTGAGGACCTATTACGGGCTTCAGCTGAAGTTCTTGGGAAGGGAAGCTATGGAACAGCTTACAAAGCGGCGTTGGATGAAGGTACAATGGTTGTGGTAAAAAGAATGAAGGAAATTGGGATTGCAAAGAAGGACTTTGAACAGCATATGGAGCTTGTTGGGAGGATTGGAAGGCACCCTAACATTGTCCCAGTACGAGCTTATTACTTTTCGAAGGATGAGAAGCTTCTGGTTTATGAATACATGCCAGCTGGAAGCTTGTCTGCGCTCTTGCATGGTATGCTTCAAGCCTCTCTATAGTGATAATCCATCCATTCTTTTTGGAGTTTTCTCACAAAGTGTCATTTTTTGAAAAATCATGGCTTTTTATTCGTTGGGTTTCCAGTATTCCCTTATTACATTAAACTTAAAAATATGAAAATTTGTTTGAACTCTAAGAAATGGTATTTATGACATTTCAGTTTTTTACTTGGTATATTTCGACTTTCTGAGTGGACTCATCAATCAGTATGGTGGAAATAATTGTTTTTCTGAATTTTCCTAATGCTGTCTTCTGAGAAATGCTTACCGTATTCACAAATGGACAGGTAATCGAGGCATAGGACGAACTCCACTAGATTGGGAATCAAGGTTGAAGATATCTCTCGGTGCTGCTAGAGGACTAGCTCACGTCCATACAGAGGGTGGTGTTAAATTCACCCATGGAAACATCAAATCGTCAAACATCCTCGTCACCAGAGATTTTGACGGCTGCATAGCCGATTTAGGTTTAGCTCCTCTGATGAATTTTCTTGCTACCAAATCTCGTGCCATAGGTTACCGTGCACCAGAGGTGTTTGAAACCCGAAAAGTGACTCAAAGTTCAGATATATATAGCTTTGGCGTGCTGCTCCTTGAGATACTTACAGGAAAAGCTCCCCTCCCAATGTCGGGACATGATGAGGCTATTGATTTACCTAGGTGGGTCCGGTCTGTTGTAAGGGAAGAATGGACAGCTGAAGTATTTGATGTGGAGCTGATGAGGTACCAAAATGTCGAAGAGGAGATGGTCCAAATGCTTCAGATTGCACTTTCTTGTGTAGCTAAGGTACCCGAAATGCGACCCACAATGGATGAAGTCGCAAAAATGATCGAGGATTTACGACCGTGCGAGTCGGATAATCGGCCATCCTCTGAGGATATCAACTCTAAAGATTCAAATGTGCAGACCCCGTGATTACTCTGAATTTCTATTTGCTTCGTGGACTGAGCAGGGACTTGGTAATTTAACTAAGCCCTCCCTCTTATCTGAGGAAGGATGTGAGAAAATATTTTATTGCAAGATTTCCATATGTGTTACGTACATGGTCTTCTGCTATATCCTATGAATCTCTTGTATCGTAATATTACATTACTTCTTTAGTATTCCCTGAGCAATCTTTTTGCTCAATCATTAGACCTTAATTTGTCGAAACAAAGTACACGTAATATGGCACTTTTTGCAAGAAATTAGTAGTTCTACGACAAGACCAAGTACAACAACCTAATTTAGGTTGCGTTTGGATGGGTGATTTATTGATTTGGTTTTTGAGATTTTGTAATGATTGAAGTAAAAAGTAAGAGAGAGATAGAGAGAAAAAGTGTGGGACCAATGAGAGAGAAAAATCAAAAATCCTGGGTGATTTAAATCACCCAGGAGAACACAACCTTACTAATTTTACTGAGACGAGCTATTTCTGTTTTAATCAACCTACCTAACCTCCACATGATCCTCAATTCCTCACACACACACACACATCAAGGGCATTTTGGTACTAAACTCCTTTTCATAAGTTAGTTAATACCCCATTTGGCGGTTTAGCATATCATCACCTCTCTCTCTCTCCTTCCCATCAACATTTTCTTCGTTAAGATTCGTTCCAATAAAAAATGGAAAAGAGAGAGAGAGAGAGAGAGAGAGAGAGAGAGAGAGAGAGAGAGAGAGAGAGAGAGAGAGATTCTTCACTGCCCGCATTTTATTGATCTGAGGTTTCTTTCTAATTTTGCCATCTTTTTTGCCGAAAAATGTTGAATCACTAAATATTTTCAACCCACAAGATTCAAAGGTAAATTCTTCTGCATTTTCTTTCTCTCTCCTATTTGGTGATAATAGATAGATAATCTTTGTTGGAGAGAAGGCTCGAATCATTTGATTGTTGTTCGAGTTCGGAGGCAGTTAAGATTTTCTCTCGAATTATGTTTCCTTTTCCCTTTTTGTTCTTCTCTTATTTTGGTTTGAAGAAATATGATGATGCATTTTTGTCCATTTTGTTGTTCCCTTCCTTTCGAAGATTCTATGTAGTTTATCGGCATGGCTTTAATGTTCCTTATTTCCATTGAGTTGTTTATGTTCCACATTCTGTTTGTATCCAATTTTGAAAACCTAACCAAGAACCACATTCAATTGAAATGTTTGCAAAACAAGACGAAATACCCCTTTGAAAGGTAAGCTTGAACAATACACCCTTTCGAGCCCCTACACAATTTTGATTTGAGGTAAAAAATCATGATGAAATTGTTGCGGTTGATATCTGAAGCAACTAGTAGTATTAGCTGCACGAGATTTCCTTGTTTTTGAGAATGAGAAACTAACAACTGCACAAGTGCAATACCCAAAACACATGCTTTCTTTCAATTCTTCTGGTCGAAAACAATATTCTTTAACCTGAGCACAGAGTCGTAGACTGGTTTTGATGATATTGCTAAGCTGAAACCTGGAAACGGAGATTGGAAAGTGAAAGCAAAAAATAGTTATGAGAATTAAGAGTGTATTTGGCCTTGCAATTTTTTCGTTGTTGATGGCCTGGCATGCCTGTTTTGTTATCAACATCATCCTAATGTGGGTTCTGCACTGATAATGCAGTTGGTATAGGGCCAATGTGTGATTTTACTGCGCCATCGATACACCTGTTTTGGATATGAACTTATAGATGCAATACTTAGATTACTTGCACACAGATGGTCATTTAACTTTGTTGAATTTATATACGTAGATCACTGCTGAGTCAATTGCCAGGGTTGTCTAATACTCGATGGGACTTTGCTGCAGTAAGGTTAGTCATGTTCACACATTATGGTTCTCTTTGTAATCTGTTTCTGATGTAAGGGGACTTTCTCTCTAGGGATTCATAAAAGTGTGCTCATCGCAATGCTTTTTCCTTCTTCGTTAACTCTGTACTTGTGGTCAGCCTTCACATTTCTCTGCTTGAGCTGCCTTCTTGTTTTTTGAGTAACACCTTGAAACTAACTCATGTTGCTGACAATAATGTTTTCATTCTACTAAGTTGAGTATGTCTTTTGTTGGTATGATCTGACTTTACTTTACTTTATGATCTTGCTGTATATAATCTTATCAACTAAAAACTGCAGTCCTCCGAACAAATAGATGGTGATCAATGTCCCACTGCCGCACTTGCTAGTGGAAAGGTTACTCTTATAACACAGATGAACAAGTGGGAAGAGAAGCTAGCCGAAGCAAACAGAGATGGAAAGATGGTAAGTTGTTTGTAGTCTAGCAAGTAATCTGCTCTTAATGTTCTTGATCTCTTTTTATTCATTTACCAAGTTTCTTCATTTTTCATGGTCTCTGTTAATTCCTGATACTCTGGTAGGACAGAGACATAAGTTCAATGCTATCGGTAGCTTGGACATGCATACTGATACAGATGACGAATTTTTGGAAGATGGCTTGACTTTAACAAATCTGAAATTCCTTGCATAATTAAAATTCTCTTCCAATTTTCTTGTCATCCTACAGGTGGTTGTAAATTTTAGTGCATCATGGTGTAGTCCTTGTAGAGTTATAGCACCGGCTTTTTGCGAGCTTGCGGATAAATACAGCTCTATCATGTTCTTAACTGTGGATGTCGATGAGCTAGCTGTAAGTAAGACTTACATTCAAATTATATATGTTACTTCACATTGGATCATTTGAATAATGATTGAAATTGGACGATGGTGCTTGGTGCGTGCAGGAGTTCAGTAGTTCATGGGATATAAAGGCCACTCCGACTTTCTTCTACCTCAAAGAAGGACGAGAAGTGGACAAACTTGTGGGGGCAAACCAGCAAGAGCTATATAAGAAGACAGCAGCCATTGCTTCTTCCATAAACAGGTCAAGGTCCAGTAGTTCTCGCTGTTGACCTTCTTGTTTCTGTTCGATATTGTAAAACAGCTGAAATGGCACCATCGATCTTTGCAACTACCTTTACTCTTTTTTTTGTTTCTTTCTTATTGAATTTTGAGAGTTTGGTATATTAGCATTGCATACAAGAACTTTACAAAATAGAGCAATAAGAAGTGAGAGGATTTGATAGATTTTTTAATGGGGTGTTTTTGCAGCTGATAATTGAGTATTATTCGGTTCTTGCTTTTGTATGTGTTTCGACACTATAACATAGTCGGTTTTTGGGTTCTGCACGCAGGACCTCCAAGTTAGTGATATATATACTAAGAAAGGGTTGAATGGTGTTTTTTGCTGCATGAAATTTGTTCAAGTTTTAAGGACAATGGGACTAGAGAGTTTGTTGTGTTTCTTCTGAAACTAACTGTAAAACTGTTCAAGAGCTGTTTTCTCTCTTTGTTATCAGTTAAGGTTGCTGTGCGCCTTTGTATCGTTGCAGAAATTTTTGAGGGAATTAATTTCGGAATGTGTGCTACTGATGGATTGTTTCCATCTTTCTGTTTTGGTTCTTGCTTTTGTACATCTTGCACACCAATTTATAACCTGGTAGCCACCCAATGTTTTTTTCCAGAGTGCACACACAGACGAATCTTGGAGCCGATAATCAATAGCTTGTGTGTGCGCACGCGTGTGTGTGGGTGAGAGAGAGAGAGAGAGAGAGAGAGAGAGAGAGAGAGAGAGAGAGAGAGAGAGAGAGAGAGAGAGTTTATGTGCTATACTAAGTACTGATCATCTTGATGGTTTTAGTGGTTACAAAATAATCTGGTTCAAAGAAGAAAACTGCACGCTTTTATTATATCCTAGTAAGTACTTTGAACATATTCACCTCTCTCTCTCTCTCTCTCTCTCTCTCACACACACACACACACACACACACTTGAGCTGTTTGAAGGAAATGTTTTACATGCTGAAGAACATCAGAAGAATGTAGCGGTGACTTGCTTTGAAACGAGGCACTTCATGCCCATAAAACACTTCCACCAAAACCTGCAAACCATAAATCCATTAGATTTGTTATCCCATCATCAATAAGTTTGAACCTCTACTCGTACAAACTAACTCGTAAAAATGATACCATGGTCACATCCGGCTGTAATGGTGGCGTTGAGATCACGGACAGTGGTCTTATCAATAAACTTGTAGTCGCGCTTAACTTGATGGATGCACAACAAAACTGCCCTGGTGTGTTCTGCACACCCTCCCACCTTGCAGTAGTCCCCAGTGTCCGAGGCAGTCACGTTCACCCACCCATGTTCCGTGAGCTGGTACTTATCCGGGCAACTAGTTGAGCTCTGTAACAATCATGGAACATATATTGGTCATAGGAAAATAAGATGAGAGTTTGAGATATTTGGGAGGGCAATTAGTAGTTGTATTACATTTTGCAAGCATTCTCGAGCACTTTCCCATTGCTGAAATGGACTCAGATTCACATTTCCTGTTGGGTCTGTAACTTTCTTAATACTCTGATCTGCCACACATAAAAAACAGAAAAAGAAGTCCGAAAGTACATTTCAGAGACTTTCCACACTAAAACATTTCCTAACAACCAGCTCAAGTGTGTGTGTGTGTGTGTGAGAGAGAGAGAGAGAGAGAGAGAGAGAGAGACCTGCACAGGAGTCGGAAAGAAGGAGGAGAAAGGTCGCCAAGACAACGTGAACGACCATGATCTGGTATCCTGTTCCCTTGAGGTCCATCTCCGAACAAAAAAAAATTGTAAATTTGTTACAACTTTCTGACCAATTGGTCTGACAGATAGCTCGACTTGTATCATAGCACTGTCATTATAGGAGCTTATGTATTAGAGGATTAAACAATTGAAGAAACCTATGAAATTCATTGACACGCACGAACACAGGACAAATTACAGCAATAGACAAATAAATCCTCCGGAGAAAACTATAATAGACAAGTTAAAAAAGAAAATCTTAAAAAGGGTCCTAGCATAGAATCCAAACTTACCACTTTCCCGCAGATTCTACAGCATAGGGCTGCCTGAGAGAGAGAGAGAGAGAGAGAGAGAGAGAGAGAGAGAGAGAGAGAGAGAGAGAGAGAGAGAGAGAGAGA
>JAOWAN010000001.1:5807024-5826461 GCA_028566635.1 Lobelia cardinalis
AATGGGATATGTGTCGGTGTTTAAGATAGGTGGGACAGAGGATGAGACACCAAATGGGACAGGAAATCTGAATTCAGTTAACAACCTAACATGAAATTAGTAGCCTCATTTGAGTTTAGTGAAAATATAAATTATTAATTTTCATGCCAAATGATTGTCTTATTTGTTATTTTTTAATTTTATTAAAAATCGACCAATATTTTAGAAGAATTAATTTAACGTTGCACAATTTAAGAAATTTTAGTTATAGTTTAGATTTATTGTTATAAAAATTAATTTTTTTACAAGTTTAATTACAAGACATATATTTAAGAAAATTAATCTAATATTGTTACAAGTTAAATTTTCAAAAATAAGAAAAATAACTCATTTACAAACAAAGGATGTTATAATTTAACTTTTCCAAAACAAGAAAAATAACTCCTTTACAAAATGAAGGAGAAAATAACAAGTAGTACTCCCTCCATTTAATTTCAAGTGTTTCATGAAAAGTTGTGAACATTTTTTTATAAAATAAAATACCTAAAAAAAAAAATTGACAACACTGAAATATCTAGGAAATCAAATGTGGACTTTCAAGTCAATTCATACTTGTTATGTTATTATTTTTTATTATTAATAAAATTTGCAGGGTTTTGTTTATTTTTCTTTCTTTTCTTAAAAAAAAAAAAGTTGGAGGATGAATGGATACCAGGTGGTGTGGGAAAACAAGTGGTCGTCGGAAGTGGAGATAATCGCCCGAGGTGCGTCTTTGATTGAAAAACTGGAGGAAGGCACAGCTGAGAGCCCAAGGTAGACCCACTACCCCAGCAGGTGAAGAGTCAGCTAGATGGGAGAAACCAGCAGCTGGGAGGTTCAAATGCAACATTGATGGAGCGAGTTTTTCGGCCAACAGGAGGATCGAAGTTGGAGCTGTGGTTAGAGACTCTGAAGGTGTGGTGACGGCAGCTTTTTGCAAGCATCAAACGGGGGAGTTTGAGGCGACCGTTGTTGAAGCGATCGGGCTTGGGGAGGTTCTGAGTTGGTTAAAGGAGATGGGTACGTTCGACGTCGATTTCGAACTCGATGTCCAAGTTGTAGTTCGGGCTGTGGAGAGTGGGGTGGTTGACGAGTCCCTTTTTGGAGACATAATAAGAGATTGTATGTCTTTTTTGGTAGAGATGTCAAATTCCTTTATTATTTTTGTTAGACAATTAGCGAATCAGGCGGTGCACATGCTTGCGAGAGCCTTCATTTCTATACCTGATTGTATTAGTTGAAGTGATTTTATGCCTTTGATTCTTAGCAATGTAATAGACGTTATTATTCATTAATAAAAATGCTCTTTTAGTTAAATAAAAATGCTCTTTTAGTTAAATAAAAAATAAAAAATTAGGTTAGTAGTAAGTATTAATAGTATAACTCTCATTAAAGAGTCGGCAAAACGCCCTATTTGGTCCCTGATCTTTTAGGCAGTTGCCCACTTAGTCCCTAACCTAAAAACGCGCCCAATTTCATACAAAAGTATTGGAAACATGCCCAATTTTTTCACATGCATTGCAATGATTTTTGAGACTGGTCAAACGTGGGTCAGGGACTAAATTGGGCATGTTTCCAATACTTTTGTATAAAATTGGGCACGTTTTTAGATTAGGGACTAAGTGGACAACTGCCTAAAAGGTCAGGGACCAAATGGGGCTTTTTGCCTTAAAGAGTCCGTTGGAATGAAATCAGTTAGGCCCAACCAAAAAAAGACGTGCGTACCTGTCTCATTGTGTGAAAAAGAGAGGGATTATTGGACCGATCTTTGTTTGACAAGTGTCAGATTAACTACTTATCTATTATTCCCTCCTTTTCATGGGAGCGTTTTGGCGGAATCGAAATTCTCCTCAATAATTGAAATGAAATCTTTAAAGAAAGAAGATAAAAAAAATAAGGAGGATGGTTATTTATAAAGTACTATATAAGTATTTAATTTATATTTTTAATTTTTATATCAAAAATAATATTTATTAAAAAATTATACTTTTTTAAATAAAAAATAATAAATATTTTACGCTCTTAATAATTTTATATCCTCTTCGGGGCTCATCATACCCAGAGTAACTCCGACGGTGATTGAGATCATCTCGAGTAAGGAACGGCTGGTGCTTGAATCATCGCTATAAGGAGTGGTTGAGCTCGACTACAATAGATAAGAATTTTGCCAATGCTCGTCTGAAATTGAACCACAATATAATACATGCATGAAATTCACAAAGGATATTAGCCATTTAGGATTAGGTCAGCAAGTCAATTTTTGATAATTTAATATGATTTTTGGTAATAATTAAAATAAAAAAGTAAGAGAGAGATAAATAGATAATAATGAGATTTATAAAAAATTAAAAACTAAAAACGATGATACGGTGCAAATGGGATCATTGAAAATTTGGAAGCAGATATCTGATGAAGACACTTGATAATGCCATGAAGAGTTACTACTCATTTGCATAATATTTTTTTTAAAAAAAAAATTATGAACATAGTTAAATAAAAAGTGAATTTAAATGAAATTTATCAATATAAATCACTTGTTCTATTTATAAATAAAAAATAAATATTTTTTTAAATAAAATAATAAATAATTAAAATGAAACAAAAAGGATATATACTTATTTTTTTGGATTACGAGTGTGTGATCGTAATCTCCTTTTTGATGATTATAATTACCAATCAAGAATATTATAATTATTTTATAATTAAAATAACCACATAATTGTGCATCTTGCTTGTGTTAAAGCAAGGGACCGTGGCTAGAAACTCACAGTGCAATATTATTTCATATATTTTTAATTTAAATTAATCTCTATCTAAATATTAAAAAAAATAAAAATCATTTAGGGGTGCAAGTTCAAACCGTTCAAATCGACGATCGAACCAGACCGAACAAAATCGATCAGTTTGGTTTGGTTTTGCTGAACAACGGTTCGATTACGGTTTGCAAAATTCTCAAACTGCACGGTTCGGTTCGATTTGTTGTTCCGACACCCCAAACCGAACCGGATCAAACCGAACCGATAGATAATATATATTTTCCATTATACTCCTTATAGTTTTATATATATTTATAGATACCCCCTTATATATAATTACAAATATAATAAATTAATAAATTACCTAAGCACTTTAACTTATTACACATTACAATTGAGGGAAGACCGATTCACTTGTTGTTGTTGTTCGCCTTTGCTGTAGTGTGTTGGTGGTGGCCTTATTACTGCTACTGTCCTACACGAGCTTGTTTGAAACTTTTTTTTTCTTTTTCAATTATCTCATGAAATTAAATTTAAGATTTTTGAGTTTTATTATGCTAAATAATTTGTAAACCAATATTAAACTTGGGCTGTTTTTAAATTTTTATTATGAATTTTAGATTAAATATAATTTTTAATTTTTACTATAAATTTTATTCTATATTTAGATTTTTTGAAAAAATAAAAAATTTATCCTAAACCGACAATCGAACCGCGGTTTATAGGTTCAGTTCGGTTTGATTTTTAAATTGTGCGCTTCGGTTTAGGTTTAAAAATCTCCAAACCGATAGGATGCGGTTCGACTTGCAATTTATACCTCAAACTGAACCGTTGCACCCCTAAATGCATCTTACCTAAAAAACCAAAAAGAATTACTAAATAATTAGTAAAATTGATATGACTGTTATGCTAAAATCACTTGAACATTGAGTTTTTCAAGGATGTTTTGCTGTTATTATTATTTTTGTCCTTAACTGAAGTATTTTGAAAGCTAAATTAAGCAACGAAATAAACATCAACCATGAGTAATTAATTAGTACCACTCATTAGTTTCTAAAATGTGAGAGAGGGTAAAACTATGGGGAAAATAAAAAATTACCATTTGACTATGGGTTTGCCAATGAATTTATATAAGTGATCTCGGTATACATGAGAATATTTTAAAAATATAAATAATTTATTTTGAAAATAATTTTCTATTTTTTACTGTATTACAAAAAAAATTCAAAATTGTAAATATTTTTTGTACTTAAATTATTATGGTGTGTCCTGAAAATGTTTATTGGCAAAAAAAATGTTTATTGTCACGCAAAACTCATAAATTATTTGCTATCTCATTTCTAATTTCTGGCTCCAAATCAAAATCTCTGCGCCGACGTCAACATTTGGCTCTCTCTCTCTCTCTCTCTCTCTCTCTCTCTCGTTCTTCTTCTTCCCGTGTTTCTTTTTTTGTCACTTATCTTTCCAAAAGACTCAGAGAGAGAGAGAGAGTTCTCTCTCCGACCAAGACTTGAAACCCGAGGCTGGCTGGAGACACAAACAAACTTCCCTTACACACTCGCACACAAAAAGGAAGTCACTTTGAGAGAGAGAGAGAGAGAGAGAGAGAGAGAGAGAGTTAGCTTATCATCATCACCATCATCATCATCGTTCTAGAGAGAAGAAGATCCACTAGCCAGACTTGGCGTGAACGAAAAGATTACTCACTCGGTCTTTCCTCCCTCCCCTTTTTCCCTGTAAGTTCTTCTTCTTCCTCTTCTTATTCGCAACTCAATTCCTCCCATTTCTTGCATTATATATCCTGCTTGTTTCTCTATTGAATTGTCTTCCTCTTCTAGAAGCTAGCTACTGCTTCATATTATTCTTGGATCTTCGCAACTTCAATCAAGCTTACGGGGTATGCTTTAGTAATGTATTCAATTAGCTATCTTGAGCTACACTTTGATCTGATCTGGGTTCAGTCATTATAATTAGCGAGATGGGTTTTGCTTGATTCTTGTAAAATTTCAATCTTTAGAGACTTCTTGCCAATGGGTCATTTAATTGAGCTGTACTGTACTGTTGGGTTTGCTCTGTCAACGCAATTATTAATTTATGTATGTATACAATGATGAATATTTCCTCTGGCCGGGTTGATATATTCTTCCCAAAGCTTACTAGGTCTCCTAAAATTAAATTCTAATAAAAGTAATATCTTGGCAACTTCCAATTGTTTTTTTTTTTTTGTGGGGGGGGGGGTGTTTTTGGTGGCTAATGTAGAAAATTGAGGCTGTAAGCACAAGTATGTGACTTTTGTGCTTCAATCCATTTTAGTACTACCTTTTTAAAGCCACCATCTGGCTTTTCTTTGTCTTGTTCTATCCCAATAGCATTGTTTATTGTTTCTTCTATTCTATGTAATTTGTGTGATTGACTTTGTTGGCGTCAGTATGTTGCATTTTTTTTTTATGTTTGTGATTTTGTTTAGAATTCCCTCTTCTTCTCCATTACACTGTTTAGCTTCTCCCTTTCTGATTCAGTTTTTCTTTTTCTTCCTTTTTCTCTTCGGTGCTTACTGGATAGTTCAAGCTAGTATTATTCTGTTCTTCGTATTTGCACATGTCCTGTATCTTGTCTGGGTACCCTGGAGATCTTGCAATTCCAATTAACATCAAATCAAGTTGTGTGGGGGGGTGGGTGGGGGGAAGGAGATGTTATTTAATCAATTTTCCATCTACGAACCAATATTTCAATCTTCCTCCATCACTGGTAAAATATTAGCTAATCTATTCATTTTTATATCAGTTCTATGGTTCTACATCCATAACTTGCAGTTTGATTGTTATGGTTACCAATCCCACTGATTCGGCAATTTGAATATTCTATAATGATCAAAATTATGTTGTCACTATCATTCTTCCTTTCTTTATAATTTATCTCCAGGACTCATTCACGTTTCACTATCTCACAACCAAGCATAATTGTGGGCTAACTCCTTTTGCATCGTGGTCTAATACAGGCTTGTTACCCGTTGCAGCATAATTCTTCAGCATCTGTGATCCATGTGCTTGCTAGAACAAAAGTTGATGGTTGTAGGATAGCTGTGTTAGTTTGCCAGACATGGCGAGTAATATGAATACTAAAATTCGATTAGTTAGATGTCCTAGATGCCGACTGCTGCTTCCTGAGTTGGCAGAGCTTCCTGTTTACAAATGTGGAGGATGTGGTACAGTTCTCCAAGGTAATAATGTTGTCCCAGTTAAAGTTAATGTCTTGATAATTTATTGCTCCTTTTGTTCCGAAATAAGTGTCCACTATGAAAATTTGCCATTCGACAGGAAAACAATGATTTATGTCCACATGTTTTGGACCCACGCTTAGCTAATTGCATCCGTAGTCTCTCCTTTTATTTAGTCAAAAGTTCTTTTTAGAACTATGTGATGAGTCAAACATGACGTTTATTTTGGAACAGATAGAGTATATCTTTTGCTTCTAATTTATAATTGAGCATTTAGTGAATTTATTATAGCATAATATTTGTTGTTGCGATTCAATTGAAGTCTTAACGTACTTGCTTGATATGCAGCTAAAATCCGAAAAAGTGATACCAACGATGCAGCATCAGCTGTAGTTCGAACTGAACCTACCCCAGAACCTACACCGGAGCAAGCTTCTGAACATAAAGAAACCATCTCAATTCAGCAATCAACTATTGTTTCTGACGAGGTACCTGATAAGAACCATTGTGAAGAACCTCGCAGCTCAACGGATATCTCATCTCATGAGAATCCAGAATCGTCGCCGGAGGCAAGAACTCATATAGAATCAGATGTCGAAACATGCCTTCCTGACGAAGACAGCAGAATGGATCAGATTGAGTGTAGTGATTCTGACAAGGAGCGAAATGGAGACGCTAATTTGTGTGATGATGTCTTCTCCTCGCTTGAGATCCATGATCATCTTGAGGATGAGTCACCATCGGTACAGATTGAAGTGGATGGAAGTATGTGCTCTTTGGATGAAGAAAATGGCGATCAAAATGAACTTGAAGACAGCAGTAGTGAATTACTTGCTGAACTTACTTTCCATGAAATTGAAGAGTCAACAGAAGCAGCTGGCACAGTTGCTAAAGTCGATGAGAAATTGAATAATGGTCCGACCTTCAGAAGCTTGGTTGCTGAAAAGTTGCTGGATACAAGACCAAGGAAATTAGTCAGCAGTTCTCAGAGACCCTTGGATGAAGACGTGCAACAATCCCACCATACTGATCAAGGGTTTGAGCGGGCGAGATCTCTGAAAGTGGTTGAGAACTTTCCCGTAAATAACCAAAGGTCTGATCTCAGTGTTGCACCTGGAGATATGTCTAAATCTCCAACAATCAGAAGCTACAATGCTTACGACGGTAGTGTATCTTCTTTTGAAGGAAATGATGATCAAATTGTTGACACAGATTTAATACCGCGAAGAAGAAACTACAATGTCAGTTCCAAAATACCAAAAAGCGGTGATAATATTAAGCTATGGAAAAAGCTGCATTCCACGAATGAAGGCAAACGGCCTCATGAATACCCGGGAACCACAAGACATGACGATTCAGCCAGGGCTATGATGGCAGCGGAGGTAGATGAGGCTAGATCTAGGGTTCCCTTTTACTCTAGAGGTTTGCGAGCTACCCATGCTGATGCGAGTACATCAAGTCTTGAATTCAGTGAGTTCCAGTATAAACAGATGCACCATTCACCTGCTAAGCACAACAACCTGGAATTTGAAAAATTGGAATTGCTAAGAATGGTTCATCAACTGCAAGCTCAGCTTAACGACAGAAATATTATGACGGGAGAGGCGAACAAAAGGTTTCCTTCCAGAGTTGCCATGAAAGAGAAGCAGATTTCGTCTTACTATGATCACTTGGCAGACGAGAGGGAATTGCATCATGATCCAAATTATCCCAGGTATAGAATTTCTATGTATTTGCTTATGCGCACTTCTTTCTTGTTTGACATAGAGGTTGGATTGAGTTGTGTCCTTTCTTATGTTAGCATTGCATCCATCTTATTTTGGCTCTACTGATTATCTCAGGTATCCGGGACGATATGAGTCATATGACCAAGGAACAAGTTGCTCCCACCAGCATAAGCCCCCACGAATTGCTTTCTCAGGTGAAGCAGCACACAATAGAAACCAAGTTGACTACTCATGTTTCCATTGCTATTCCCAAAAGCGGTATTACTCTGCACAGCTGCCCCCACGTGATATTTATTGTAACGCAGCACACTATGGAATCCACCCGAGCCATTACAGTCCTTACCAATCGGGCACCTCGAGTCCTCAACATCACCCAGGCTCAGAGTTCTCCTTATGGAATCATGAAACAATATCCGATGATCAACGGCTTAGGAAAGACCGTGACATGAAAAATCGTCAGCCCCCAAAAGGACATTTCCGGCCGGTAGCAAATGGATCCCCACTGATCGCTTGTTATGCATGCTTGAAGATTTTGCAAGTGCCTGCAGATTTTCTTCTTTTCAGAAGGAGATACCACAGTTTGAAATGCAGTGCTTGTTCAAAGGTGCTGAAATTCTCCCTTCAGAACAGAAGTCGTTTGATTCCATATGTTCCGGAAGGTGAAGCTATAGCCCCTCCACCGAGTGAGGTAGATTACTCTGAATATTCTGATACTAACAAAGCTAGAACTTTGGGGACGGTATCCCGTTCGAGTTACGGTCGACATGCTGTATCCATGTCGTATTCTGATGATTTTGGGCGGTCATTTAGTAGGGATTACTCCACGGAAACAGATCCATTAGGTGTTGCTGCTCCATTTGATAGAAAGATGTCATCTGCCAGTTCTTCTAATCCCATGGAAAACAGGAAGAACTCTGTCTTGCACAACTCACAAAACCGCTACAAGAATCCAGTGCAAACCTCTGTTCCAGCCAGGCCTTCTTCCAAGAAGATTTCATCCGAAATCGAGGAAATCGAGGAGACTCCAGGTAGGTCGGGGTCTCCACTTCATCGCCTTATGGGCTATGCTTCCCCGAGCAAGGTGATGCGTGGATGATGGCTTAAATGGCTAAATCAAGAGATTGCGATTCTACTTTAGTGAGGTGCGTTGAAGGGTTTTTGAAGGAAAATATGCATTTTTTACGTTGTATACAAGTAAATAGAATTGTTGGTCATAGCTAGAGACTGTCAGAATTATTGTTCTATATGTAGATAAGTTCTCACTGGAGTTTTTTCATAGATGATTTGTTTTTGTCAGTCACTCGGAGATTTTTGTTTCTGTTTTTCGGTTATTGAGGTTGCTTGTAATGGAAATCTATTTCTTCATAGAATTATTTGTTTGTTTTTTTCTTTTTTGTTGTTGTTGGTTATTGAGGTTGTTATAATCAAGTTTCAATGTACCATAAATCAGCCATTAGGCATTGTTACATAAAGAATATTAATAACTGCTCTTCCATTTCAAAATGAGAGTCAAAATTCGATTAATTTTTACCAAATATCTACAAACATGCGCGCTTGCATGTATACACACATGCACTTTGAAAATCGGCTGATAGCTGATAAGCCATCACCGTAGGATGGCATGGACTTGTACAATAAAAATTGGATCACAATTCTTTATACTGATTCTCACGTGTGAGATTTATATACTATGAATTTACAAGTAATATATACAGAAGGAGTGCCGAGGAAAACCGGCAGGCAGCAAACTAGATGCAGAAAGAAGTCCATAGCTGCAAATTTCATTAACCCTCACTGATAGATGTTCCTGTTGCTGACTCTTCGATTTGAGGCAATGCTGATCCTATCATCCTGAAGCATGTTCATGTTGGGAGCTAGCAACCGGGTGTAACGATCAAAATAGAGCAGTTGTTTCATGAGAAGTGCAAACTCCCGCGGAAATCGTAGCCCATATGATTCACTAACTCGAACCTAGTGAAGACAAATATGCTTAGTATTGTTATTTTCATGGTGAAAGACAAGCATGAAGAAGCAGACAGATGTTCAACTGGCTCATTGTTTATAACTACTTACACGTAGGGACGGCAACGGGGTGGGTTAAGGGCGGGTATCTCCAAACCCGCCCTGACTTTCTCACCCTCCGCTCCGAACCCACCCCGCCCCGCAATTGTAAAGATTCGAACCCGCTCCGCCCCGCCCCATCCACATTCATAAATATTATTTTTTTTCAAAATTTGAATTTTTTAAAAAAATTTTAGTTATATTTTAACTCAATTCAAGCACTCAAAGGCTAAAAATGTCTCTTTTTCAATGTATACTATGTACATATTTTTTAAAAAAATATACATAACACTAGCCGGGGCAGGACGGGATGGGTTAGCGGCGGGATAGTGCCCAAACCAGAACCCGCCCCGAACCCGAGCGGATCTTTAAAAATTATGAGAAAATCAGATTTTTCGGGGCGGGACATCCTCGGGTTCGGGTCGGGTTCCGAAAATTTGTCATCCCTGCTTTACACGAAGTATCATAACATCACTCTTGCTTCCCCCATTATGAGCTCTTTAGGAAATGAGGTGGGCTTGAAGGAAGAAAATGGAAGGATATTATCCTCACCGGTCCATTGCAAGTAGGAATCACTAATCCAAAGGTAAAGGGTCAAGGAAACCATCGTCACTATTCTTAAACTTGGGTCAATCCTTCTTCTCACACTATGAGATGTGAAATTAGTGGGAAAAAAAGTGCTCCTATCAGAAATATGGTTCTACGTAGACCAAGTATGGGATTAATCCGACCTGGTATTTACTTATCAAATGAGAAAGGATAACCAAGATGGTCTTGGTGTAAGAATTTAGTACTTCCACCAATATAAGGAGTCACTGACGAAGCGCTACTAGAACACAAATTCCATGACAGCCTACTCAGATGAAAGTTTGTTGCCTTTAGGCGAATATATTGAATCTTTACTTAGAAAAAACTCCAGAAGCAAAATCTTACCACATCAAGAAATAGTGCATTCATCTGCCTCTCATCAACAACTATGTTTGCAGAGACAGCAGTTGCGTTCGTATTTGTTCCCCTCGCTGCTGCGACAACTATTTCGGTATCCAAATCCTGTTTCAACAAGCAAAAGTCAATTAAGAAGATAGTAGCTATAACTTAAGAGGCTGTAACATAAAAACTCAAATGACGTCGAGAAAAGAAAAAGAAAAGGCAAAAATAGTTAAACCACACCTGACATAAAATCTTCGTAGAAATGTTCTTTCCTAACTATGATCTAACTTGAATTAACAAATCATTTTTCTCATATTGACATTTAAGGCCTACTAAAGTTCTCAATTATGAATTCCGTTCTCTGACTCACATTTTACTATTTTTTAATTTTTTTTTACCTATCCTCCAAATAATCTATTCTCAATTGTCCATATGATTTTCTTCACCCACTTTTTTCTTAAACGGAAACCGACCATGTTCTCATCAACAGCCCAATAGTCAGAAAGCTACCGTTGAAACACGATTATGTTATTGGGCCCTCTTTCTAACAACTGCAGCTTTTAGATGAGTAGAACATTAACATGGTATCACAGCTTCAGAGGTATGCCAATGTTAAGTCTTGGGCCGCATCTTCATTTGTTTCCCTGCAGACTTGTAATGCCTAGTTGCGACATCGTTTCGTTTGCGACTCACCCAACCGTAGACCTTACACAGGTGAATAACTGAGGATTTCACATGAGAAGGAAAAACATGATATACTTGTTGGACCTCTCGCTAACAACTTCAGCTTTTAGACGAGTTGGAAAACTAACGGATGCCCAATCTAATATTGTCCACATGTAGGATAGATAGTTGCGTAACATGATGTATCTTTAAGTTGCAAAAACTAATTCATACACAGAAATTCCAAATATTTAATAATTGAACAGCACATAAGCTCTAAAGTCTATATCACAGTTTCCTCGGGAGTAGTTCTTGTAAAAAGGATCTTCCTCATTCCACCTCAAACTAGTGCATTAAAGTTGGTAGGGCAATCAGAAGACAATTGTATGTTATGACTCTAAACACATTAGGTAGTTGAACAATACAGCATGTACTGCATTGATGTGCAATTTTACTGTACCTATACTGTATCTATAGCATTAGTTTTTTTTTTTTCCTGATGCATAGTAGTAAAACATAGCAAAAAAGACGAGGCAAAAACTTAAAACGAGGGTACTGACAAGTTCTGATAAAAACAATACATGCCTGTATTGATGAAAATATTTTCTCTAAATCTCTTGCAAAGGCCCTCGAATCCACATCCGTGTTTGTGGCACCCATTTGAATTAATGCAGATGCCATTGACTCGTATTCTCCAGTTGCAATTGACCCCAAAAATACTTCCATAGCACCCCAAGTTTGGGGGGATATGCGCCCTACAATGCCTGCAATTCAAAATATAATGTCAAGTAACATGCAATAACATCTACATGCAGGTATTATGATTCATAAACATGGACCGCAGTTTTGGGTGTCATTAGGCTCGCGAGGTCTAGGACACAATCAGGGTTACATCAATGAAAATTGAATACAACTGTGGGTCATCCTTTTTTCAACGCTAACGTTTCCAGATTTTCTTCTTTCCGAATTAATTGGAGACATGGATGTATGTGTAATTATGTCTATACATGAGCTGAAGCATCCAAAAGTCTCAAGACTCGTATTCATTCTATGGTTGGGAGGTGCTTACCAACAGATAACACTTGCTAGCATGTAGCACGTCATATCCAAATAGGGATTTCCAGACAAATATGCTTAGCATCTCAAGTACTTAATAGTTAATAATCAACCGGATTTGAACTAGGTGCTAGGACAAGTTACAATAATATTAGAAAGTGTGCCATTGCATTTGTGAATCCCGACGATCCTACATCGGAAAGATTAGGGATATTTTAGTCACTTAAAAATGCCCCCCTACTACCACCAAGCGCCAACATAGCGATGGACTTTGGGTGGCTTGCGGCAGGCCAGCTTGTTGACTCAGGTGCTCGGTTGGACAGAGAGCAATGACGCAGCGGACTGGGATTTCAGGCTCGGCTAGAGTTGTGATCATCCAGGGTATGATCTTGGTCACATTCCGGCCTTAACGATGACATCAAGGATTTGAGTGGTGGGACAGTAAGTGACGACAACGGTAACAGTCTTTCGGGCTCAGCCGGAATTGCAATCGCCCGGGGGTAAAATCTTCATTACGTTTCTTCCTCAATGAAGACATCAAGGATTTGAGTGGGATAGCTGTGAATCACGATTACAACATCAGAAAGATTTGGGATAATTGAGTCGCTTATACTCCCTACGTCCCAATATATATATATATATATTTTTTATTTTTTTTTCCTATTTCAACTTTTTTGGTCAATCAGATTCATCTTTGAGCAAATATTACAAAAATATAATTAACATTATGAAATTACAAAAATACTTACAGAAATAACTATTTTTACAATTTCAGAATTTGGTCAAAGTTTAGTTGACTAAAAAAGTCAAATGAGAATGGAAGGAGTTAGGGTGTGTTCTCCTGGGTGTTTTTCACCCAGGTTAATTGGTTTTTGATTTTTCTCTCTCATTGGTCCCATAAGTTTTCTATCTATTTTTCTTACTTTTTACTTTTAATCATTACAAAAACTCAAAAACCAAATAAAAAGACTACCGATCCAAACACACCCTTAGTGTTTAGTGGCCACCTACGACCACCTAGTACCAAGTACCAACATATCCGTGAATTTTGGGTGGCATGTGCTAGGCCTTGTTGGCCCAAGTGCTTGGTGGGACAGTGGACGGCGATGTAACGGATCGGGTTTTGGACTAGGGTTGACCCAGGTGCTGAGTGGACAGTGGGCGGCGACATAGCGGACTGGTCTTTCAGGCTTGGGACGTTACAATATAACTCTTCAAAAAAGATTCAAAATACGTTGATTTCTAAAGCTAACTCATGGTTCTTTAATCGAGGCTTTTGCCAGGAATATGGTGTCAGGGTGAGGAAACACACAAGCTATGACTGTTCAATTTTTTTTTAAAACCCTTGTAATATTGACATTATCCAACCATAGAGCTTGAAAAATCATTATCCAAGTATACAACTGTAATAGCTTTTATGCCCCCCTCCACCTTCCCCCCACCCTTTTATTTAAATCAATATGTAACCATACCAAAGTCAAGAAACCCAATACGCCCATCTCGTAAGACCCATAAGTTGCCGGCATGTACATCTGCATGGAAGGTTTCGCAGGCAAGCAAGCTACCAAACCTGCAGACCATTTCATATGAAAAATTCTATTAACATCAGATATGGAAGTATATATAGAACATTTAGGCAGAATTTTTTGTCATAATTGAGTCAATACCACACATTAAGGGCAGTTATAAGACTGGTCTCTGGACTTGAAACAAGAGAGCTTATGGAGTCCAAGTCAGTGAGAGGGACACCATATAGCCTCTCCATTGTCAGAACTCGTCTCGTACTGCACTGTGGATACACTTTTGGAGCTGTAGCCTGCCTGGTAAGCCCCATAGACTCCAAGTATCGCCTAAAGGATTCGACATTTGCAGCCTCCTTCTTGAAATCCACTTCTTCTAGCATGGATTCCCTAATGTCTTTGACAATAGCAACCTACTAAAAAGGAAACTTTGCGTTAACAGATTATTTCAGGCAAATTTCAGGAATGCCTAATATTAAGAGTATGTTTTGGTAGATGATGAAATCATGAAATCCCTACTTCTGAATCAAAAAGAAGGATGTGTGAAAGACACAAACCAAATGACAAAACCCCATGCTAGAATTTCAATCTATAATAAGACTGAAAAAAAGAATATACTATATAGACGTTTAGGTACATGAAAGTATCAGTTCAATCTCCACAAAAACTGGGAGAGGAAAAAAGTAATTACTAAAATACGCAAGTACCACCAGAAATGGTCAAATGAAAATTAAGAAACTGAGTTAAGAGTTGTAGGTGACTAGGTGTGATGTACATAATAACCCAAAACATTTTTGCCAACGTCCCTGTGCCGAAACGACACAACATGGATGTGCCAGTTTTACACCACACTTAATGCAAAATACTAGCCTTTTTGGCGGTCCCAACACCTGGATCTAATTCTCATAGTCAAGTTGTATGAGAGAGAGAAAGAGAGGACATGTATAAAAAGTGCATTGATTGTGCTATCATATTCCACTGGTAAGAAGCATGATGTCATATGATTTAGGTATAACAATTGGTCCAGCGTTCATTTCAGTTGTATTGATATCACCTCCTACTGAAACACTCTAGTAATCTACCTTTATGAGTAAATTTCGTTAAAAGTAAGATATAAAATGACCAAAATTACTTTTAAGACCTGAAGAATACTGCCCCTAGCCCCAGAAATTAAAATTTTCTAACATAATTGACAAAAGTTTCCACACCATACCAGAGATGCACGGCTCAGTTCAGGATTCAAGAACTCTAATATGCGGGTGACAACATATACGAAGTTTAGATCTGCCACTAAAACATCTTCTATCCCAGGTTTCAAGACCTTGATTACTACGTCTTCTTGGGAGCCTCTAAGCCTTGCCCCATGCACCTGGATATCATATTCAATACTTCAACTTATTAGAGATTGTCAACACCACTTTTAGTAAAAGTGAGCTTCACGAAGAACAGTTAAACCTGTGCTATTGAGGCAGATGCAATTGGTGTTGGATCAACATACTCATAGACACTCTCAATTGGCCCCCCTAATTCTTCACGTAAAATTCTTTGAATTTCTTCAAAAGGAACTGCAGGAGCTCTGTCAAAACAATACTGAAATTCTTGCACATATTCTGGTGGAAACAGCGTGGGTGCAGATGCTATGAACTACAAAATACCACATATAGAAGCATTCAGAGACCGCAATTCATGGAACAAGACAAATAATTTATTTGGTGAGAAAGATACCCCATTGAACAAGTCAAAATAGTAAACCAAAAAATGCACCTAAATAAGTTACTTAATCTTCTATTGTAACCATATCCAACACTTCACAAGAATTTGTTTTCCCATTTATCAAAGAAAAGCAATAACCTGCACTGACCTGACCTAACTTGACATAGGTTGCCCCCATACGTTCAAATAATTTTCTCAAGTATAGAGGTGAGAGCAATCCAAGCTGCAACTGAGTTGGCAATGTGGTAAGGGAATTTCTGGACTGCATAATGTCACAGAGTGGCCTCAATTAGAATTAAATCACAAGGTTGACATAGAAAGAGTTACTAAATCTACATAGATCAACAGAAATAACACGTCTGGGGTGGGGGAAGTTATAGTAGAATAAGAACATTATGGCTCAGTTACGATGATTACACATCAACACCATACGGAATCCCCTTAATTTACCTCAGATATCATGTTTTTACCTTCCCTGTAAAATTTAACATAATCTTAAAGCCAACAACATGAAATCACAATTCTAAATTTTAGCTTTGCAAAATTTGGGGAAAAGTTGTTAATAATTGACAACCTGATGAAGTCATACTGAATAACAAGAAAGCATGTTGCCATCATAAAACTTTATAAAATCTTTTTAAGATTGACAATGAATGTGAATAGTACCTTTGACACATCTGTCAGCCACTCACTGCCTACCCCAATCACTGCTTGAATACCTTGAGCCAGTCTTAGAGCTCCACGTGGACCGGTATTAATGGAAGTCTGGACAATATCCTCCACAAGTTTCGGCAGTTTCTCCACACTATCTGGAGGGGAAAGAAAAAAATATAAACCTTCAAAGCATCTGATCAAAGCACTAAACAACTATGGCACCCCAAGCTATATAAAGTAGTTGTTCCTACCATGCCTGATAGCTGCCAATATGTAGATGAAGACGGAAAACACAACAAAGGAAAACTAGCCCGAAACTATTGTAATTTATGGCCCTAATTTCTTCTTATCCCTTCTACTCTAGAAAAATTTCTCAAGTATGTTTTTTTTTTTTTTTCCTGCTACAACTTTGTCTACTTTAGATTATTTCAAGCTCCAACAATATGTGTGTTTCGGGGAGTTTGGGGTTCAATGGTCTCCTAATGTTTTCTAGGTTATGTACCCATGTTTCTTAAGGGTTCTTAGTATTTTCCCCAACTTTGTATCGAGTAAATCCTTTTCGTATCAACAATCTCAAAACACCATAGGGTGCTCAAGACATATAAAGAAAAACTACCCTTAAGATTTCATGTAGCATTTTTGGCGATACCTCGGCTCTCATTCCTGAACTTGCAAAAGGTGCATGCCATGAACATAAAAGAAATTATGATTTCCTGATAATTTCTAGTACAAAATAGACACACAATTTAAATATACTCCAGAAATAAAAATCAAAAGCTGAGGATGAGGATGAGAGATAAAAAGGAATATCTTATAATCATAATTAACAATTCTTTTTTTTTTTTTTGAAGGGGGGGGGGGGTGGTGGGTGAGAGGGAGGGAGGGAGGGAGGGAGGGAGAAAATTTAGTGTACCTTGAAAACGAGAGGTGAAAAGATCCTGATCCTGTGAATATCGAGCATAGAGAATCAACCTACCAGAGCGATACTTAAGCTTTCTTGGTCTACCAGAAATGCTAACACATGGAGCCTGAAAATGAAAAGAAGCGCAAATTAAGCTCCGATATCTAGAAATGTTCACACGCAATAGCAGATTACAGTGGGAGACAAGAAAATAGGAAATGGAAAATAGTATTGCCATTCAGAGCAGCCACAACAATGACTGCATGGGCTTGGCATGAAGAATCAACCAAGAATATCCTGCCACATCAGCCCAACAACGCTACAAAATGGCCAGCTATACACGCCCCGACATAAAAACCGAGCTGCAGAAGAAGCCCAAGGCTTCCGCCTTTTTTGGGATAAAAAAGTGGGAGAAAATCTCACTCCTCCAATAATAATGTGCCACATCAACCAGCTTAATTTATTTATCTCATTCGATTTTTAAATGGCCATAACTTAAAAAAAAAAATTTAATCACTACTGTAAATGATTTTTTTCAAACTATAAATAGAGACCAATATTGCTATATTTTGCATCACTTCTTCAAATCTCTAATTTTCTTCTTTATTCCTTACAAAGTTTGATATTACTTTTTGTTAAGTGCATTTTATCTCCTATTATTTTCTAATTATGGATCTAAATTATCCTAATTACGAAAATTCGCAACACTCTCAATCCAATTCAAATGTCAATTTTTCTCCAAATGTTCAACTACCTTTTGATCCAAATTTGTTAAATCATCCTTATCAATATTCCCAATTATGGGGTTTATATCCTACACCTCAACAAGTTCCAAGTGTTGGCAACACTCTCAATCTCTTTAAGTCTCAAAATAAATCAAATCTATTTCCTTCTGCATGAAGAATTCAAGAATATTTAGACATGGTGTTGTAATGATCGTAATTTTTTTGAGTACTTAAATGTTTGTGTTGTAATGTTTGAATTTTAATGTTTGTAATGTTTAAACTTTAATGTTTTCTAGTACTTAAATGTTTGAGTTTGTAATGTCTGAAATTTACGTGAACCATCTTCCATTCATCAAAGAATTGGTGGAGACAATGACAACACATGAGACAATGACTACACATGAGACAATAACAACACAAATGAAAGTTAAAGTTACCTTTAATCACACAATTGATACACGTCCGAACCATCTTCCATAAATTCTCCATCCTCTCTTTATCTTCCAACAAAGAGAAACGAATATGTATTCCTCTTCAAACTCGTCATCATCATCATCAAGTTCAGATGATGAAGATATTGAACATATGTTTACTAGAATTAGGGAGTTGAATCAAATGGCGGATCAAAGTAGCCAAAATGAAGAAGTTGTTGTTCGCTCAATTGTTCCTCTAATATCATCGACATTCCAGAGACCTAATGCTCAACCGATCAGAAAGTAGGTGCACAGAGAACGTGAAGAAGAATACGCGCGCTTAATTAGAGACTATTTTGCTCGGTATCCAATTTTCCTGAAAGACTATTTCGTCGTCGATTTCGAATGCGGAAACACTTCTTCGTTCGTATTACGGAAGCATTAAGTGCATCAGATGATTTTTTCCAATAGAAAAGGGATGCTACTGGAAGACTTGATTTAACGATGGAGCAGAAATGCAATGCTGCTATTCGTATACTAGCATATGGATCTGCATATGACTCAGTTGATGAGTATCTCAATGTTGCTGAATCTACGGCAAATGAGTGTCTTCTCCATTTTGTTGAAGGTGTTATACTCCAATTTCGCAATATTTACATGCGACGCCCGAATGCCGAAGATATGGGTAGACTGTTTCAATAAGGAGAAGAGCATGGATTTCCAAGAATGATGTGTAGTATTGACTGCATGCACTGAAAATGGAAGAATTGTCCTCGAAGTTGGAGAGGACAATTTAAAGGTCGAAATAAAACGCCAACGCTAATTCTAGAAGCTGTTGCCTCTCGTGATCTTTGGATTTGGCATGCATTCTTTGGAACACCAGTTCGTGTAATGATATAAATGTTCTTGATCGCTCTCTGCTATTTTCAGATATTATCGAAGGTCGAGCTCCGCTAATGAATTATATGGTAAACAATCATACATATAAGATGGGGTACTTTCTTATTGATGGCATCTATCCAAAATGGGCGGCATTTGTTCAATCAATCAACGCTCCTCAAACTGCAAAGCACAAATTATTTG
>JAOWAN010000001.1:5830166-5857375 GCA_028566635.1 Lobelia cardinalis
TTTAATTAAAGTTAAATTCATTTAGGATTGAATTAAATTAATATATAATTTAATTATGATTGAATTTAATTAAAGTAGATTTAATTAGAATTATTTCAATTTTAATAAATATTAAAAAGAATTACTTATTTAATTAAAATTTAATTATGTAACCTTTAGTTACATTTAGCCCCTTTAGTTTACATAGCTAGAAAAAGATGAAAATATCCATGAAAAAATAAGATTTCATACATGTTAGTCCTTGTTATTAGGTTTTTGATGATTTTCGTTCAAAATGGCCCTTTTGGTAACAAAAAAATTAGTATAGGGCTCAAACGACTTATACTCAGACCTGGGAGGTCCTTTTCGCCTTTTCACGAAAATAATAGGACCTAAAATGCAGAAAACCTTTTTCCATAGTAAAAGATAGAGCTGTGTTAGAATGCACCATGTTGAAGAGATTAATATTTGTAGAGCCAACTGCAAGTAAATAGTGCCATACATTCATTATATCATTTGTGCATTCATAAAAACATAGGAGAAGAGCTAGACATCTTCTTGCACACATTGCACCTTCCACTAATCAGATATTCCATGGAGGTTCCAACTATAATGATTAACTCTTACACAAATGTGGACATACAAAGTGTTAACATAGCAATTGTAGCGATCATTCGCAAGAGATTCAGGGAGTATTAAAGTGTTCTTGTCCAACCATAAAAATTAAAGAAACAACAGAAAAACAAAGACGAGCGTTAAATGATGTATTTCCATTAGCTTAATGTCATTGGCATATTACACTTGACAACACAAACTAACATGACCCCCCTAGAATCGTACGATAGAAATGAAAATGATTTTGCATTCAGATTTTCTAAACTGAATTTCAAACTTGCAGCCACTTGACAAAAAATATGTCCCACAGATAGACGAATACTAATACTGCATCAAGATTCTAGGTCAGAATCTGATTCTGTATCTGAGCTGAACTCAACATGCTTTCTTCTGTTTGTGTTTCTTTCTAGTAAGGGTAGTCCATCATCGTCACTTGAGTTCACCTCACCATCTTGTTGCAAGGAAGTGTTAGCATGCAGATTTCCATCAGTTTTGTCCAGGCTACTTGATTTGAAGATTTCAGGCCTGAATCGATAAAGGCAGTATTAGACATAAAATACATGCATGAAAAGGAAAAAGACTCATCTGATATCAAATATTTTCGCCTTGGGAACTTTTGTTAATCCCGTGCATTCAGTGAACAAAAACTCTCGATGTGTTAGTCAACACTGCCTCTTTTTCTAACTAGTCCTACTTCCAATTTTAGTTTAACCCCAAAAGACAGCCACATTGTTAAAAGATAGAAATTTCAATTTCTTTTTACCTTATTTTTTTCTTCTGAAAAAGACACGCTTCTACGTGCACTACAAAATATTCAATCTGTTTAGATAGAATATGGCTCAATGTCAAATAGCGGTTAATATGAGAATATCTGTGTAGCCTAATATGTGACAACCTAGCCCTCCTTTTGTGTCTCATCTAGTCAAAAAGAAACGAGCAGAGACGTTACAAAATAAACAAGTTCTCTAGACGGACCATTCTGGAGATTTTTGAAGCACACGGACTTGTTCATGGAAAAGAACTTGAACAACGATACACGTCACTTTTCTACCAGAGTCAATGGCCTCCTCTCTCCCACTATCATCAACCAAAACAAAATTACCTGCAAAATCAGATATCCACAATGTAAGCCTCATTATTCAATCAATGCACTTGACACTTGCTAATTAAATAGTAGATCTTTTAAAACATCTCACCTCGTTTTATCCACATGCTCTTCTGGAACTTGGCTGGGAATATTGCCAATGCTTTCTCTCCTTTTGCATCCATTACCTATTAGATATAAAATACCAAATAATTGAAAGGTCAAGACAGACCCACGCGTACCCAGGTGTACACATAGATAGATATGTGAAGGGCTACTGTACCTCAATGAGATTGGATCCTCGAAGAGATACAACTTGCATAACGTTTTGGCCTTCTTGAAGAGTTAAAGTCTCTTCCATGGCTGCTCTCATCAGATTTTTCCTTCCTCCTTTCATTGTCACTTCCCCACTACTAAGTTGTGAAGCTCACTATAGATGTCAACACTGCACTCTAATCTCTGTGGAATGGAACATAACAACATAGTTATTTCATAAGTAGTAGTCCCTTCATTCTCAAATTACATAACACTCTTCAGTGACCATTTTAGCTTTGCAAGTGGAAAAGAAAATATGAAGGGTGAGACAGGTGATTAGTACTTGGGAATGGAGGGCGTGCATGCATAAACGTTACTCTCTATCTTCAAAAACAGACAGTTACATTTTAGTATTCCCGAAAAATGTTAATTCTCTTGCGTGCATATAATAGAAAGATATAATGTAAATGAAATTCAGAGGAATTATAGACGTAAAAGTACAGTATCAAAAGTTTGAATGTTCAAATAAGATGTGTGTGCATCTAACAAAGTAATAACGGCAGCCACATCCCAGCATTAAGGAACGGATTCAAAAACTGGAAGGGGATCCTAGGTTTCCACTCATTTCTTCAAAAGTCGAAGCTCAGCCACGTGAAATATACCATTCAAGTACATGTGCCAGTTTCTAAGGTCGACCCAGTTCCACAATATTAAGCACTAATAAGTAATAGCCTACTATACATTGATATGTTCACATAAACATGGGCTCAGGGATGTGTAAATATGAATGTGTAGACTGTCATCAACTTTCCATTACAAGAGTAGTGATTAAAATTAATTTGTAGACCGGCGTGAGCCTGCCATTGAAATTTCTGCTTTATGGCATTTCTGATCAACTTAATTATGCAGTTGACTGAACTTGCACAAAAACAGTTTAAAGCATTGATTTCGAGTACTTCACTAGAATTTCAGCTCAATTTAAAGGACATATAAAGGGGAAAAAGTACAATAGTAAAAGGTTGTTACTTTTCAAATGAGACTCTATTTTTGATCATTCCTTGTAAAACGAATGAAGCAGTAAAGATGGCTGATTATTACAGGCTACGGAATTCTAAGAAAGAAAAACAATCTGAGTACTGGACATTATTTTCTTGCATGCATAGCAAATTTCACACAAACAAATGCGCTATAATTTGGTTCATCAAATTCATGCCTTAAAATTGAAGCTAATTTAGCTAAAAAATTTGAACTATATGAGCTTCAGTTCCAATTTCCTTTCTCACTATTTCTCACCTCAATCCATGGTGCACCAATCAATACCAGTGTTATTTACCAAAACAAATTGAAAAATAGAATAGATAAAATGATGAAATTAGCACGAACCTCCAGCGTTTAACCTCAGAAATCACTGCCGCCGGACCGATTTACCCTCCCGCCGCCGTCAACCACCTTCAAAATTCAGCTTATTAGTAAAACTTCGCTGAACGTTGGTTTACCGGGTTAGGGTTCTAACTAACTATATTTCGAAGCAACGGTAGAACGTAGGGTATGCAAGCAAATTAAGGGTATTCTTGTCTTTTACTATTCTGCTAGCCCCGTCCGTACGACATGGTGGTAGACTGGTAGTTTAGGGGAGGGGAAGCATTTGTCGTTCGTTTATTGTTGAGGGGGTGATTTGGAAAACTGTTTTTTCTTTTTGGAATTTTTTACGGCGAAACGAAAACCAGTGACGCGACACCACCGCCGACCAACGGCCACAAGGAATCCATCTTAGGGTTTGCCAACAATTTCTGCGAAGTCGAAACTCCGTTACTGCGTGGAATTCAACATTCAGGTTTTAATTATGCTCACTAAAGCGAACACAAGGATATATAGATTTGAATTAACAGTTTGATTTCTGTTTTATTGCCTTTTTCATCAACTTACTTGTCGAGTTTAAAGACTGAACCTGGGGCAAATTTTTGGATTTTGTTTTCGGAATTAGCTGCATTTGAAGTGCATTGAAAGCTTACCTTTTGTTTCAGTATCTTACTTTAGTTATTCGGTATTTTGTGCTTAGTGATGGGTAGAAGGAAGCAAGCTCGGCCGCATAGGTCGGGAGGGGTTGTAGGTAGCCCGTTTGTTTGCGGAGGGGCATTGAAGGATCAGAATGCTTCCAGAAGTGAAGATACTGAGATTATCAATCACCAGGTTCCGTTTTATGTTGATATTGATAGGACTAACTGGGGTTTAGCTGAGCATCTTGACATTTCGGAAGTAGTGTTGAGGAATTTGAATTTAAGTGGAGAATTTTGTCATGAAAAAGATAGCAAGGAGATATTTGGGGAGTCAAAGTATTCTTTAAGGTTTCGTTTATGCAATGTGAATGAGTATTTGGGTCGAATTAGGTTAGGTCATTGGCCTGTAATATCTGCTGGTGATTTATACCTGGAGTTCTTTGAAAAGCGAGTAATTGGAGAAACAGAAACAGAAACACATGTTCAGATGGTGACAGGGAGTTTTGATGGACCAGATGAAGGTGTTACAGGGCTTGTCCACTTGGCTAGTCTGAAGTTTTTGACGTTAAGGCCTCTTCCGGGGACGACCTTTTCGGAAAGCTTATCATCCTTGCTGTTAAGGGTGGAGATACAAAATAGTGCTTTTGATGCTTGCGAGTCGCTTCTTGACAGTACAAGGCAACTTTGGAGAAAGAGTATGGTGAATGTCATGGCTTGGCTGCGCCCAGAAGTTATGACTTCAGAAGCTAGATACGGATATAAACTACCAGCTGACATTGAAATTGATTTTCCGGTTGATGGAAATGAAGATTCTTCTCCCCCCAGGAAAGCAGCTAGGTTTAACATTGCTTCTTTTTATGAAGCCATTAAACCATCAAAGTGAGTGTCAATACTAAGTGAATTTTTGATTGATGCATTATCTTCTTACGCTGGTTCGGATTCCCAGTTGCTTTACAATTTATGTTTATTCTGTTACATGCTTGCGCTTATTGTTTTTATGATATGCAGAGAGGTTCCAATGCTCAATTATCACCTGCCTGACTTGCTTCCTGAGCTCAGACCCTATCAGCGCCGAGCAGCTTACTGGATGATACAGCAAGAGAAAGGAGCTTCCAGATCTTCTGGTGGAAGTGGAATAAGTCACTCTGTTTCTCCTCTGTGTATACCTGTGGATTTAATTGACTCATGTACGAAAATGTATTACAATCCATTTAGGTATGAGTTTTAACACCCTTTGATACTTGTTCATTATCATTTATTGCATGCATGATAGTATTTGTTTGCAACCAGCTTATTGCTAATTGTGACCTGGGCATCATAACGAATTGAACCCACGTTAACAACCTGTCTGGAGTTGTGTGTAAAGTAGCTTTCCTAGACACGGCTAGATGGGTATTTGGGTCGAAGTAGAGCCTATCACGGTCTATCTGCTTGCAGCTGAACAAGAGCGTGCTTCTGCGTGTAAAGTAGCTTACCTTTGAAAGCCATCATTTTCCATATCCTGGGTGTTAAGTTACCAACTCACCTAAATGCTTAAGGTGGTAGAGAGGAAATCGTCAATGTAGGCGAAGATTAACTCTCCCCTTAAGTTTGAGCCGCTTGCAGATGGAGGGATAAACAAAGGTGCATTACAAACCAAACAAGCTACCAAAATCCTGCAGGAAGCAAATGGAAGTGGGATAACTCAATCCCAAAGCCACACATAATTCTAGAAAATTCAATACCGTGTTAAGAACTTAATGGTTATGCCACTTCCATCCTATCATATACTGTAAGGAGTAATGAAAGGCCTACTGGCTCTATCTCCTTCATTTGGTGTACTTTTATTTCGTTTGCAAATCAGAGTTACTGGAATGAAAACTGAAAGGTAATAGAAAGTAAAAATTGAATGGTGTTAGGTATCCATAACTCAACCCCAAACCGCAATGTTTTCTTTAACCCCAGTTCTTCCCTATATAATGAAATCGCGGATCTTTCTTAAACTACGAAATACGAACCCCATCCCTTCCCCCCCAACAGCAACATTTTTCCCCATGCGTTAACATGTTAACATCTTTTCTATTTTTCAGCGGAAGTATTTCATTGAATCCAAAATACTCCCCGCCCTATGTTTTTGGTGGTATTCTTGCAGGTAATTCTTTTTACATTTATTCTGTTTTTGCTTATGCCAACTTTAGTACAATTCGTTCACCTCTTTTCTGAATGCTCAGAAATACTAATGTCCAAGTAGCTCATCTTTTGTCAAAAGAGTATTTTACGTCGTATCTACTTGTTTTGGAGATATAGTACTCCCTCCATTTCCTTTTTAGTGTCCACTTTCTCCCCCTTATGTGAGAGCTTTGTGTTGCTTTCGGGACGCTTAAAAGGAAACTGAGGGAATATTTTTTAATTGTTGAATAATAAAACTTTGTATGTATGGTGAAATTATACAAGAGGAATGGGAGGCCAGTCAACTGCCGGTCATACCCTTTGGTTGTCTGGGAATCTGTCTTCCTTTTATCAGTTATGAATCAGAAATAAAAAAGAAATAGAAGTGAGTACTCCTATCAATTTTCCCCTTAAAGTTGTCAAGCAGTTGGAGAAAGTTAAAGAAGCTTACTCAAACGAGCATGAACTCTGACATTGTCTTGTGTTTAAACACCTTTATTGCCTTGCATTCAGGTTGAGCTCACTTGTGAGTTTGCATAGTTTACTTTTATCAGATAGTCATCTTTGGTTTGTAGGTTGAAATTTGTATCCTGTTGGCCAGTTTACATACATATATTTCTTTTATAGAAGTTAAGAATTCATTGGTAAAGCAGTTATTGCTTCAAATGCTGTAATGTTTATAAGCCCTAGGTTCATTGCTTACACATCTAAATATAGGCATGCAAAGCATTCAATTCTAGCAAGGGTTTCAGAAGCCTCGTCTGGATATTATACATTGCCAGAATCTTGCTTATTGATGTGTATTGATTTTTATTCGGAATGCTACGTAGTTTTAAGATTCTAATATAATCATAATGCCCGGGTTCTATTTGCTTTTCAGTTTGGAGTTTCATTGTGAGATTGGTGGGTTTCTTATGCTAAAAGATGAACCAAAATATGATTTAAATCCCTTTCTCATTCTGTACACTATGACTTTGTTCCATATTTGTTCTCAAGATTCGCACTTGTCATTATAACACGAAGGAGATATTCGGTTTTCACACGTAATTCTTGTTGGTCTCAACTATTGGACCTAAAATTCTTATGATCTCTTATTCACGTAATAAGGACAGTGATTGAACAAGTATTATGCTTCCATCAATTCAATTCGTTACCCATCTTTCTTAAGTACGAGCGATCTTTCTATAATCAACACTTCATACCTTCTATAGATGTCTATCATACACCGATTTCTGGTTTATCATCTTCTACCAGACTGTGAGGCTAATCCCACATCAGAAAGTGAATTAGGAGTGAAGTTGATTAGAAGAATGTAAGTGACGATTTGGGTTGCATATCCCATTTCTCACTTGTTGGTAAGTTTTCCCAAGGGAGAAATTGCAGAATGGCATCCAAGGTTGCCCCTCATGGTGTGCAAACCAGGGAACAAACTGTGCATTCTTAAGTTAGTGGCTGACTCTTGCATGTTGTTGTGCGGACACTTGTGTTCTGGTATTGCTGACCAGAGTTAGTGCTACGCAGGACTTTGACAGGGTGATTCCGTATCACCCTAGTGGAACGTGTGACTCAAAAGTCAGATCCTGCGGGGAATTGGAAAATGTTAGAGCCTGTCTGTCATCTAATTTTTCTAGAGTTTGGGATTATTTTTGAAGATTAAAGGAGCAAAAGATCTCTTCTTGCCTAGGGGGTACGTGGCGCTGGCGTGGGGGTAATAAGACGCTTTCAACAAAGTATATAAAATTACTGTATCTTTGAAATATTTTTAGAACTGTTAATATATATTAGATTCGTAAAACACAGTTGTGGATGTTTAATCAGGAAAGTCCCCAGTTGTATGTAGAAATTACATAAAAGATATAAATAATGAACCATATGCAAAATCCTTTTTATCTTAAACAATACTACAGTTATGTGATGGCGCATGTGTATAAGCCACGAGGCCCAAAAGAACGAATACACAACTGTGTGGATGACTAGGATTACTAGCTACCCGTCTTCGTGCAGGCAAGTGCAGCCTACAATCTGATCTGAGGACGGGCTTTTGGAGTCCTTAGACTTCCTGTGCTCCACATATTATTGTATGGTCAAAAGCTACCTATTTCGTATAAAATCAGATATGTAAATATAAATCCACTGAAATTTAATCTTCTTGAGATTGTCAATATTGTACATAGGGTGTACTCATAAGGAGCATCTGACTTGATGTCATGCTCATCTTCGCGTGGTTTACTTGTATTAATCTGTTTGAGGCTCACAAACTTATGGGAAAATTTGGGGGAGGGGGGTGGATGGAGGGGAAGGTGGGGAGCGATGGAAAAGAAAAAAGATGAATTGTACAAACACTTTTTACTCTGCTGCCTTTCTGCAAAATCTGTAAAAGGAACTTTGGCAGGCTTTGCAAGGCTCATGGCATTTGTGATAACCCGTCCTTTACAGTAGTCACCGTCAAAGATGTGTGATATTTCTTAGATGTCTAGAATTATTCCGCATTTTGTGAATGCAAATTCAGTTGAGCCCTGCAATGCATGTGGTTTGCAGCCCAATCAGACAATGTTCCCAATTCCAGTCAAAAACTTAAAGACAACTTGCATTTTCCATTTCTTGCATGTCGTGAAAGTAAGGCGAGTCGAACTTAAGTTTATTCTGAGAGTAAAACTTGTCTCCCTTGCCGATTTGGGCATAAAAATTAAACTACAAACTTAGATATCTTTAGTTGGGCCATTGCTTTTTCAGATGTCCTGATCTATCCACATTGGTGAACAGCCAGAAGATAAGAAGACTTGAGTACGTTTTATGGACCAAACCCCATTTCCTAGATGAAAAACATATATATTTAGCTTATGCTTGTGAAGTATTTGTAGGTTCGATTGGTTAAACTTATCCAGCAACTACTAGCTATCAGCTAGTAGATTCTGTTTTAGTAATTGTCTGATTTTAATTTCCAATGAAGTATAAGTATCTCCTTTTGGCCTATAATTCGTTAACAATGATTTTTATCTTTAGTTATTGGTTGTCAGTATTTGATAATCTGATATGACTTTTGTTGTTCAACTGTATTATTGATGACAAGCACAGATGAGATGGGTTTGGGCAAAACCATTGAGCTGCTTGCATGTATCTTTGCCCATAGGAAGTCCAAAGCTGAAGCTAGCATTACACCCGACGAGGTAATGCAAGTTTCTGGTGATCAGAAACTTAAAATCAGTAGAATGAAAAGAGAGCGTGTTGAGTGCGTATGTGGGGCTGTGAGTGAAAGTTCCAGATATAGGGGATTATGGGTGCAGTGTGATATCTGTGATGCTTGGCAACATGCAGATTGTGTTGGCTATTCAGCTGAAGGGAAAACTTTACTAGCGGCCGAAGAATCTGGAGTAGGGGTTGGAAAGAATTTTAAAGGAAATTCACGGAACAGAAGTAAGAGAGGAAGCACATTAGTTGTGTTCGAGGATGCTCATATCTGTCAACTGTGCACCGAACTGCTTCAAGCTGCTGAAAAGCCTGTAGCTACTGGTGCAACTCTTATAGTGTGTCCGGCTCCTATATTGCATCAATGGCATGCTGAAATTATTCGGTATACCACCTCACTTCAACATTTTCTTCAACCCTGCCACTTGAATGTCTTCAAACTTACTATGGTTTCTGCGTGTTATGTCGGTTAATGTGCCTTTCCGTATAGAAAGATCAGAAGAATGTTTTGAAGAGGAAAATAGTATCCAGGTTCAAAGCAAAATTGGTATTCAGATAATTAGTTTTAAGCACAATTAATTAATACATCTTCATTCCTTACCACAGTCCATCATATATACACCTTTTCTTTTTTGGGTCTCCCACAAGGTGTCCCTACACATCTTGATAGGACTATTGGGCTGAAAGAGCTTGGCCTAGCTTTGTTCAAGCTCGACGCGAAGTAATGTATGTGTAGTGTGTTCAAGCCCAAGCCTGGCCTGTGTAAAATTTAGATTTTTGTCAATACTTCACAATCTTTCTGCTTGAAATAGTTTATTGTTCATCATGTTAATGCTTTAGTTACATTGAATTCATATACTACATCTTCTAATTTATTTTTTCATTTCTCTCTGAGTTGGTTAGGGTGATGGCGTTCTTGTTTGACAAGCTCCAAGTAATTAGGATAAAGGCTGAGTTAGTCTTTGTGAAGACTTGTTTTTTTCAGTTTCTATTATTGATTTCTTCATGGAGATAATTGAAAGTGTACACATTGCCTTCATTGTTCACTCTTCTGATGTTTGCATGTATATGATGGTTGTGCTCTCTTGCACTCTATGGGGTTTTGCTTTAATAAAGGAAATGTAATTTTGATCTATAGCATTTCAAAGTGGACAGTTCATATGTGTTTATGGGATGCTTAGTCTTGTTATTTGTCTTATTATTCTTCATCTAAAGTGCTCCTCCTCTGCTTCATTACTGTAAAATTTCTTCTCTTGCAGCCATACAAAACCAGGTTCTCTGAAAACTCTTGTTTATGAAGGTGTTAGGAACACTTCAGACGCAAGTAAATCAGTTATAGATATTGGAGAGTTTCTTAGTGCTGACATTGTCTTAACTACGTATGATGTGCTCAAAGAGGACCTGTCTCACGATTGTGACCGGCATGAAGGGGATCGTCGCCTTATGCGATATCAAAAGAGGTAATTTATGAAACTTAAGTTTTTTTCCTTATTTCTTGTTAGTATTCACATTTCTTATTATTAATTTTTTTCTAAAATAAAAATAATTTTGCTGAGTTTATATTTGGCCTGAGCTTCATTTGGTCATTGGAGAAACTACATTCTACGGTTTTAAAGAATAGTTCTTTTGTATTGTAAAGGAGCAAAATGTAGCTACTATCTTTCCTCTTTTCTAACTTTGGGGGGTTTGAGGGCGTGGTCGTTGGTGCATTTGAAGGGACAGAGCAGCATTGGTCATCTACCCATCTTTCCTGCTTTCCCTTTTATGAGTCGGATTAGATTTATCCCTCATCTGTTTTTTCCCAGTGATGGCAGTGGGATGGGATAGGGATCGCTATTCCCATTCCCACCCCATTAATTTTTTCTCATCCCCATTCCCGTCATGAGAGATAGATACAAATCCCATTCCCTTCCCGTTATACATTTGAAATAGATTTTTAAATGTACGAAATCACTATTTTACACCAAATTAAATTAGTCATCAAGAATATAACATATTTTTAGTCTTACTTTTCCTCCAAGAAATAATTAAAAATATATTTCACTACCTAATCAAACAAAAAACCAAAAGCATATGAAAAATCCAATAGAAAAAAAGGTTTTTACTTTCCACCAAAAATCAAACCAGAAGACATCCATCAAGAGTATTATCACCTAATTACAAATTATATATTTCAAAAATAACAAAAATTAGTAAAATATAAATATTGATATTTAAATATTAATGGGACGGGATATATGGGTTTCCCAACTATCCCACCCCTGGATTTTATCACCCATTGCTTCATCAACCATTTGAATGAAAGTCGTTTCAGTATAACGTAATATTTCTTCCAGTGGCCCTAGTAAATGGAAGTTGAATACTTTTAATGAGAATTCAGAACCATAATCATATCATGAGCATTTTTGGTTGGAGAAACATAAATTATTAGTATTAGTATACTGAGTTTACATAGAAACAAAGGGATTTTGTTCTTGCGCTTATTTTTACACTACCTTCTGGGGATACTCCTTTGAGTTTTCTTTTGTTCGGACCAGGGATGCAAACAAGTCGAGTCGAGCCGAGCTGAGCCTTGGCAAGCTTGAGTTCGGCTTGTTTGTTAAACGAGCTTTAAAAAAAAACTCGAAACGAACCAAACTTGAGCCGTGCTTTAGACGAACCAAGCTTTTTCACGTGCTCGCCAACTGGTTCATTAAAATTTGAATTTTTCATAAATAGAATAAACTTCAACAACTATAATCATTTTATTACATGAAAATCCAACTATATTTGCCCTTGTTTCATAAAATATCAAAAATTATTTATTCGTCTGAAATAAAAAGTATCTAAATTATAGAAGTAAATATCTCATAAATTTCATATAAAATTATAATATTGTATAAATTTGACATTTTGTTCATATATATATATATATATATATACATATATATCTATATAGTTCACGAACTTGTACGAGTCGAGCTGCACTAAGTTTGAGTTCGCCTTGTTCATGTAACCGAGGTTTATAATCAAGCTTGAGTTTGGTTTGTTACGAAGTAAGCTTAACTCGAAGGAACTGTTTATTGAGCCAAATCCGAATTAGTTCACGAACTGATCAGTTTATTTGCAGCCCTTGTTGGGGTTATGATGAGATCCTTCCAAACTGAGAACATGTTGTAATTGTGCCTTTATATACTGCATTAAGTAGGAAATTGTATAGCATTCCATGTAGAAATTCTGGGGATAGCTGATATAGGAGAAAATGATCCTTGTTTTACCATTTCAATTGAAACTCATTTATCAGATTTCCGCTCCAAGAGGTGAGAGCACGAGTTCCTAGCTTAGCTTGGAAATTGGAATCCACTTTAGAAACTGCTCAAAATTTGTAATAGCTTCATATTCATTTAAAGTCAGCCTCAGAGACTTCCTGTAAAAAAGTAACAGTCAACCTTGTAAAACATGTACGGTCTCCGGTCAAAAGGAAGTGTACTGTTCGGCTTGACACATTGTTTTAGACGAGCCATTTGGCTCTAAAAGAAAAGCACTTGTGGACTTAGCTTAGGCGTCGGTCCAAGAAAAACTTGTCATTAATTTTCCTATTTGCTCCAAGAAGGGCATTTCTCAAAGTGGACCCTATTTTGGAATGGCGGGAGCATTTACAACTAAATAATCAAACTACAATTTGGTACCAGCCCAGTTCTTCGGAATCATGTTTTCCCCTTCGCCTTTGGTGCAACTCAGAGTGTGAACGGGTGATTCATCATCTGGTTAAAGCAATTACATTTTCTGAAGCTTGTGAATACAATTTAATTTTTCTGCAAGTTAGTAGCAGATTGAGTGTAAAATTATGGCTGAAATCTGGGAATGGCTGTACAAGGTATTATAGGTAGCTTTTTTTTTTTTTTCTTTTTTTTTCTTTTTTTTCTGTTTTGGGTTTTTGGATAGATAATATTTTGGAGAAATTATATGCTCAAATGAAGTCCGGAAGAAACCTTATAATCATAGGACTTTCCATCGGCTATGTAAGAATCTGACGCAAGCTCAAGGAATATATTTTAGTAGTGGCTAGTAGATGTTAGCGGTTGGATGCCACATTGTTGCAAGTATTTGCAAATGTGTCAAGTCTCTGACAAAGCATAGTTTGACATTTTCCCCTATCTCTTAAAACTCAGTGATGGTCTTATTGATCTTTGATAGGTATTTTACTTGGAACTTTCACTTAAATTACAAGCTTTTACACTATAGTTATTGCTATTGGTTGGTGAGTGGATTTATCTATAGAGCTCCTTTCTTGCAACTTGTTCAAGTATATTCTCCCAGACATGCTTTTATCTGTTCAAACATTTTGGTTAGAGTTGAAGATGTGTATGGTTGGAAGTTAAAACTTATTTTTTTGAGAACAATGATGTTTTACAAGTGATTTTACAACAAAACCAGATTGTCTAGACTATCATAGTTTTCTGAGATAATTATTTTCCACGTGTGGACTACTGGCTTTTGCAGGTATCCTGTTATTCCAACCCTTCTCACCCGAATATTCTGGTGGAGAATTTGTTTGGACGAGGCCCAGATGGTGGAGAGTAATGCCACTGCTGCCACAGAAATGGCACTGCGGCTGCATGGTAAGCATCGTTGGTGCGTTACAGGAACTCCCATACAACGGAAATTTGATGACTTATATGGGCTTTTGAGATTTCTCAAAGCAAGTCCATTTGATGTTCTTAGGTGGTGGATTGAAGTTATACGAGATCCTTATGAGGTAGTAATTATTCTACTAAATAAATAATTATGTGTTATTTATGTGAAATAATAAAACTTTACTGTAAACTTATGAATACTGTCTTTACTAAACCCACGGTCAGTTTCACTTAATCTTTTTCTTGTGTGTTTGCATAATTCCTCCAAAAATCTTTCTGCTGGGATGATGGTTAAAGTCCATAATTTCTATAAGTAATTTCTTATCTTGGAAGTGTTTCTTCTTACTTAACAGAGGGGAAATACTGGAGCTGTCGAATTCACTCATAATTTCTTCAAACAATTCATGTGGCGCTCCTCAAAAGTGCATGTTGCTGAAGAGTTGCAGCTTCCTCCTCAGGAAGAATGCCTCTCTTGGCTCTCTCTCTCGGCAATCGAAGAGCATTTTTATCAGAGGCAGCATGAGACATGTGTGACTTATGCCAGAGAAATTGTCGAGAGTTTCAAAGATGATATTAGGCAAAGGGAAATTTCAGGTGCTTGACAAGTGTTCTTTTATTCTTGTAGTTAGTTTGTTGGAAATGATCGTATTCAGTAAATAGGTACCAATGGTATTGCATTGCGCAGATCCCAAATCATCTAGTGACTCTTCTGATCTTTTCATCACCCATGTGGAGGCTGCAAAGTTGTTGAACTCGTTATTGAAGCTTCGCCAAGCCTGTTGCCATCCTCAAGTAGGAAGTTCGGGGCTACGTACTTTGCAGCAGGCTCCGATGACAATGGAGGAGATACTCATGGTTGGTTCAGAATTTGATCCATATGACTCATATTTGTTGATTCTATGTCTGATTGTTTTGTATCTGTAAAGTGAAATCCTGTTCTATAGGTTCTTGTAGGTAAGACTAAAGTAGAAGGGGAGGAAGCTCTTAGGAAGTTGGTGGTTTCATTGAATGCACTTGCAGCAATAGCAATAATAAAGGAAGAATTTTCTCAAGCCATATTGTCATACAAAGAAGCATTAATGGTAGCTGAAGAACATTCTGAAGATTTCCGTGTAGACCCTTTATTAAAAATTCACATTCATCATAACCTTGCCGAGATACTCCCATTAACTTCAGAGTCCCTACAACAATTTCAGTCTAGTGGGCATCCTGCAAGCTCTGAAGGTAATGTGTGCGAGATGTATGATGTTGACGAAGGTGATCACCGTGCTGTGAAGAGGAAAAAGACAAATTTTGGAAACTCGGATTCAGTAGGTTATTCTGGAATTTTACCAGAATTGTCTTCGGATGTTTTTACAAATGGCTCAAGTGGTGGCAAAACTAGTGTAGTTAAGCACAATGTGTCCAGACCTACCAGTTATCAATGTTTGCAACTGGAGTGTGAAAATCTAAAGCAGAAATTTTTGTCCGTATTTAATTCGAAGTTATCCCTGGCTCAGCTGGAGTTCAAGAAGTCGAATGGACAGGTATATTTCTTCCAAGCTGTTGACACTGAATTGATCGAATCTGATTTTGGCACTTTATAAGATACACATGTTATTACATTCTACTCCTGCAAAAGTATAAAGAATAATGTCAGCATCAGCTCTTTAACACACACATATGCATACACACACACACACACATATATATATATATATATATATATTAGGTCTTTTATGTGATACCTATTATATACGTATTATAATACTATTACTGAAGTAGGACATATATTGGAATTCCTATTATTACATAAATTTGTCTCTAATCCTGAATCACTTCGATGATTTGCAAGTGATGTCAGGAATCATAATCGTTTTCATTTAATGTGACACCTAACTGTTGTGTATTCTTCCTTGAAATTTTCTTTTGAAGGTTAGTAATGCACTTGGCAATAGAACGAGTGAACATACTACTTGGTGGTTGGAAGCTCTACACCACATTGAGGAAAACAAGGACGCTTCGGTTGACTTGATCAGAAAGATAGGAGAAGCTGTCTCTGAGACTCTAAACGCTTCTAGAACATCCAGAATTGCTGCCTGGTTAGTGATAGGCTGATAGCAGTCTTCTCTTAACATTATGATCCGTTAGTGTGCTCTGCTGCTTCTAGTTTAATTGTTAGTAAATGTGCAACTCCCAAAAGTATGAGAGAGATAAGCAAATCATGTATGTAGTTCCTTATTTTAAGGAATAAAATTGCAAGTTGTTGACTGTTTCGAAGTTCTCTACTTTCTTTCTTCCACCAAAAATATAATAGGAATATTCTTTGCAGTGAAATCCTAAGCATAGAGCTGTGATATAATACATTATTGTTTTAATTCGTATACGTCCTTCAATTCAGAAGATGACAGTTTCTTTTTCAGTTTCATCCATTTTTTCTCTCTGTCATTTTATTCAAGATCTTTTTGATGATAGAAGAATATTCATTGCATATGACAATGTCCAAAATGATATAGAACCACCAATGATCTGCTGTCATGATTGCTTTTTATAAGTCAATTTGTTGGCGAATTAATTCATATATGATGTAAATGAAATATTTTCCATGTTTATGGAAAATATAAAAGGCCTTTCTTTGGTTTTATTTCCAGTATGATGTAAAACAGTATCTGTAAGGCAAAGAAGTTGAAGCAGAAAGGTCATAGTGTTGAAGACTGGTAGATACTAATTTGAGGACCAGTGTTTCATCTAAAGCAGTTGCGAATGTGATTCCATTTTTATAGTTAACTGTTATTATATTGAAAATTTTGTTTAATCTTTTTTTCCCTTGGTACTTGGTAAGGTACTAACATGAATATTCACAGCAACTGGGTGCAATAATCTGCTGGCAAATATGAAGAACACTTTCAGTTGTTTGTGGAACATATGTAAAATGGACGGCTAGCTGTTACACATGCTCTAACTTGATCGATTTTTTATCCAGCTTCCGGAGCATAACCACTCTCACATATTATATCCAGACTGGTTTGGATTCATTGGAAGAGTCTCGAAAAAGTTTACTTGATAGACTTTTAGAAATTGATCAGACAATGGGAAATCCAAGAGAAGAGGACATAGCACGAGTGAGATACTGCCCAAACTGCCAGATTAATGGTGATGGCCTCATATGTGTACACTGCGAACTTGACGAATTATTTCAGGTTGGGTAGTCTAACAATTTGTGAAACTTAACAGTTAATCAAACTCATTGCTGAATGAGCATGCAGATATAAGATGTATTTACTGATTCTATCTTCTTCTTACTCCCCAAAATTTTCAGGTTTATGAGGCGAGGCTCTTTCATCTTAACAAAGGACATGATGGAGGGGTGATTACAACTGCTGAGGAGGCAGTAGATTTGCAGAAAAAGAAGTCTGCTTTGAATCGTTTCTTTTGGACTTTGTCACAGCCTGACAAAAGCGCCAATCAATCCACTGTCGGATTTGAAAATGATGGAAAGAAGAGGGATGCTGGAGAGAAAGTATCAGTAAGTCATACTCCCTGTTGCCTCATTTGATCTTTCCTTTTCTCTGCAAATAGATGTTTTGATTTGAGCTAGCTCAAGGAAATTTTAACTTTCTTTGGGTGGCAACCTTTGAATTCCTAGTGTTGATAGACTAGGGGTGTTTATATTTGTGTTAAAGTTTGGGGTTCCATCTCATTAGCATATGGCCATGAGAGGATTGGTCCAGGATATTTAGTAATTGAATACAAAGGTAATATGTACTCAATGTGGGTTTTGATGTACCCCCTCATGTGTAGCCGAGGTTGAGGCCCAATGTATGTTTTGGTGTCTCAAGGATGCCCCCACAAGTGTGTTTTTGGAATTTTTTGGAATATTAAGCTCGTGACTCTTCAGAATCGAGCTATAAGAGAATACACAAGAAGATTGCAAAGCTGAAGCTGGGGGTTACTGATGAAAGGAAAGGGCTGGTTACTAGAAATTATTGAAGGCTTCCAAAGGCCAGGGACAGTGGCTTTAAGATGAAGCAATTGGAAGAGACAAAAAATGTTTAGGAAGGAGGAAAATGGAAATGCCAATTGTAGGGGAGGAGATGGGAGAACGCAGAATAGTACGGTGGAACGATGGACAAGCACAAAGTGTAAACAGAGAATGCCGTTAGCAAATCAGTGATTGAAAAGGTCAATGTTCATGCAAGAAAAGGAAGAATTATTGAAGTTTCAGGAGTGGATTGGTTTTAGAATTAATAGATGAAGTCATCAACAAATGCTTGTAACAACAGGCATGGAAGACGAACAACCTAGTCAGTAATCCCATGGAAGGAGCTGAGGTGAAAGGTTTCAAAAGTTCGAGTCTCATGGCACTGAGGGTTCCAGTGCAACTAGTTACAGTTGGTTTTCTATTTTGGTTTGTATCTCAGTATTTTTCTTTTGGAGTCTGATGTAGATGCTATGAGCTTCTTTATAGAAGGAAGCTGCGCTCTTCATCCCCTAAATATATGTTTAGCTTTCGTGTTTTGGTTTGGTTGGATTGTTGGTTTCACCTTACAGTGTGTTTTAGAGGAGGTTGCATTGATTCTTCTGAGGTGCCCGTTTTGGTTTCTTGTGGAAGTTTGGTAGGTGTGTAGTTTTTCTTTTGTTGGTTTTGTTGTTTGCTGCTTCTTAAGGTGTTTTAGTTTGTAGGGAGTTTCAACTAAAGTGTTGTTTTAGGGATATTAATGTCTTGTTATATGGAGTGTATGCTTGTATATCAATTTCTAATTATTAGCTTTTCTTCCCAATTGAAAAAATAAAGGTTAAAAGATCCGAAATTTGGAGATTTCATGCTCTCTTTTGTGGCTGAATACCCTGCACCCTGTATGCTTATATTCAGTATTAGCAGTTGCCGTTTTCCATATTTGTAAATGATCAAATTGTTCGCTTTTTCTCAATGTTGGCAGGTTTCTAAATCTCCCTCAGACCTGGAAGTTGTTCTTGGAATCATAAAGAGCCACTCCAAGGCACTGCTAAGTAAAGAGGTCATGTCAGCAGCCGCAGAGCACCTACTTCTTCTTGAGGTACACAACTATATTTTTTGTTTATGCCAATGACCACCTAGGCACTTTTAAGCTTGTTCTCGATAGTGCTTGTGTTTAGTTTGTTTCTGGAAGGAACAGGTCATTCATATAAATGCATTGTATTTTTCTTTTCTTATTGAACATGACATTTGGGAAAAGTCGCCCTTCCATTTAGGGTGACGTTGCAGGAGTCCTGTTTTGCTTAAAAAATGATGTTGTGGAAGTTCACCTCTGAATAATCTCTCCATCATGAATTGGATTTCTTCAATTGTGCTTGCCTGGTGGCAATATTTAATGGAAATTGTTTGCCCCATAATTGGATAATGCTACATCCATATGTGTGTGTTTCTTTGTTCTTTGGCTTCCTGAAAACAGTGGGAAAAAAAAGGGATTTCAAATTGCTTCGTACAGAAGCCTGTAGAAACTGCCTCCCCTCTCATTGTAGGCTGCATTCCCGTACATTGCGGGGATTTGCGATGGGAGAACCTTGTGCAGTGGATCGTCCTTCATATTTCGTAGAAGAGTGTCATCTTATGGTTCTCATTTGCTCACTATGGTCTTCATGCAAACCTTTGTCCTATTCACGTATTCTACTCCCGCACTGATCTTTTTTGGTCATGCATCCTCTTCAAGGGAATGCGTAAGGAGTACCCCAGAGCAAGGTCTTTGGCGACTACTCAAGCTCAAGTTCTTCGCGCTCATGATGAAATAAAGATGGCAACCTCACGATTGCGGATAAGAGAAAATGAAGATGATAAATCCATTGACGCTTTAAGTCTAGGGGAATTAGATACAGCAAGTGTGGAATATTCTAGTGAAAAGTTTCTCGCGTCATCCTCGTTATCACGTACAAAAGGCCAGCTTCGTTATTTGAAGGTAATAATACTTCTGTGGTTTCCAGTTTCTCGTTTCTGTTGACATTTGGCGTATCAGAAATCCTTGTTTGGCATTGTTTTTATAATTTTTGAAATCATACTTTGTTAGTCTTGGCTGTCACATTTGTGAGAAAGAGGGGCAAAGCTAAATAACCGTCCAAGTATAGCTTCTCAAAATACGAATATTGTGCATTTCATACTGATATTAGGATATCTGAATATGCTTATAGCCCAAAAAGGTTTTGGATATGAGCTCTTCCTTATTTTGTGGCACATGCTTTTATGTTTTCTCCATAAAAGTCATTGGCTTGCAGTAATGTCATAAAAGCCCTGCCTGATTCTCAAGCATTATGATACTCCCTCCATCCCAAGATGATTGTCTATTTCTGAGAAAAGCATTGTCATCGGTGCCCATTTACTAATGAAGTTACTAAATTCACCTTTGTCACTCAAACAAGTCCCATTATCCACTTATAATGCTATCATCACGCCATGTAGGGTGATTATGTACTTGTGCCACTAATACTGCTTGTGCCAACTTTCTTCTTTTCCATGAAAACTACAAAATGGACCCTCATTCTGGGGCAAAAGGAGCACCAAGTTTTCTATGTCTATAAACATGTTGCCCGTCCATGGTTTACCACTAATCTATACAAAGATATGTGAAATTATCATACTTCTATAAGAGTTTTCTACTGTTAACGGACGAGAAGTTAGATCACCATCATCAGAATTATACATGTAGGAGGTTTCATCAGTTGTGTCCATCTAGTTTTCCGTTATTGAAAAGAGGCCTGCGGTCAAACTCCAGCCACTATTGTCGATATTTGAAAATCTTAAATATATCTGCAGACAATTTATATGGTGATGGCAGTTAAACTCAAATTTCTCTTTGGATCTTTGTTATCTTTAAGTTTAGCTCATCAAATTGTGCCGTTTTCTTAAATGGCTTGGTACTTGGTAGTTTTTTGTTTTTGATAAAAAGGGGTTAGCATGCTAACTCTTTCCGGTTTATTAATACAAATGGAATAGCAATTTTCTCTCTGCTGATGCTTATTGGAATTATACAATTCTCTCATTTTCTTTTTTTTTTCTTTTATGCAGGGTTTGGTACAATCTAAACAGAATATGCGTTCTGAGGTTACGAGTAGTTCATTGCAAACTCAAGTTACATTGATTTCCCGAGCAGAGTCTTTTAGGGAAACAGATAATGAGGGCCTAAAGAAAGCTGGTGAGGAAACATGTCCAGTTTGTCAAGAAAATTTCAGCAATCAAAAGATGGTTTTTCAATGTGGGCATGTTACTTGCTGTAAATGTGAGTTTCTCATCGCTTAATTAACTCATTGTTTTTTTTATGGGTTAATCCCACTTTAGGCCCTAATGTATCCGTGAGCTCGGAAAACGAGCCCCCCGGTTTCAAACTTTGGATGAAGGATCCACGTAACCGTATCCTCATTTTGGATACTTTTTAACCGTATCCAAGGATCCAAATTTTTTTAAAATACCGCACCCGATCCTTCTCGAAGGGTCTGGTTTAACATAGAGGGGGGGGGGAGGGGTAAGTGCGATTTATCAAAAAGAATATATAAAACCCAATCCACCCATCCCCCTCCCAATATCCCAGAAAACATTACACCTCCTTTCCCAATCCATTGCAATCCAAACCAAAATCAAACCGAAGCATTTCATTGGTGTTTGTGAAATTGGGCATTTTGGAAATTCCCGATGTGGCGATCCCAGAGCAAGCCGAAAAGCTATTCGGCGAACCTTCTCTAGCTTCTCCTTCCCCTCCTTCAAAGACATCGAAAATCTCTGCGCCCCCAATGATTCCTTCGACTCCATGTCATAAAATGACATTCCGCCGATCAACTAAAACGGGATTTTCACCGTTGCCACCGCTACGTCCTTTAAACCTCAACTAAAACGGGATTTGAGTTAGGGGTTTTGTTTCCCTCGAGCTGGCAAACAACTGTACAAAAACCAAGCCCAACCATCACCTGGAACGATGCGATCGAGGTCGCCGGAGGTTTTGATAAATTGCACTTACCCCCCCCCCCACACCATGCTGTTAATATCTGTTACTTTTTGACGTGTTCCGTCAAAAATGACTCACTTTGCACCATCAGGGCCTAAATGGCAAAGTTTGAAACCGAGGAGCTCGTTTTGCGAGCTCACGGAAACATTAGGGCCTAAAATGGGATTGACCTTTTTTATTTAACTTATGTCCAAAGTACCATATTTGACAGAGTAACTGAGCAGAATAATTTGGAATGTCCACAGGCCGAATTTTTGTTTGCGGAATGAAATAAATTTCTTTCTGTCATCTGATTATACTATTTCTATCAAAGACTTAATATACTGCTTGTACAATTTTATGGAAAAAACATTCAAGTAATCATGTGATCATCATCCTAACATGCAATCGTAAAATGTCATTTGTCGTTTGGATTTTAACCTACATGAATAAATTCTTATGTTGCAGGAAAAATCATAAAGTAGGCAGATAACATCCATATTTCTTTCATGACCTCAGAAATCAACAGCTGAATATTTTTTGTTGGTCGTTCTTATTTTGGTACTATCATACTTATGGGTGGCAATTTCAGCCCGTGCCCACATGGGCATGGGCATCTATTTTTGCTAGCCGCTAATAACGAGCGTGGCCACTTCTGCACCCCATCTTTAATGGGCATCGTTGGGCATTAATAGTTGCCCACTAACTTAGCTACTTCCTTTAGAATCTTGAGGTTTATGGTTGCTTAAGGTTCATCTGCATATTGATGAAGTTAAGTTTTGATGGATTACCGGATCCCTTGAGGGTTCTTTCTTTGTCCCTCTTTCTAGCTTTAAATGTGAGCTTGGTGTAGGTGGAGTTGATAAGCTGGGTTTGGGAAATCAAAATGTTAATAAGCTTGGTTTCGAAACAAGACTTTTTAAGTGGAATGGTCAAATTTCGGAACTAGGACTATTTATCTTGAACAGAGTTAGTGCTTGATATCGGCTTGTGGATTATGTGTGATATAGTTTCTTTTTATACCAGGTCTGACATCATGTTTCATGCTGTGTAAGAGTCGTCTGCCTCTAATTAGTATTTATGGATGTGCCTTTAATTTGGTTGCTTGCAGGTTTATTTGCAATGACAGAGCGGAAAGTAGTCCATAACGGGAAGTCTCATGATAAATGGGTTATGTGCCCAACTTGCCGACAGCATACAGAATTCGGAAATATTGCCTATGTCGATGATAGAAAAATTAAATCTTGTGATTCTTCTCAAGGTCATGGAAATTTTGAAAATTCTATAGCCGTCAAGGGCTCATATAGTACTAAGGTATACTTGAGACCTCCTGCACCAAAGTTACTTTATACTCACTCCACTCCATGCAAAGAATCCATTATTGATTTTTTTGGATCAATTTGATTACACTTTGAGCAACGATTTTGTAAAATTTATAAACTTGCAAAAATTGCTAATGATAGTCTTTGTAATATAATTTGCAATGATTGGAATTGTTTCACGTAAAATGTTAAAGAAGTTTGTCAAAATTAGATATGAGTTTGTCTCGTGTTGAATTTGTAAAAAGGAAAGTTCGCACTCTGGTTGGAACAAAAGGAGTAATTGTATAACGCCTGTGTGTGTTTGCACATATAGAAGTTGATGTTTGTTATATAGGTGCAGCTAAACACAAGTGTAGCTTGCATGGTTGGTAGCCTGCAAGTTATGTGTTAAAAGTACATATAATTTTTGAAATGAAGAGCGCAAATATGCAAGTTCCATGATGACTGCTTACTCAAAATTATGTGAACTCAGCCTCTACATATTTTCCCAGTAGATTTATTTACCATATAGATTAGAAGTGATTTAGTGCAATAGTCCTAAATTTGCTTTTAGGATTTGTATGTGTTGCTGATTTGATTTCTCTGTAGATTGAAGCGGTGACGAGGAGAATCTTGTGGATCAGTTTGACGAATCCAGAAGCCAAAGTTCTTGTTTTCTCTAGTTGGAATGATGTCCTTGATGTGCTTGAACATGCTTTCACTGCTAATAGTATTAGCTTTATTAGGATGAAGGGTGGAAGGTAAGTGTTGTTTGAACTACCTTTATTTGATGTAATGGTAATAAAGTTTCCACAAACAATTATGTCGTTCAATATTTCATTTCTGTAATTTTTTATTATGTCATTGTCAGTGAGATTTGAGATTCGCTTGCCTGCTTCACATTAGCATACCAGCAATCTTATGGAAGAGCAAGGTTAATGGGAAAAATGGCAAAGTGTGAAATTTGTTTTATCACATTATTATTGCGTTGATGCTAATAAATCGCTAACCAATTCAGATTTGTATCCTTTTAGACAGAACTGCTAACATGTTCCCCTGGCATGGAAACTTGTTAAGATGCTGTTCATGGAATTGTTTTGCCTTTTGTTATGTAGCCAGGGTAGTGTAAGACTGCAAGTAGTGTTATTGTCAGAGCATAATGCTTAAGCTTTATTACTAGAATAATCTGTGTATCTTGCAGGAAATCACATCATGCTATCAGCCAATACAAAGGAGAGAAAAGTGGTAGGAAAGGAAATGGTATCGTGTCCGATGGGCAACCAAAAACCAAATCTATTCAGGTGTTGCTGCTTTTAGTTCAGCATGGAGCCAATGGCCTGAATCTTTTGGAAGCGCAACATGTTATTCTCGTAGAACCTCTTCTGAATCCTGCAGCAGAAGCACAAGCTATCAGCAGAGTGCATCGAGTTGGACAGGAGAATAAAACGCTCGTCCATCGTTTCATTGTAAGTCTCTGACAAGTATCAATACGTTTGCTGTTCATGTAAATTGCTTGTTCTATGGGGTGCTTATCTTAGTTCAATACTATAATCTCACCATTCACTATTCCTCATCACTTTGCTACAATAATATTCCCTCCTTTTCCATTCTAGGAGTCCCATTTTGAAGTCGAAAAACTGGTACTCTCTCCAACCACGAGGAAGAAAAAATCATATTTTTTTTAAATGCAATTTGAAGGAACATATTAAACTTTGTTTAAAAGTTTACTTTTCAAACATGACTCATGTTTTTTGGATGGAAGGAGAGCATTACTCTTATAGCAAAATAATTTGTCGTGTCTATCTTGTTTAAATTTATATACGAGGGTTGGAGTTAGATCATAAAGGGAAATCTGTGCTTCTGTTTTATGACACAACTCTTTGAGTGGAACATCTCAGAAAGGAAAGGACCATAATTCAGATGTAGACAGTTCATGTTAACCATAGTATTGGAAAATAACATAGGTGCACATTTCTCCTTTCTAGTTAGGAATATTACTAGGTCCTTGCAATCTCCTATAGATATATTTACAAGCACTCTGCCCCGTGCAGGGGTGTCAATCGAATGGAGCCAACTCACCAGTTGACTCGAGTTGGGATCAATTCGACTTCGAAAAATTTTGAGCCTGCTTGAACTCAAGTTTGATATCAATCCATTTAATTGTGCTTACGAGTTAACTCGCAAGTTGAGCTAAATTATTTTTATTTTACTTATTATATGTATATATATACTCTTAAATATAAATATATATTATTATGTTTATATAATTCGAGTTATCGAGTCGTTCGAGTTCGAAATCGAAAATTTCTTATCGAGTCGAGTTCGAGTTGAGACTATTACATTTTTTCGAGTTCGAGCTCGAGTTTGAATTGAACTTTTGAGTTATCAAATCGAGTTCGAGCAGGAAAAAAACATAAATTTCGAATGGATATCGGATCATTGACACCCCTAGCCCCGTGGTTATGGGGATATTATTTAGTCATGCTTGCTATGAATTGATGCTTGTATGCGCTTAAGCTATTCAAGGGTCTGGTTTACTCCTTTTCCAATTAACGACTGCAGATTGTCGTTCAGTTTTTTATTTTCTTCTCCCTCTCCTTTTTGGGTGACAGGTGAAAGGCACAGTTGAAGAAAGCTTGTATAAACTGAACAAAAGCAGGAATACAGACTCATTTATCAGTGGAAACAAGAAGAACCAAGATCAGCCATTTTTGACCCTTAAAGATGTGGAAGCCTTATTTAAAGTAGCTCCATCCTGGGAAGAAGAACAAAACGATGATAAGCAAACAGGAAGTTTGAGTCATTTGCCACCTTCTGTTGCGGCAGCTATTGCTGCTGAGAAGAGGCTAATGGAGCAAAAATCATGACGAGCAAACTTGGGAGCCCAACTCGGTTAGCGGTTGATATTGAGAGGAAACTGTAGGAACACATTATAATTTTTTGTTTGTGAAGAGGAGATAGGTTCCATCATTAGCAAGGAACTTAAGTGGTGGCTCAGTGGTAGAGCTGGGCTTCACAATATGTAAGATCTCAGGTTCGATCTTTTCTATGCCGCTTTGGGATAAAAAAAATAAAAAAGTTCCATCATTAGCATGGTCAAAAGGAAAGGATTGGTGTTGGAGCCGGTTCATCTAATTAACTGTTGCAAGATCTGAAGGTTCGAACAAATTTATTTATCTGTATGTACATGTGTGTAAGAAATTTCTTTACGTATGTACATTTGTATAGTTGGCCTGCAGGACTTAGCAGGACTAGCAAAATTTATTACCAACGATCTAACTATGAATTATTACCAACATCGAATCCTAAGGTTGTGTTTTTCTATTTTTATCCAGTTTTTTTAATTTTTAATTTTTTTTCTCTCATTGGTTCCATATTTTTGCTCTCTATCTCTCTCTTACTTTTTAGTTTTTACTATAATCATTACAAAAATTTAAAAATCAAATCAATAAATCACCCGTCCAAACGCACCATAAGTGTCCACACCTGCGGAAAATTTGATTCCTTATCTAATTCTAGAAGCACCAAAATTATAGATGGATTCTCAGCTTCCTTTGGGTGTGTTCTTCACCTAGGTTTTTATTCAGATTTTTTAATTTTTAATTTTATTTTTCATTAGTTTTATAAATTTTTTTTCTATATCTCTTACTTTTTATTTTAATTATTACAAAACTCAAAAATTAAATTAAAAAATCAACCACGATAACACACCATTTGTTTTTCTCGAATATCCATTCCACGCAAGGAACCGCATGACCACTTCACTTTGACCAAAAAATATATTCTCTCAGCACTTGCGTCACCCAAAATACGGGTAATTTGTGCCGCCTTCATCAAAATTTGGTCAAATTTGATTGCCCCCCTCACGTTTGACCTTTATATAAAGCCCACCCTTATTTGAACAAAAAGTCATTTATATCCTTCAATCTTATGAGAAAATAATTAAGGATACTTGTGCCCTTCATTTTTATTATATTTTTTAACTTTTATATAATTATATTGTTTTAATTTTTTAACTTTTATATATTTATATATTTATATAATTATATTTATTATCTTTTTAGGATTAAATAAATAAGACACTTTAAAAATTAAGAATGATG
>JAOWAN010000001.1:5878002-5894218 GCA_028566635.1 Lobelia cardinalis
TCACAATGCACCCTTTTGTTTTAAAATTATAATTTTAATATGTTGGACCATTTTGCAAATCAAAATAAGTGATCTAATGGACACTTAACCCAAATTATTGACGGAGTGGTCTTTGAATAGAAAATTAAAAGTTCGATGATGAAAAGCAATTAAAAAATACTTCGGTGACTGAATGTTAAAAACGAGTATAGTTGAGTGAATTAGTAGACAACACAACACACATCATCTGTAGCCAAATATGAATCAAGATTTTTTTTTATGTCAAATGACATGAAGTCTTTGTGACATATCTTTAAATAATGACACGTATTTTAAAATTTATAATTTTAAAATTATTTTTTGAACGATTGAAATATAATTTTAAAATGATGATAAGTGACACACCATTTAGTTTAGAAGGTCTGGTCCTGTCAAATATATACTTCTTTCAAGTTCACCGTTTATTTTGGGACCTACATAAACGAAAAAATTCCCAAATTTTCTTTCATATTAAAAATGTGATTGTTTCATCATATATGATAGAAAAAAAGTATAATTAAAATCTAGTTTTTAAAATATGGATAAATGAAGGTATTAGAGCTTAATTTGAATTTATTATCATTCATTAATAATTATTTTAAATGACAATCAAATACCCCTTTAAAATTACTAACAATAATATCTAGTGTTATAACTCCTATTAAACATATAAAAGTAAGATGTTTAGCCAGAGTAATATTAAGATAAGGGTGAAATTGACACTCTCTATCCAAAAATTATACTTTAAATAACTTAAAAAAAAAAAAAATTGAGACTGCAACCCCGACAGTCCTCCACCGACCCTGTCCTGAGTCAACGTGGAGGAGGTAAATGGCAGAATGTGCATCACAGGAGCCAGGGTGGAGAGCTAACGAATAGACTCAGGGCTCTTAACCCTTAGGTCACTCTCGTTTGTAACAGAGTCAATTCCACCTTGCGGGGAATCGAACCCTGCACACTACCGCGCTGAGCCCTATCCGCCCTCCCTGCCACTGTGATATATGCCCTGGAGTTATTATTATTAACAAAACCTAAGAGAGACACTATTTGCAAAGCACATAAATAATTAATTTAATACACAAAATTTTATAATAAAAATAATATTTTTTTAAAAGTTTTTATACTCTTTTAAATTAAAAAAATAAAATTATTTAAAACTCATATCACAACACTCCTCCCTAAACCGTTCCTTCTTCATCCCTCCAGGAAGGGTTACCCATCACCACCGGAGCTGCTCCTCTTAAAAGGACTATCTCATCATCTTCAAATCCAATAGCCCTCTAGATCCGGCTGGTCATGCCTATCCCCAAGGCGGTTCTTGGGCAAGGGCTAGTTGGTCGACCGTCCATGGCCTCCAAAATTTATAAATTTAATTTATTTTTATTTAAATATCGATAAATATCGATAAATTAATTTAAAAAATTATTCTCTTTTGTTTCAAAATATATGTTAATTCTTTTTTGTAGAGGTGTTTCAAAGTAAACATTTATTTTTTTGAACAAAAAGGAGTTTAAATCATAAATTTCTTTTGAACCAACAACTAATTCTTATTTTTATTCACATATCAGTTAAGTCAACTAATTTAGATACTTATTTTGAAATGAAAAAATATATATTTATGTCGATTATAAAAGTTTAATTTAATATATATTAATGCTCCCTCCGTCTCAAATTTAATATAATATTTATTAATTCTCCCCCATCTCGTTTTTTTTTCTTCACATTATTTTTTATTGATATTAAGGATATAGTTTAACATGTTTATACCATTAAAATATTAGATTGAAATTAATCTAAAAATAAAAAAATAATTTAAAATGATCAAAAATAAAAATAAATAAGTTTTTATAAAATCAAAGAATAATAATTTTTCATACATTAGGGACCTAATTTTAATGATTAGCACATTACCTCCTAAATCACAAAAACGGCCAACGGCCCTGCCTATCCCCACCTCGTCTGTCGCCGTGTTACCAACTGGTGATCCAGATCCATCTCCTACCTAATTGGCGAAACTGGACGAATTGTCAGTGTGCTACGTCCATCGAACCCGACGACGACCTACAATACATGAAGAAGATTTCGTAAGTGGTATCTGATCAGTCATTATCTTAAATCGTTATCTTAGGGGGAGAGGAGGGGCGGGCGCCTAAGTCAGGTAAAAAGTAGTCCTAAATTTTTTGCATTAGACCTAGTATCATTGCACTCAATTTCAAAGGAGAACAAGCTTTTTACTTCCGTCCCAAAAGTTTCACGAAAGAGTGACCGGTCTGTTAATCAACTTATGCAATATTTTTTAAGGAATCAATGAATTATCTAGTGACGAAGAAGAAGATGAAAAAAAGAGGAAAATATAATTTTAAAAGAATTCAATTCGTGTAACAGCAATAGCATTTTGAAAAAAGGATAAAATAGGTAATTTAGGATTTTTAAAATTAGTAAAATATTTTAAAAAAATTTATTACTATATTTGATTATGTACTGTATTTAGCACTTATATACTTTGTAAATAGTCATTTCCAAATCTAATCAATACCCGTATTAGAAACGGAGGAGTATTAATTAATAATGTACAGCGACAAAAAGTAAAGAGAAGAATTGGCAACACTAGCTAAGCTAATCACGATATTAAACAACATCTTCCCTTACGTTGTACTGTACTTTTGTCCATGCCCACCTATCCACCCACCGTTCGGGTTGTCGTCGAACAGAAAAGAACAGAACAGCCAACTGAATGAATTTAGTTGCCCTATCCTGAAGGGTTAACCGCAAGTACGTACGGTACAACATCTCAATTTGCCATGTGCCTTGTTTGCTTTAATTTTTTTTTTTTTTTTTATTGCTCACTGGTATCAAGGACTATATCCTTACTAATTTAGTCCGACCGACCCGGATCGCGCACCTAGCATTGATGGGTGAGTCTCTCAACGGGAATTTTCTGCAAACGGTGAGACTCGAACTCGATATCTCCCTCAAACGAATCCAAGCCGCTTACCACTTGACCAACCCCGTTTGTTTGTTGTCTTTTGTTTTACTCTTACCTTTTTGTATCAATTAACCAATTATGACGAAACTTATGTTTTTTGTTCCGCTACAAATGAGTATGAATCCTCTATTTTAAATGGAATTTAATTTTTTATATCGTAAAATTTTAAATTTTAGTTAACTTAAAATAGATATTATTTTTAAAAATTTATGTAATAGGAGCTGCGACATCATTCGGGACAAAAAATCCAAATTTCCCACAAATAAATGAATAACTTTTTGGTGTCTCGGATTAATTCAGATCATCACTTGACAAGCATATGTGAAGAATCGATTAATTAATTATATATTTAAAATTGGTATAGCAATTTTTATTTTAAATACAAAATATTGCATATAATATTTTGATTGAATTGTATTACATGATATGTAGCAGTGGTCTTGGGACCAATCTGCTTTTTAATGAAAAATTAGTTAATTATTGATTCTTTATATATTTATATTTCAGTAACTATTTTTATAATTTTATGATGTTAACTAGATTCTTATATATAAACATTTATTCATAATTGAATGCAGGTGGCTGAAGAAATTAAATTAAAAAAATTATTTTGGTACAAAGGGAGTATAATTAATGTCGTTAAAATCACGAGGAAATACGGAAAAGTAAGAGAACCAAAGTTAAGTTAAATTTACAGTAGGACTTCCAGTATAGCCTGATGCGGATAAATTTTTTTTTTTTTGATTTTTAGACACAATTATTTTTTCACAAAAGTTTCTTTTTAATTGGGGAAAATCATACACTTGAGCAGGAAAATAAACATTATCATAAAATATCCAAATGTGTACAAAATGTTACAATAAATTAATCTTATTTCAATAACTCCTCTATCCATCCAACTTTAATTATGAAAAAAAAAAAATAAGTACAAACAAGAATTACAAGTGTACTACAGCATAAAGTCAAAGCAAATGCCCAAAATTTTCACTCTTTACTGAGTTTGATTGTGCAGGAGCACAATCAGTTATTCAAACTCCTACAAACATTGAATGTCCTAATAATTAATTAAGTTTAATGATTGATTAATTGACTATTTAATCTCCTTTAGCAATCCATGCTTAATGAGATCAGATCCTCTATGGCATTCTGTGTGCTACACTCACATACATACTAGTGGAACCCACTAACAATGGGACCCACCAGTGTGTGAGTGATGGCATAGAGAATGACACACTAAATGACATAGGAAATTCGAATTCCTGCTTAATGAATCATGTTAAATAAAAGTGAACATAATTAACTTGTAGTTTGATGAATTAGTACTTTTAATTTAGTTCTAATTAATGGTTACCCCCCTCCCATTTATCCTGATCCATAGTACCAGAAGAAAAAATCAGCTCCATGCTATTGTTGCTGCTACTACCAGAATTAAACATGGCATCAGCCAAATCAGCCACCCCCTGCTGATTATAATCTGCATAGCGGACCGTCGAAAGACCCGCAACTCCACTGCTGCCAAGGCCACTGGCACTCATGGTGGCACCAAATATTGGATGATCGACGTCCCTATACATATGCATGCTCGTGGTACTAGTGCTGCCCTCTCTGGATGGCCTAATATCCATCGATAGCCAATGGCTTAGGGGAACCGAGGAGGCTGGTGGCGGAGATTGGGTGGTGGGGGCAATTGGTGGCGGGGGAATGGAGGGGGCAGTGGATGACATGGTGCACGTGTGATCACCGCGATATGTTACCTCGTACATGTAGGGATCATGGTCTAGTCTTTGGACTTGCTTCTTGGCTGGGCAGCTATATAATTTTTGATGGGTGCATCTGTAGTATCCCCTGCACCACATTCATTTTGTTAAAAATCAATTATCTACAAAATCTTTAGACATGCTACTTATTATATCAAAATTATAAGAATAAAAAAGAAATGCCCAAAACTGAAATTAACATTTTCTCATATTATAAGAAAGTTTTCTAAGAACAGTCTACGTTCAACAAGGAAAAAGAAAACGACTTTTCTACATTTTGTACCAAGTCCTTTTTGTTTGACTCGTCAAATATATATACTACATTTTGTCTTGCGCGGGAAAATAATATTATGTGTAACTCGAGAAATAAATAAATATTTTCTTCATTTCTTACTTCATCCGTTTATCCTCTTTTTTAATTATTAAATGTACTTGTATTTTCTACTATTAATAAATAAATTTATTAATATTTAGTTAAGGTTAGTTTGTTCGATGCATCTTAATTTTTTAAAAAATATGTGTATATAAGATTAAAATGATAACTAAAAAGGAGGAGAGAGAAATTAAGTAAATAGAGTACGGTACCTAGGAAATCTTGAGCCAAGAATTTCCTTCTGACCATATTTTCTCCAAGTATAACCGTCCTCCGGGGGAACCTCCGTATTCCCCATTCTTGGTGCTGGTACCCTTACTGTCCTTCTGTCTGCCTCATTTCTGCATATTCCACATTTATTAATCTGATGATATGTATATGTGTTCCAAGGAAATTGGCTAAATGTACATCTATATATATATATATATATATATATATATATAGAAAGCATGTTGCAACTATCGTAGTTACCGTAGGAATTATCAACACAGTAACAAAACTGTCACTGTGTTCAGTAAATCATCGACACAGTGTCGAAAATTATTACTGTGTTTGTGAATTCACGAACACAGTATCGAAAACTTTTGGTTCGTGAGATCAACGGTCGAGATTGATTACTACTGTTCTTACGATATTTGGGTTCTCGTTTGAGCGGTTATATATATATATATATATATTATGTATATATGCATGTTTTATCTTTGAAGAACCATCACATTTTGCTCGGAAACTAGCTGATCAAGCTCATTAATTAATGTGACACAAGATGATCTCGACTCTAGCTAGCTAGGACCTTTAGACAAGCGAACTATGACGCTCATTTTGGCTGAGGAGGTAGTACAAAGGTTTCAATTACAGGCTTATATTACACTTATTTCACCAGCCAAATTCATTTGTTCATTAGGCCTAGTGTGTGTGTGTGTGTGTGTTTGTGTGAAGAAAAGGAAACTGAATGAAATGGAAAGGTGCCAAATTAAAGCATGTATTTTTGAATTCCCACCCAATCATGATATTGAAGGATGGGGGACCTTTTCACAAGTAACATGAATCGGTTGACCAAGGGTATCTCCATTTCTGTATCCGCTACCATGTAATCTAGTAGGAAGGAGCTTACCGAGCTCAATCTAGGATTGGTTCAGGCTCTTATAGAAGAATGGCCTTAATTTGATCTAGCTAGCTCCAACGGAGGAAACGTAACAAACTACGCAATGCTATGCTCAGGATCATACCCAAGTTTTGCATGTATCTTATATGTGTTAAAGTAACAAAGGGTTCCAAATTAATTAGTTCTCCTATATATATAAGCCTTAATATTAAATTGCATACATACCTTCTTCGCGATCTTTGCAACGTTGCTGAACCTCCACTGGGCTGCCGATCGCCCACAAGATCCATAGGCTGATGAGCAGCCGCGACGTCTCCACCACCCAATTCACGCGCATTATTGATAACCTCCAACTGCTGATCCTGCACCTCCCTGGGCGCCTCCGTCGCCTGCACCCTACTAATTATTCCTTCCGGCAACCTATGATGTTGAACTTGTTGTGATGCATGAAGTACAACCATATCCATTGCTCGTGAAAACCTCAACCATTCCTGCACCACTCCATGATCACCACCACCATCACCAATCTGATCCATATGCCCGGCCGCCACCGAAGATTCTGATCGGTGCTGCAGCTGATCAACATCACGATGCATAATGATCATTTGTTGCCCATTATAAATGAACGCATTCAATCGCTCTCGAGCATCACCGAAAACTCCAACTATCTCATCACACGACTTGCCAAGATTACTAGGCTGGTTGGCTAAGCTTGGCAAGTTCGTTTCAAGGTCCTTAACCAACTTGCACCCATGAAAGATCAAAGAAAGAACTTCTTCCATGGCTTCCTAGCTAGCTAGCTAATTATTTCGGGTTCGCTCAAAATTAATATTCTTGTCCTTACAAAATCAATCAAACACTGCAGCTAGCTAGCAATTTATAAGGGTAAATATAATATATATATATATATGTAAAATGTGTATACCTCTGAGAAAATATATACTTAGATGGGTAAAAAGGGGGGGTTAAGAAGAGAGAGAGAGAGAGAGAGAGAGGTAGTCGATGAGGGCGGGGGTTTCTGTGTTGGCGCGAATGGAGAAAGAAATTAAAGAATCTTGAAAATTTTGTTCAAAGTATTTAATTTTTGTAATTCTCGAAGACGATGGCATCTGAATTGGTCAAGGTTATGATGATGATGACGATGGAGCTTATTTTGGGGGGTGAGTCCACGAGAAGACTTGGCGTGAGAGGCCCTTTGCCCACAAACCCCACATCTTGGACGTTGAATTGAAGAATGTTGTTTGAATTTTCCCCATGTTTGAAGGCTCGACGACATTTTAATTTTTAATCACATCCATTTTTACTTGTTCCGAATTTGTACTAATCTGCAGGTAATTAATGATTAATTAGTGCTGAACATCCACGTCATCTGCACATTAGTTTTGAGTTGGTTGGAATTTTCTGTCTCATTTTCTTTTCCAGTGTCTTTAAAAACCGACAAACATTCTAATATTTAAAATTTATATTTTTAGTATCAATATTTTTAAACGGTTGACTTATATGGTTTTAACTAGCTAGGTTGAAATTGTTTCAAACAATTTTTTCTTTTTCTTTTTTGGCTTCTTTAATTTTTTACCAAGGACAAGTAATGACCCCTATATATGTACTTGTTGAAAATTACACAACCTAACCCTTCAATTGGGATTTGTTATATATTGTACCCCTCACATTATGGATCATCACCCATGTGATCTATATTAATTAAATAGCTTAATTCAATTAAACTCATTTAATCGTAAATTTATTTATTACAATGTATAAAATATATTATTATGCTAAAAAGTATTCAATATGTTAATGCGAGTTATAACTTAACCAATTTATTACTCAATTGAGTATAATTGAGTAAATCGGTTAGTTAAATGACTTACAAAATAGGTTGAACTCATTATAATCTATTATTTAAAACTCAATGCATTTCAATCAATTTAATCCAAATTGACTGATTTAGACCGAATGATACTAACCCTCTTTCTCCAACATGAAAAGTCGAAAGTTCAAGCATCATGAGACATAAATTATTAAAAATATTATTGTCGAGCAAAAAAAAATAAATACAAACAAACAATTATAGATCATATAATAAGAATATAGGAGTATAATGAAGCTAGAAATGACCCAAGTATGAATAAGTGGTTAGTATGAATAAGTGGTTAGTATGAATATTTAATGAATGAAGCTAGAGATATATATAGAGCCCCCAAGTATTAATACGAGCATGGTTAGTAATTAACTATGTCAATGGACCCAATTTGGTTCGTAACTGATTCTTCTTGTGGAATATATGGATCAAATAATGCAGCATATTTCTTTTTTTGTTGAATCGGAATTTTTTATTCTATTTTATATCTCATCACTTGCTCTATAATTTTTAAAAATTGATACATACTCTAAAGTTTAGAATTTAATTAAAATGTTAATGTCATTTTTTAAAGGGTTGAAATGAGGTTTTAGAAAAATAAAAAATAGAATGCAATATCAAATGGGACAGAAGAACTGAACTACTTTTTTTATTACTTATCCAACTAAATTTGCCAATCAATTAGCTTAAATAAAACCCCGGATGAAGTGGTTTATCTATCTATTAATTGGTTGACAAATCTAACCAAATCATTAGTTATATAGTATTAACCTTGAGGGTGTAAATTGTAAAGTACGATTACCGCATTGTGTAATTTGAAGCTCAACAACCACCATTGACCTCTACGCACGTACAACTATATATATGCAACTCATCGTAACTATGCGTCCAACTTTATTTAATGAAATTAATTTTAAAATTTTACATTATTCTTTGCACTTACATTTCACATGGCAATTAGTACGCATATATAAATATATATACTTATTTTGATGAAAGAATCTCCTTCTATTTTAAATATCAACTTGAATTAAAAAAAATATATATATATATATATATATATACTACTTTTTGATCACCATATGTTCCGGTGATCCAGAAGATTAAATTTCTATTATTAAAAACTAACACATAATTTTTATTCCCCTATATATATACTAGTAGCTAGAACAAATTAATGCATGTATATATGTCAAGTGTTATATTAATTAATTTAAAATAAATATGAATCGAAATTTTTTGTTCCATTTAGTGTTTCATTTCATGTTTTACATTCTTTAAATTCTGACACGTATTCTATTATTTAGAATTAAATTTTTTAGGATCATCTTTTAAACAGTTAGGATGCAATTTTAGAAAGATGAGATCGAAAATGAGATAGAAAATTCAGACTTAATGGATACATATAAATGGCCCCTAATCATATATTAATACAAAATATATTAATTAAAAATATATATTAATTAAATCATCTGATGATGATGATGATGATGATGATGAGTATTAATTAATTAGTTATGACTATTAATTACATAATATAAAAGTGATTCAACATACTACTACTAGAAGAACATTAATTATGGAGAATGGTAGTGTTATAATCAAAAGCATGCATGCATGGTATTCACACAAGGGGCATAAGCTATAACTTGTTTCTCTTGGTTTAGTCTTGGGCCGGTAAACTAGTTCGTTCTAGTAGTCTTGACCTTGAAGAGGGAGGATCAGAGGAAGAAATATATACATTGATCAAAATAATGAGGACTAGAAAATTTTTTAAACTTCACGGTGCTTGACCAACGAACATTGCACATCTGAGTAAAACCGTTTTGACCTTTGACAAAACAACATCCTAAGTTTCGAGAATCCATCTTAATTTGGATCAGTTTTTATATGAATATTTAATACAAATTCAAAAAATATTTCTTTTACATATATCCCGATGAGCCTTTGGTGCGATATGATTTTTTTTTTTTTTTTTTTTTTGCATAAATGAAAAGTTGGAGCCTCGTGGAAGAATAACAGGGATGAATAACATACTCCATCCGTCCTTGAGTATTTTATAACGGGTAGGTCATATGTATCTTATTTCGTTTTTTAAAAATATAACATATTTTATGATTAAAATAATTATTTGATTTATATTCGTTATATTTTATAATTTAAGTTTCAATCTTTAAAAAATTAGTAATAACTTTCTTTTTTTTTTATTTAACAATACGAACAAATTTATCAACAAAAAAAGATCAAAATTTAGCATAATTCGCTATATAAAAAGTTAAGGTTAATGTCATAAATGGTCCCTAAACTTTTTGATTTTCCACTGATCATCCTTAAATTTAGAAAAGTGTTAATTTTAATTCAAATTTATAAAATTGACTCATAAATAATTCATGCCGTTAATTGAACGTTAAATTGGTATTAACAGAGGTCAAGTTAGGAAACTGACATTTAATGCTAAGGGTAAAAAAAGAATTTCGTACCCATCTTCAAAGCAATTACAAGTTAGGGTTACTGTCGGGCCGAATCTACTGTATGACCCTTTCCGAGCGATAGTCAAATTTCTCGATTATGTAGGCTAGCAGCATCCACTAGGGCTATGATTAGGGTAGGTTATGATTATGATAGGCTAGCAGCGGCAACTAGGGCTAGTATTTATGAGAGAAAGAGAGAATGCCTGTAGGATCAGAAGGCTCTGATGCCATGATAGAATAAAATTATGCTTAATTGAGCAATTCAAGTTTATTGATAATCCTAGAAGATCATTTATACAAGTAAATAAAGTACTAAATCAAATAAATAAAGTATTTAGAATAATCTCTTACATTAATTAAGAGATATAATCAAATCAAAATTCTATCAACAAAGATCGTATCCTATCTCTATTATAATTATAACTCATAATTATATAGATACTTCTATATTGATTAAATGGTCAACTCCATTTTATCTTTTTCTATTTTGCTTTGTATAAACATATTATGTGATCAAAATACTCTCTTAATTTTTCACTCTTACGATAAAACGGTAATCAATTTATGTCATAAAGTGTGCCACCTAAATATTTAAGAATTAATTTTTGATAATAAACCTTTTACATTAAACGTCTCAAATAAAATAGATAATTTTTTGCTCGGTACGGTAGGATAGAAAATAATGCTCCGTAGATGTATCGAGAGTGGTAAATGGAGTGACATGATTACAAAATTGGAACTTTTGAGGTCCAATCTTCGCAAGAAAGTAAACCTCAGGGGCTCAAGTACAACAAGCCCCCCAAAATGAGATTCCTCGTTCCATTCCTTCCTCGTTTCATCAACGGTGGTTAACGTGAAGGACCAAACAGTAGCATACACCGCGAAGCAGCAAACCAATCATAAAAATAATTTTCAGTTCGTTTGTCTGTGGTTCCATACCATTTCTGCTGCTCCCGTAACTTAGCTGTATGAATCGAAATCACAGTCTGTCTTCTGCTCGCAGATCGACCAACGCTCTGCTTCTTCTTCTTCCTCCTCCTCCCTAGCAGTAAAAATCTTCCCAATTTTTTTAGAGAGAGAAAGTTAGACACATATATATAAATTTATACAGAAAGGAGGGGAAAGATGTTTAAATTTCTGAAAGGAGTGGTCGCCGGATCTGGCACCGGACTAAAGGATCTGCCGTACAACATCGGCGAACCTTATTCCTCCGCTTGGGGTTCCTGGATTCATTCCCGCGGTACCTCCAAGGTTATTTCCCCCTCTCCCTCTCTATTGTAATTTTGATTTGCGTTTCTATCAGTAATTTCATGATTCAATTTTGTGGTTTCTGCGCTAAACTATGCGTATTTAGGCTATTTGTGCTGTAATGTAGTAGGATGAAGGGGCTGCTTATTTTGTTTCAGCTCAGGAATTTTCTTCATTGATGGAGTGCGTTATGTCCGTGTTTCTGGTACAATTGAGTTATGATTTCCTGAGTGTGGTTGCAACTAGAACCGTAGGAATAAGAGCTCAGCATTGTGATGCATGTGACTATAATATTTGATCTTCGCAGTGAAGTTCTTACAAATGTCAACCCTTAACCAAGCCTAGGAACTTAACGGAAGATAAAATAATTTTCGTAACTTCATAGGTTTTGATGTTCTTTCGTAAGAAGTCCACAAAAAATGAGAATCAACAAATGATGCCATCAGTAGGAAAGTCTTGTATGACAGGAGAGTGCATTGTATGAACACTAAGTTATAAGATGTCATCTTGCAGCATCAATCATCTGGCGCTCTTTTCTCTTTTCAAAAACAAACTCAACTCGACTCAGCCTTCATTCCAATCACTTGGGGTGGGCTACATGAATCCTTCTCCGTCATTCCACACAATCCAATGCCAAGTCACCGCATAGGTCGCAGTCCATAAAACAGTCAATGTCCTAGCTTTTTCGTGAAAGATTTTAGGATTCGTGTTCATAAGCAATCTGACAAGATTTTATGCTGGCTTTTTAGACTTCATAACGCAACCTCCTCCTTACTCGGGCTTGGAAAAAAATTGAAGCTTCGATGTGTGCACTTAGCAACGTGATCATCTTGCCGTTCCTGGAACAGCCTAACCATTGCTGCATGGTCAACTGGTTTAACGAACCAAAAAAGGCGCCGCAGGAGGGTCAAAAGCTTGGTTCACCATAGTAATAGCTACCCCTAGGTGTTTAACTATATTAACTTATTCGTAAAGAAACTAACTACGCGTTGGAAAGATTCATCTTTTAATTACCTTGGTAACGATGGAAATTAGAATTAGGAATAGATGCTAGATAAGGATAAAGATGTCGAAATGAAACGGGGAGATTTCATTTTTCTAATGGATATTAGGTTAGAAACTATGCAGGAAGCCCCAGACTTGAATTTTGTTTCTGTTGGTGAGGATCGCTTTCTCTTCCTATCCAAGCATCCTTTATGCTGATGAATGTGAGACTTATATGGTTACCTAGATGGAACATTTAAACATTCTTTTTCTTAAAGAGCAAATTTTGAGCACCATGTAACTTAGCTGTGAATTGCCAATGTGACACCTGGCAGGATAGCCTGGTCGGCAGTTGTGATCAGGAATGGGGTAATTGAAACATGATCTGATAGCTAGGTTTAAGGGTTCTAAAGTTTGGACTGACAGGGTCTTGTGTATTCGGATTTAGGGTCGAAAGGAACTGGTTTTTGGATCTGACTGCGGGGTAAGTTGCTTTCAAAGTAAGTCAGTGATGAGAAGAAGGATAAGAAGTAGAATGTAGACATGGCATAGGCCCAGGCATTACACTCAGGTTTCTTGGCTCAGAAGTCACACCAAAGATAAAGATGTATACACATCCTAACAACACACTTAAGATGTCCTTCACTCTCTACCTTAATATTTAAACAACCAAATTGTACCGAAGACACATGAATTTGCTTTCATCTCTTCTTTATTGGGCTTATCTTAATTGCATAACAATGTCTGTGAGAGTTGGCAGTTACTTTTTCAGTTTTTCTAAATACAGGACAGCTCAGTGCCGAAGGGTCTCGGCATTTGAGGCTAGAAAAGTCATTTGCAATATGCAGCCTTAATAGAAGAAGATGCTGTTTCTGTGTCTCTAACTTCTTAACCGTGATTCATTAGCCACAACAGAGTTACCCCTGTTGTGCTAGGGCCGGAAAAATTGTAGTTCATTCATTAACCTTTCTAGGACTTGGGGATTTTCAGCATCTTGCTACTAAAAATAGGACGGAAAAGCTGATATATGAACTTAACTTGTTAGATTAGTTTTTTTCTTTCAGTTAAAAAAAGAAAGAACTTTAGTAGATAGAAGAGAAGAATACCGAACAGCAGGAGAAGATGCCCTTTGAAAGAAAAAGAAAAATTACAAACCGAATAGGAAAATGAAAGAACATGGAAAGTGGTGCAGAAGCATGCTTTGAACTGATGTTCAGTACTGTATTAAATCTGTATGCAATACTCTCTTAAAAGCACAAGAAGTCCATAACCTGTAAGAACCTGAAGTTTTATCCTTGAGGAGAGGAAATGCTTAGCCTTCTTTTAGAGACGCAAATCTTCATTGCTGCAATTAATATTTTCGCTTTCTTGCTAGCTGGTTGTTAATCCAACTTAAGCTGAATAGTCTAGTGGCATCAACATTGTGATTTTCCTCATGTATGGCCCAATATATTTCTTACATTATAACACAGGTGAAGCACACTATGTATATGTGTGTGTATATATAATATATATAATGTAATATATATGTATGTTATGTATAGCTTTATCACACTATGATTCTACATGTCTAATGCGTTGCAAGTCATGAACCATGCATATAAGAAACCTTCAAATTAATTTTCTCTTGGTTTTGTATTATTTTCCAACGAAGTTGATTAACTTAAATTGTTGGTTGGATCTCCAGGATGATGGATCCCCGGTATCGATTTTTTCCCTTTCTGGAAGTAATGCGAATGATGGACATTTAGCTGCTGGTCGCAATGGCGTCAAGCGTCTCAGAACCGTAAGCTACAAATGAAAGTTGAAAACTGAGTATTTTTATGCTTCAACTTCAGATGTTTAAAACTTATTATTAATAAATGTTAATCTGTTCCCTGTATGCTTTCTTAAAGAAGTTATTCTAGACAATAATTATTTATTCTAAGACAGTCGTCGCTAAATATTTATGGTATTATCTGTTGATGTTTGTATACTATTTGGTTGAAGAAGCATATGTAGTTTTTATTGTTAAATATGTTGCATATGTATGATGGGAAAGTTTATAGTTATTAGCTTGAAGTCATTCTGGATAGATAGTGAGTTGGATTTGCAAGAAGATTTTTTAGCGTCGTTCTCAGCAATAGAAAATTTTCTAATCTTCGGGCTTCAAATTACTGGATTTTGTCTCTCAGCATTTTTCTTTATACTTCCACACTTGCATGAATTAGGTTTCTTTTATATTGATGAATTGTTGTTGATGATTGCCACTTTCTATAATTATTCTAGGGAAACTTCGTTTGTTGCCTTCTTAATATTTTTTGCTTACTCTCCTTTTGCTCTCTGAAAGGAAGCAGGGGAGGTAATGCATCTAATGCCTATGCACACCTTATGTGTGTTTTCTAGACTCAAATTTTGATTATTCACATTCCCTGCACCTTAATTCACAAAATTTTCTTTAACATCTATTTAAGTAGTACATTGACGTTAGCATTTCAATATTAAGTTCGTTAGATGCAATGACAGTTCTGATATTTTGGTTCCTTTCCAGGTCAGACATCCCACTATTTTGTCATTTCTTCACAGTACTGAGGCTGAAAGTTTTGACGGTTCTTCTACAAAGGTTACTATCTATATTGTAACGGAACCCGTTATGCCACTGTCAGAAAAGATCAAGGAATTAGGATTAGAAGGTACCAGAAGGTACATGAGCCTTGTCTACTGGATTGGTTTGTTGATTTCTTCTTATGATTCACACGCTGATTGTTTTAGTTTCAGTTGAATTCACTGTATGTTTACATAATGGTTTATTGTATGCATTCACTGCACACTGATTGCTAGTGTACCGAGATGGCACTTAACATGCATTCAGCTGTTGAACTCACTCTTTAAGACCTATTCTTTTATGTGCATTAGGATTTCTGAATGTCATTTTCACACTTTTGTTCTCTTTTATTAGTCATCTACTCATCTTACTAATTTGTTCAATGACTAAAGCTTAACCCAACAAAATTAAAATGTTTAGGAGTGTATGAGAAATGAAATGGCATAACTTTGGGCTGGCCATGTCACCCTTACACATTTCCTTCCCCTTCCTCCCCAATTCTGTTTTTTTCACCTGAGGCATGTGTCGGTTATCTCCGGCCTTATCACGGTTGGTGTGCCCTTTCTATTCCTTTGTTTTTCATCTCTAAATGCTGTACTGGCTTTTGATGGCAGGGATGAGTATTATGCTTGGGGACTGCAGCGGATAGCAACAGCTGTGAGCTTCCTAAATAATGACTGCAAACTTGTGAGTACATCCAATAAGATTTTAAACTAATTGCAGCATCTAGTGGCATGGCTTAAACAGACAACTAAGGGTGTGTTTGGAAGTGGGGTTTTTTGATATGTTTTGTTTTTGTTTGTGTTTTGTGTTTGTTTTGTGTTGGTTT
>JAOWAN010000001.1:5906125-5923807 GCA_028566635.1 Lobelia cardinalis
TTCTTTTTTCTGGGTGGATATAGAGAAAGGGCACATTGGATATACTCTTCCAGCCGTCCTTGTAGCCTTAACATAGGGTTGAATCCTTGTCAGTTTTTCAATGGAGTAGATACCAAGAATTTTAAGTAGATTCAAGTCTTATCTTGGCTCTGCTGCATTAGGAAAGGGCAAATCTGAAATACTCTTCTGCCTTATATCTCCTTGACACTGGCCGTTTCTCTTGTTGCATATGTCCACGGACTGATTTCTGACCATCTTGTTATAATACAGTGATGGATACAGGAAGTACAACACTAGTCCATGTAAGTTCTGGTGGAGACCTTGCCAAACAACCTGCACCTGTATCTCCTACTTCGACTGATGGGTGGGGAGAACTTGAGAATGGAATTGGTGAAGATTAGGAGAGTGATAAAGACGGGTGGGATGATATTGAGCCACTTGAAGAGCCAAAGCCATCTTCAGCTCTTGCAAACATCCAAGCAGCTCAAAAACGGCCAGTCTCGCTACCAAAACCACAAGGTAATGTTTATTTTGTACTCCTTTTTTTTTTTCCTTTCGAAAGAGTGTTAACTAATCATAGTTCTTATTAACTCACGGAAGATTTTTCTATTTTTTTACAGCCTCAAATTTGCGGCCTAAAAGTTCAGCAACTATCAGCAAAGATGCAGACGATGACCTGTGGGGTTCCATAGCTGCCCCTCCTCCAAAAGTGGCATCAAAACCTCTGAACGTGAAATCGAGTCCGGCACTTGATAGCGATGACCCATGGGCTGCAATAGCAGCCCCACCACCGACGACGAGGGCAAAACCTTTATCAGCTGGACGGGGCCGGGGAACTAAAACGGCTGCTCCAAGATTGGGTGCTCAAAGGATAAACCGGACATCTTCATCGGGAATGTAAAATATAAGAGAAATGAACCGGACATGAGAGGAGGATATTATATATACAAATATCAATACAAGCTCTGTATATTTTTGTTCCTGCTTAGGCTATTCTAGAAGAGTTCATATCAAAGAACAAGTGAAGTTGTGTTTCATTACACTTGAGGCCAGCAACATCTGATCTGTAACATTATTTGTTTTTTTTTTTTGCCTGTGTTAGATATCATTCTTTTTGAACCAATTACTTCCAACTTGCATTGACTTTACATTTTATGTATACACCAGGATACGATTTAACTTGAAGTCTGGTTTCACGCAAATGTGATATATATGGCCCAGGGGTTTATTATTTAGGCTTCTGTGAGTTTGAGCCGATCCGTATTTGGTTGTAATCGGCCGTTAGTGGACTTGGTCTCAGCTAATATGTGGCATGTTGTGAGAGAGAGAATGTGGTAATCTTGCAGGAAAGATGTGCAATTTGATACTCCATTCGTTTTATTTTAAATATTTTAAAAGTGACATTTTTTTTTCTTACAACATGTTATCATTATTAACACTTAAATTAAAATGAGGGAATATTTAACTGCTGTGAGAGTGATACATTTCTTAGCTTCGTGGTGTTTGAATTTTTTGGTGTAGCAGATACCTTTCAAATTATCACAAAGTTAACTATTTTGAGCATTTTAGTTTCCAAAACCATAAAAATCTGTAAAAGCCACATTTCCAATCCAAGCTTAAGAAATGTATATTGCAGGGTGCTAGCAACGAACCAATTAAAAGAAAATAAAATTTTTAAGTTTACAGAATTTTGAATTTTACAAATAAAAGGTTAGAGAGAGAAAAGGTGAAAGCTAGAGAGAGAGAGAGAGAGAATGAATTGTCCTTGCATTGCAAATGCAATGCTCGTGGGTGGGTGGTACTACCGGCCCATGAAAGGTGCAGTTGACCCTTCCCTCCAATACGTAGCACGTTAATTTTGCAGCCCTTATTAACCTAGTCAACTTCTTGTACCAAGGTTGAGCGACAACTCATATTTATTATTTTTCTTAATTTATTATTACTCATTATTAATTTAGTTGATGCAAGTACTTCTATTCACTCAAGGGCATACTTGGTATTTCAGTTTTTTATTTAATTTTTTAATTCTCAATTTACAAAAACAAAGTAATGTAAACTTTATACGATGGAATAATCATTAATGACTGAAAATAATAGGGTCTTCTAGCAAAGTGTCATTTTTCTTAAAAAATGAATATATGATCATGAATTATGAATACGATTAATTAAAAAATATATATAATTTTGAATTATAAACTGCTGAGAATAATAGTTGAAATATGATAAATTCGGAAGACTTGCTAGCCGGAAGACTTGCTATGCCAATTCGGAAGATTTGCTAGTCGGAAGACTTGCAAAGGAGTTTTATGTAATTTCCTATTTTCTTGTAATGCCTAATAGGCTGATTAGTATAAATAGGGAAAATTTGCAATGGTTAGATACACAATTCATTATTGAGATAATAAACTAAAAAGTTTCCATAAATATCTTCTTTCTCTCTCCCGTAAACACTAAGGTACTGTATTCTCTCTTTCTTCCTCTTCTGCTGCGTCTCCGGCCTCCGTCTCCAGCGGTGGTCCGACCTTCCTTCTCATCTAAAATCACTGAATTTGACATGATATTAGAGCAGAGATCCTTTATCTCTGTCTTAATTTTCCTAAAATTTTCCAAATCGATTTTCCCCAATATCTAGGGTTCTTCGTTTCCATTTTCATTCTCCCGTGAATCATCACCAAGTCGAAATCGAGAGCACATCATCAAACATCTTTCTCTATCTTTTTTGTCACCTACAAATTTTCGATTTCAATTTTCAGAATTCAAAATTTCTAGGGTTTACACATTCGCTTTTCATATATTTTTGATCTGTAACTCAAAGCACTACATCCTCTAGCAAATTAAGGATGCCGACATCGTTTGCACTTGTTCCTGTTCTCATCAGTGTTTACGGGAATCGACACGCTGTTCGCCTTCTAATCCAGCTTCTTATCCGCCTTCTCGAGCTTGTTCTCTTGCAGCTCGGTACGTAATCCATCACCAATTCATTTAATCACCGATTTTGCCTCTCTGTGGTAAGTTTCTCCCTCCTCCACGATAGCTCGTCAAGGAAATCATTTCAGTGTTTGATTCTACTTCCTCACAAGATTATTTCGGATCTAGGAAGTATCGTTACCTATCGTATTGGATTTTTTTTTTAATACGAAGTTTACGCCTAAAACTAGGCTTGCTAAGATTTTGATTTTCGAATGAAATTGTTGTCTGATTTCGATTTCTGTTTCTCGATTGAAATTTTCCTTGAATTACCGAGTTAGGTACATTCAGTCACTATATTGACTAGTTAGTCTCTGAGTTAACTCACTGAGTTGGTCGAGTAACTCCAATATAGAGGTGTCCAGTATATCCGGACCTTCATTACTTTGGTTCAGCATTGGTTCTCCATTTATCATTGATTCATCAATGATTTAGCATTATTTCAGCTAGCTAGTTCAAACTTTGTTTCAATATTGGTTCTCCATGAATGACGTTCAAGTCTGTAGAAGTTTTCATGCTCAGTTCAAGGGGGAGCATCATTTTCCTTATCGGACGCCTTTAACATAGATTGTATCAGTTTATGAGGGAGCATCATTTTCCTCTACACACATTATTCAGCTTATTCAATTAATGAGCATTCAGTTCAAGGGATTCAGCTCATTCAGTTCAAGGGAGCTTCTTGTGCTCCATTATTCAATTTTGAGGTCATATTCCCCTTCACATAGTTTGATTCAATATTCAATTCAAGGGAGCTTCTTTGCTCCATTATTTAGTTTCGAGGGAGCTTCATATTCCTCTTCACACACTGTTGACACTCATAGTGTCGTATATTGGTTTCTACTTTGGCATTGTCATTGCTATTTGAGATTATGCTTCGAGATACAGTTTTGAGGAAGTTGTGTGGACATCTCTTGGTTCTCGTTTTGCCATCTTGAGAATGTTTCTAGTAATGACAGCATATATGGTTTGAGATTGTTTGTGGATAGCTATTCTATTTAGGCATTCTTTGTGTTCGTTGTCTCAAGACCTTATGGATTGATTCGCGTATTCAACTCGCACAGTTCACAGAGTTTCATGTCCGAGTTGACGGGGAGTGTTGAGAATAATAGTTAAAATGTGATAAATTCGGAAGACTTGCTATGCCAATTCGAAAGACTTGCTAGTCGAAAGATTTGCAAAGGAGTTTTATGTAATTTTCTATTTCCTTGTAATGGCTAATAGGCTGATTAGTATACATAGGGAAAATTTGTAATAGTTGGATACACAATTCATTATTGGGATAATAAATTAAAAAGTTTCCACAAATATCTTCTTTCTCTCTCCCGTAAATACTAAGGTACTGCATTCTTTCTTTCTTCCTCTTCTCCTGCATCTTCGGCCACCGTCTCCGACAGTGGTTCGGCCTTACTTCTCATCTAAAATCACTGAATTTGATATAAACATAATTATCATATACATATTCATAATTCATAATTTATGTTTATTTTTTTTTAATTACATTCAGCCGCACTCGATATACCAGCTGATTAATTACTAATCACACATGAATTTTGAGGAGGTAAAGTTGGATATTGCTTATAACCCCCCGTACGTACAAATCACGAAGAAGGAAATTGTAACTCTTTATATTCATTTTTCATGTGATGTGACGTGAGCCATCACAAAATAAATGCCTTATATTCTCAACTTTGGGTAGATTTTTTTTGAAAATTATACCGAACGCGATGTTAGGAGTGCCTTATTTTTCTTCAAATGTACATAAAGATACATTTAGAAAAAAATGAGCGCTCCTAGCAACGAGCGCCTAAACGCTCGGTATATCAATTAGATTTTTTTGTCCTTAAAAGAATCTCTTTTCTGGGAAAGATAATAGAAATTTAAGATAATTATTTTGTAAGCTAATATACTAATTACCGAATAAATAATGCTATATATAGGCTATAGCAGTAATAGCACCCAAAAAAGGAAAACGTACTAGGATAATCTAGTTACAAATGATTCATTGAGGACCCCCTATAATTTTCTCTAATTAACTTCTGTTATAATCATAATCATGTTTACTGAAAATTATATCGAGTGTTAAGCACTCTTAGTAAAGAATGTTATTTTTCTTAAATAAATAATAAATAATTATAAATTATGATTAATTAAAAAATAAATATATAATCATGAATAATTATTATATACATATTATATTTATAATTTATAATTATACATTTATTTTTAAAGGAAATGTGTTCATTTTTTTAAAGAAACTGACATTCCTTATTAAGAATGCTTAAACATTCGATATATCAAATGCATGTTTATTGATAACAAAAACATTTACTTGAACACTTTTGGCTATAGTTTTTATTTATAATTTATAAATTATAAAAGGGAAAAACAGATTTGGTGTGTAAATAAGAAAAGACGGCAGTAAAAGTGAGCAGCAAATAGCAAATAGCAAATAAGCAGCACCGTCTCCTTTCCTACTTCTGGAGAGAGAGAGATTTCCAGAAATTCGATTTGGGAAATTTAGTGTAGAGAGAGAAAGAGGGGGAGGGAGAGAGAAGAGATGCGACGTAGAGGGAGACTGATGCAGCAGTATGAATGGGAATTGAGAGACATAGTAGGGATTCTTCTTCTTCTTCTTTGCGTTGCTGAAGTACAAGTAGTAAATGGGTCGATCCATGAATACAAGAATGAAGCTTTCATCCCACGCTTCAATTCCTTCTTCTTCCATGGTGGAAGCGAAGGCCTTTACGCTTCTAAGGTCCACGGTGATCCTTCCCAAGATAACAACAAGCCCCTCACCGGCAAATCCTTCATTAGGTATTCATTCCCCTCTTCCCACTTCCCACTATCCTTTTCTTTTTCCTTGAAAATTAATGAATCTTGAAAAGTCTGTTGTTGTTCACTTGCAATTTGCATGATTTTCTTCTGCTGGTAAAGAGTGTTCAAATTTGTATTTTTACTAGGGAAAGGAAAGGGGTATTTGTATTTTATGCTAGGCTCTGGTTGCGGCTGGCGTTATTTGTGCATCTATATATTTATATCGGTGTTTGTACTTATTTGCGATTGGGTTCATGTGGCCTTGAAATGTTGCTCTTATGGTCTGGGATGAATGTATTAGAAGCTTGTGATGACTGCCTTTAAAAGATAAATGTAATGGGAAAATTTTGTGCTTAATGATTGCAATTGTAGCATGATTAAATGGTAAAATGAGATTACTTCTGGTTAGATATGAGGACAACCACATTGTGCTAGTATGGCCAAAGGTAAGTGCATGCAGCTGAACTTGTAATTGCTTGAAACTTGATACTCTAGGCATTAGACAGGAACCCTTAGAATTATGTACCGTTCACAGTAGCACTAATGCTCAATAGAGATATGGGTTTGTGAGAGGCTTTCTGATTCTCTATGCCTCCTTTTTCCTTTTTCTTTTTTGGGGTTGTGGATCGAATTATTAAGTTCATTCTAGATCTCTCATCGGAAGAGTTCACTTTCTGTTGAGTTTCAACTTTCAACATTCTCTTCGAGTGATGACTTTAGCACAGTCAAGAGCCAAAGCCGACACTATACCATTCGCGTAAGTTGAAACTTTATTCCCATCTGATCTTCTGATCCTCTGGTCTTTTCATGCCAGTGGTTTTTAGTTGATGAATGATAGTGATATTATGATCTTACTACAAAGTGTAACTCTATTCTAGGGAATATCATAGCTAAGTAGGCAGCCATTAGCAGGAGCTGCATTGAGTTCAACCTTTTTATGTATGCAGCATTGAACCTTTCTCTTTCTTTCTTTTATTTATTTTAAATATTTTTATCAATCAATTTCTTTGAGACCTGACAAAATTTGTAATATACTTGCTTCTTACAATGGTTGGCACCCACCTCCACAATAGGCGATGTCAGCGCTCAGCAGTTCCAATTAAGCTAGACTTGTTGGTGCAAGCCTAGATCCTCTATTCTGAAGTTCAAATAGGAAACATAACTATGCTCATGCCTATTTGTTCTATTTCTATGACCAAGAGTTGCATTACTGTTAACTATGCTTCAAAACTTAATCATAGCCGTTAAAGTTATCCGCCTATTCATTGCCTCTTAATTTCAGGTTTGAGTCTATCACATTTCGAAGAAGGAAGGAGATTGCTAATAAACAGAATGAGATGCAGCAAAGTACTGGGCTAGTTGAAGCTATACTAGTGGAAGTCAAGAACAGGGATAAAATTGGGGGTGCATATCTGAATTCTGATGCAATATGCTGTACTCCTGCTCTAGCCAATGATGGGTCCTGCAAGGTTGGAGAGGTTATTATACGCCAAGATCCTGATAGCCCTGGATGGCCTAAACGATTACAGACCAACTTTGAAGGGAAAAATGAGGAGGCAAAAATGGTGCTTTCAACTGTCGAGATCAATAGGACAGGAATGTACTATCTTTACTTTATGTATTGTGATCCAGAACTCAAGGGCACTTTAATTAGTGGAAGAACAGTTTGGAGAAACCCAGAAGGTTATCTTCCTGGGAAGATGTCGCCATTGATGACATTTTATGGTTTAATGTCTCTTGCATATCTTATTCTTGGTCTTCTGTGGTTTCTCCGCTTTGTACAGTACTGGAAGGATATAATACAATTACATTATCACATCACAGCTGTTATTGGTTTGGGAATGTGTGAGATGGCTTTTTGGTATTTTGAGTATGCTAATTTTAATGCCACTGGAAGCAGACCAATGGGAATTACTATTTGGGCAGTGACATTCAGTGCTGTTAAGAAGACTGTCTCTCGCCTACTTCTTTTAGTGGTCTCGATGGGGTTTGGGGTTGTTCGACCAACCCTAGGTGGCATAACCTCAAAAGTGCTTCTTCTTGGTGTGATATATTTTGTGGCTTCAGAAGCTCTTGAACTTGTTGAACATCTGGGAAATATCAATGACTTCTCTGGAAAAGCACGAGTTTTTCTGGTACTACCAGTAGCCCTATTGGATGCATGCTTCATCCTTTGGATCTTTTCATCATTATCCAAGACATTGGAGAAGCTTCAGGTATGGGTCTGTTTATTCCCTGGTATTTCTATTCTAAATTATGTTATCATGCTAGTTTTTGTGAATACTGTTTAATCCATTTTTGGTCTCATGGCCCAACTGTCAAGATTATCAAGGTTAACTGAGTGGTTCACATGCGGCAGATAGATCCTTATTCCTGGTCAACTTCGACCTTCTATCCGCTGTCAATATTTTTGTTGATATAATCATTATTGACGGATTATGTAGGTTAATCTGTCAAGTGATGGAAGACAATTCTGATGGTTAGGGACATTGTTGATATAATCAATATTGACGGATTATGTAGGTTAATCTGTCAAGTGATGGAAGACAATTTTGGTGGTTAGGGACTTTTTAAGGCTGCTTAGTGTTATTTGACAAGAACAGGATTGCATAAATAGTATGCAACCCTCTGTCTTTGACTGCTCCCCTCTTAATATCTAGGAAATTTTGGTGTCCAGTTTTTCTATTGAACCTTTGATGATGTATATTTTATTAGTTCAAAGGACCATGGACTCATTTATGACGCCAGTACATCAAATAGCTATTCTATCCCGAAACACCCATTTTTATTTATTTCCAAAAATATTCCATTGTGATAGTGCAACTTTATTGACCGAGTTTTCTCCTATTTGAATCAACTGATCTATACAAGCATGATGTCCGACTTATTTTGCATAAACACATTGAATATTGGAACTATTCACCTGGTTTTTTTATTCATCCGTGAATGTATGATTCATACACAGATGGATGACTACAAACTTTATTAATACACTTTTTCGCTAGACTAAAAATCCCTTAAAATTTTATTTCCTATAAACGTTTAGGGCTATTAAAGATTTGTTGGAAGATCTGTTTGCCTTGTGGCTTTTACATTGTGGTTTTCTGGTTTTTGGCTTTCTCTCTCATCCGTTCCACAATCTTTCATTCTATCTCTCTCTTATGCTTAACTTAATCGTTACGAAAGAAAACCAAAGAACCACAAAATCAAGACAAAACCACGAAGATAAACGGAGCTTTAGTGTTTGACCTTCTAGGGCACATGGAGAGAACATGCTATGAGTTGAAGTTTCTTTTGTTGTTACCCTTGGCTCTTGGTGAAGCTTAAGCAAATGATGCTCGAGTGGAGTGTATCTTCATTTTACATTTGTAATTTTCTTTCTCCCAGCCCCTCTTCCTTGTCTTGTAAAAGAGGGATGTAAATTTATAAAATCATTAATTATTATGGGTGACTGAACAATATCAACGATCCCAAAGAACACAGACTCATTTCACACACTAATATATGGCTAACAATTTTAAGTGGTAAAGTATTATTGTGGTAATAACTGATAACATAAGTCGTAAAAAATCAGGCAGGCTGAGGAGGGGAGTAGCCTCCATAACTCTGACAGATTTATTTTTTATGACTTATGTTATCAGTTATTACCACAGAACGTTTGTTCCAGCAATTATTATTTGCATAAATTACATCAATTATCAACTACTGATAATCTTCTCTTCTTGTTAAAGAAGAGGTTATCTTTAAAAGTTTCTCGCACCCTAGAAACTTCATATTTTTACTGCTCCATCCATCACAAACTCCATGCCACCTTGATTGGCCACAGTCTATGCAGAAACGCTTGTGTGTGTGCGCATGCTGTGCAGGAACGCTTGTGACAAAATGTGGCTAGCTAGTCGGATTGCAGATGCATCAACAACATTATTTTCAGGTTTATTGGGTACATGTGCATAAGCTATATTATTTTATACTTGTAGTTTGTCTCGCTACAAGATTGTTCTTTGCTTGTTACAATTTCAGGACCACATATTTTCTTAAGTCACGTGCTCTGTTACGTTTTCTATGGTTGTTGGTCCTTGTACTATGTAAGGTATTTATAAATGGTATATGCTTAGAAGGTTATTGGTGGGTAGAAATGGTTTATTTACGTTGATTTTTGTTTGTGATAGAAAATTAAACTTCATTGCCCTATTTTGAATGATGAATCGCAACACATCAAATGTTGAAGCTGTAATTATCACTTGGAGTAAAGCAATTGCATTAATATTTAACTCGACTCGCTAGAAGTAGACTTTAAAACTACTGTGTTTTTGTTTTCTACATTGACAACAGGTACGCAGAAGCTTGGCCAAACTTGAACTCTACCGAAAGTTTACTAATACTCTAGCAGTATCAGTGCTTGTTTCAGTTGCTTGGATTGGCTATGAGGTAGTTTGATGTTCTCCCATAACTTTCTTCACTTTTACACAACCATGATGGTGTCCATGTGACAGTTTAAAACTTGCTTCTCAAGTGTGGATATTAGTTGTAATTGTTACTTCTCTTGGTTCAGTTGTACTTTAATGCAAGTGATCCGTTGAGTGAATTATGGCGACGAGCTTGGATCATCCCAGCTTTCTGGACTGTGTTGGCATTCATACTGTTGGTTGTGATATGCATTCTTTGGGCTCCTTCACATAACCCAACTAGGTAATATATGGAGCTCAACTTTTCTTTCTCCAGTTCGACCACACTTATGCACACCTCTTTTGAATTTAAATATATACTTCATGAAGGTGATCATGACTCAAAGCCTGGGATTTGTTCTGTTATAAGAAATGTGAAGCAATCCTATATTTTTTTTCCTCTCGCAGATATTCATATTCAGAGGAGAATGGTGATGATCTAGACGAGGAAGGTATTGCACTAACTGGCACTGGAGTAAAAGTAGCTGGAGACTCGGCAACCATGAAGGAAAGGAAGGTGTCGATTGCAACAGATCATGTTTTTGGCGTAGGAGAAGATCTTGAGGAGGACAAGAGAGAGTGATGCCTCTTTTCTTCGAGTATTCCCGCAACACGATTGGACTGAGAAATCCGTAGTTTGTTAGAGGGACTGACTGTATACAGTGCAATAAGATGCTCACATGGCACTTGTAAGTAATCAAAGTATCTTGGCTGCTGATTGCTGTAGAAGGAAAGAGGTAATTTCGGACCTGAGCTAAAAGAACCCGAGCTGAAGTCAGAAAATGGTTGAACCAGCAAGACTAGTTTACGGTTGACGAACTTCTAATGAAGTGGAACATCCAAAGGAGAATCAAGATTAAGTGACTACTATTTAGATGGATGTTTGTGAGAATAGCACCAGCCAAGGGCTGGCCATGTATGTGGGGATTTACAACTTTATAGAACTGGGTACTGACTTCATCTTAGTGGGCCTGTAAAATTCTCTCCCATCATCTGCAATGAAACAATCCCATTTTCAAAAAATTAAGAACCTGAAATTGATGTTTGACGTGTTCAAAAGATTCATTTTGATGCCCACAAGTACGAGTCAAAAAGACGAGAATGAAAAAGACCCAAAAACTGTAATTTCACTATTAAGCTTCTTTCGAACCAACTGTCAATTTCTACATGGTCAAGGCGATATAATATTTTTCCCGATTTGAGGAAATTGCTCACCTTAACTATTTCAAAGTAGTGTAAAAAATGGACATGAGGGCATTAAAGATAGTTGTGAGTGGTGACTGAATATTGGCAGCTCTGATTTCAGACTTCTCCAGCACTGCCTTAACTTCCTGAAGCTTTGGCCTCCTTGACAATCTTAAGAAGTTCACACTTCTTCAACCTAAAGAATGAATAGAGCATAAAGTTTTAATCCCAATACAATTTAAGTGAAAATTATAGCAATAACAAAAGAGAGCAACACTTCCCTCCCATTGGCCTTCCAACCAATACTACTATCTAACTAAATATCCAACTAAATAAAATTCAGAATGAGCCAAATGAAAATTTTCTCACTCCTCACCACCAATTATGAGTGTAAGCTAGCAATACCCATCTGAAGTGCCGAGCTCGGGTTTTATATTTTTTATTAGAGCTCACACTTTACTTTACTCTAGCTACAGAAGCTATTTTCTAACTTGACTTGATTACTACCGAAAGGAGAAAAAATAAACTTGAACTTTCTTCAGGTCCGAGTATGCTGCACTTTAGTGTACATACATTTCTCTATATTCCGTGATTACCAAGTTATTCAAGCCTGGAAACCAATGAGCCAAAAATTGTGGTCGCACTTCCAACCCCAACGAGAGTCAAACTAAAATGAACCTAGCTGCGACCCGGCTGGATGGATTATAAAGCAGCTCTATACTAGAATACCTGAGGGAGGCTCATTAACTCCAGAACAGCCTTCTGTGGGGTCAACTCATTGTCAATGATGCGAGCAACTGCAGTTAAAACTGGCATTTTCACATTATATTTCTGGGCCAAAGCAATCACGGCTCCTGCAGTTGATACACCTTCAGCCACCTATAAAATACAGCTATTATGTAACCACCTGAATTACAGAAAGATTTAATCAGATGAATTGACCATACATCAAAAACAAGATCAAGTCACCTGATTCATGGAATCAAGTATATCGTCAAGTTTTTCCCCTGAACCTAGTCGAACTCCGACAGTTCTGTTTCTCGAGAGATTCACAAAGCATGTGAGCATAATGTCTCCTGTTCCCGATAAACCAGTTATTGTGGTGGACTTGGCACCCATCTTCATTTATAACAAGAACAGCACAATTATTTAGAAAACATTTTAATCATTTTGAGATCAAGCCAAACTGGATCAAACTTTGACAAACCAGAATTACCGAGAGTGTTCCCACTTTTAGACAGTCAACCTCAAATGGAAAATAACTCACTTTTCGAACTTTTGTTTTACAAAAATAAGAACAGGTTAGTGCATGTATATGCCGTTATCCATTGAATAAAGGCATCAACACGCCAAAAAATTGAAACCAAAATGGCACATCTAGTTATGAAGGGTAGTCAGACCTTCGTTGCTAACCAACGTATCTCGGAACAGCCCTGTGCAACAAGAGCTGCCATAGAATTATTACCAAGATTCATTCCTTCCACAATTCCTGCTGCTATCGCAAGTACATTCTTTAGTGCACCCGCAATTTCCACCCCTGTAACATCACTGTACTATCAGGGGTTACAAGCTGAGCATACCAAAACAAAATCTCTATAGTTGGTATTAAACAATGTTATATATAGTCTACTGCTAAGGGGTGGCCGAGCGATAAACCTGCGGCTTCACAAAACCTGATATCTTAGAATCAGTCCCTTAAAAAGTTGGCACTAGAGTTTGGAGAGTATGACAGAGGTATATGCTGGGGTCAAAGCTTTACAAATTACTTAAATGACTCTCTTGATTGAATGCTCTACCTAGATGTGCTGATTCTCAAGTTTCCAGAAGCAAGAAGTTGCTGGACTGCATTTGCCAGCTTTTTGTCTTTTGATGCCACCACCATTGCTAAATGAAAAATTCAAGCCACTTCGAGCAATAAGCAATATAAAAACAAAATAAAAATAGTACCAATAAAAGCAACTTTGCGTTGAGCATATAACAGACCTGTTGGCAATTTATTCATCAATTCTTGTGCAAATGTAGGCCCAGATAGTGCAATAAATGGCTGGCGAGAATTTCTCAGTGATTGGGGAATAATTTGAGACATCGTCCTCAATGTATTGAGCTCAAGACCTTTGCTTAGAGAAATGAAAGGAAGAGTTGGCTCTACATAATCGGCAACGCCCTCCAGGAAGGAAGAGCTGAACTGCAAGATAGTTCGAATCAAGACAATTGCCACTTTTTCTATCCTGATCCTATAAATTGGGGAAGTTTCTCATAATAACCGATCCACATATTCATGGTGGAAGATTTAGAAACGGCAAACGAAAGAGATATAATGGTATCTATTCAAAAGTTTGTGGAAAAACTTCAACCAGAAAGACCTCAAAAGTTAATGAAGCTAAGAAACACAAAGTCCTGATGAAAGTTTTGTGCAGCATACCACTGCATATTTATTTTAACTTTTTTGGTCTCAGAATTAAGCCAAATCGGACTAAAAGGACATGCATATTAATGCAAAACATAACGAATGAAGTTCTAACATAAGTACAAAAATAAAGAACTGAAAGACCTGCACTGGAACAGCATGGAGGCAAAAGTCTGCGCCTGTCAAAGCAGTTTTAGCGTCCGTAGTTGCAATGACATTTTCAGGTAACATGTGTTCTGGAAAATACTTGCTGAAAGGAAAAGCAAGTACGTTTAAGGCAATGCAATAAATTGTGTTCATAACAGCAAAAGTTTTACGAAAGATAATCTTACCATATACAAATTAGCTCCCAAAGAAGGAAATATGAAAAGGAAATGACAAAAACCACTAAAGTAGCTAACTCGAATTGCAGAAGAAAAACAGGAGAATCTCACCAATTACAGTGCTTCTGATTAATAGATTGACAAATTTGAGGATCTCTTACAAGCATGCTAACCTCTAGCTGAGCCTTTCTACCAGCAATATGCGAAGCCATTGCCGTACCGAAAGATCCGCCTCCTAAAATTGCCACCTACATAAAAAAATGGAAAAACATTTTATTCTACTGCATCAATACAGAATAATGTGACCCTAAGTAGTTGGAATATAGGGACAGAGGTCAATAAGAAAATAGAATCATCAATTTTTCCCTAAAGAAAAAATAAACACAATATTCCCTAAAAATTATCAGATAAGATATTATGTAATAATTAGTTGATCATAAATATGTAGCAGGGTATTTGCTTCCAAAGAATTGTGGAAACACAGCCTCACACTAAATGCAGGAACATTTAACAAAGAAAGAAAGAATCAACTGAACAACAGAAGTGAGCAACTATCGATGTGATGGGATAATACAATATTTAGCTTTGGAGACAACATGTGGCAAGTTCACAGGTGGAATGGTAACAAGATCAAGAGGGTGACAAACCTAAGTCAGTATAAGTAAAGCTTACAGTGTACTGAATCAAATATGATACTCTTAAATTTGATTGCTTCGAATATTGAAATATCTTCAGTTCTGTTCTAATGCCAAGACTCTAACCATAAAATGTCCACGAAAGGAGGCTAATTACTTACCACAAGCTAATGTTAGAATATTGCACAAACTACTTGGGGCAAAATACCGAGCTTATTAGCAGCATATGAGCAACTAAACAACCACACATCCATCGTTTATTTGCAAGGTAAACTAATAGCGACATCCAAACATACATAATTTCCACATCCCAGAGCACGCTGCCCTCCTCGGCGCCCATCAAAACACAGGCATAAGACGGACACAAGCTCTTTGATTTTCAATTGTTGGCCAAACTTCATACTGTGAAGGGGAGTGAGAGGGAGAGACGGACGGACAGCAAGAAAGGGAGAGATAAGCACATTCAAAAAACAAATTTAGTAGAATACTATTACTCAGTTTTACAATTTTAAATATTCAATAAACAGTATCTTCTAATCCATCAAACTCTGGCAATTTGGGTAAATTTGAGGGCAGGAGCGCAATGATCAAGGTGAAGACAAATTTGCAGGTCCATTCTAGGCAAAACTAATCTAGAAAATGTGTTTTATTGTATAAAACCAAAGGTCCAAGGTGCTAATGCTATGAATCCAGATGTGGATGACTCGTCCCCACGATTCAAATAACACACTATATGTGCGGAAAAGTTTACCACACAACTTAATAACACCAAAGATAAAAAAATTTAAGATTAGTTACCATCTATCAGTGGCACTCCAACACAGAACCTTGCTCAATATGCACATCTGGAATGAACTTTTGACATTAGTAATGTATCATGCACTTACACAAACATATATTTTGGTGATGATGAAGTAATCTTATTTATGCGCCATGTTTCTTCTGCATAACTTTTTAATAATTCCCAGAGCATGCTTAGCATCATGGGTCTACTCTATTCACCATTTAGAACCCCTATTTGGTCTCTTCGTTGCAGAATAGATGTGCTACTTTAATGAAGCCAAATATAGAAAATCAAATTAACAGGCATGAATGAATTGGCACAATTCACATATGTGCTAAGAGGAGTTCAGATGGAACTGGCACTTTATACGTATGACCAGGTCGTCCATGCCATTCATGTGTTCTCCGACCAGGCTCTCCTCTCTCCCACCGTCCACCAATGATGCTTGTCATTTAGCATTCTAAACGATAAAATCTCCCAACTGCCCACAGCTAACTTGCCTGGACGATATACTCAAAGGTAACTCACTTTAGGGAAATACAAGCTTATGAAAGTTAACCACGAGCAGAGAACTCTACGTCCAAAGACATACTCAAATTTTAGGGAAATAATATAATCCATACATGTTGAAAAAAGCAAAATAGGAAACTAATATACATTAGTATGATGGTTATAAATAAGTAATATCCTAAGAAAGATATGCATCACTGTTTTTCATTTCTGATCTCCTCCCTCGAGATCATTGACATAAAAAAAAATTCATATAATGGAAACCACTATGTCCCACTCAACAATCCTACTTTCCTTTCTTGCGATGCTCAAAATATTCTAAATTGCGGGAAACATATTTATTAATATCATATGATAGACAATAAGTGTCCTATGATGCAATACCAAAAAGTGAGGGTAACTGACACATACTAGGGTTGTATCTCATTTGCTAATGTATTTTACGATATCTTATGCTATTGGGTCAATTGATTTTATGATACACGAGAATCCAGATTCAATAACAGTTCAAAACACTCCATTAACTTAACAGTTGCAATGCAAGAAAAAGAAAAACCTTAGCAATTACAGAGATTGCAAAAAGTAGCATTATGTCAAAGACATAGTCAATCATTTTTATTTATGTATTCACCTGCTATTGTAAAGTTAGAGTCTCCTTAACTGACCTTGGTAGTACGTTCAAGGACGTCGGTTTTGGCTTTGGAGCGCAAAGAACGGGACCAGCGCACCAGCTTCTCCCAGGCGATTCTGACGATTTTCCGGCGGTCTTTTTTGGTTCGTTCCAACGATAAATTATTAGGGATATTCTCGGAGGATGATGGAAGTTCCGGGGGCGGTATAGGGTCGATTGCGGCAGCGGTAGGGCAGACAGCGGTGGAGGATTTGGAGGGTCCACCAGGGGGATGAACGATTACTAGAGGCGGCGGAAATTTGGGTTTTGGAGACAAGCTGCATTGTACTAGTACAAATTGTCTTTTTGGTGGGTTTGGAGTACTAGTAGTTGGGTAGCCGTAGTGTGAGGTAGAGAAGAGTGAGCTCGAAAATGGGAATGGCGGTGGCTGCTCTAACAGCAACGCCGCCATTTTCTTGATGAAAGTGTATTTTTAAATGCTCGGGAGAGAGATAACTGCTGAATGGACTTTCTAATTTCTATCCATTGTTTGCCTTCTCCTGAAAGCCAGCGTGGAAGTGCGTTTTCATTTTCGTCAATTTTTACGAGTTTCTCTTTTCTTTTTAAATTGAAGTTTGGTAGCGGTTTTTCATCTACCCACCAACACCAACGTTGAATTCGTGTAATTTTATCGAAAAAAACGTGAAGCGTCGCTCGCACTTTTTACCACCGACTTTTATGAGTTTCATTGCACACAACTTTATTTTAAAAGCACTCCCATGCCCTTGCCCTTGCCCTGCCCTTTGGCTTCCAACATCATAAACATAATAATCGGTAGTACTATGCTTAAACACGAATCAGATATATTACAACATTTGAATATTCCAACATCCAACATATTTCATATATTTTCATTATCTTATTTAAATATCACCCAACATCACAAATAAATATCAAACATTTTTCATCTATTACCCCTACTCATACACTCTCACAAATCAA
>JAOWAN010000001.1:5923907-5935882 GCA_028566635.1 Lobelia cardinalis
TAGATACAGGAAACTAAATAATTCCAAAGCTGCCCGTGCCCGTCTCGTGTAAGATTACACGAGACACATCTCGTGTAAGATTACACGAGATAAATTTCGTGTAAGATCACACGAGATACATCTCGTGTAAGATCACACGAGACACATCTCGTGTAAACTCACACGATATGTGTCTCGTGTAATCTTACACGAGACGGGCAAAGGCAGCTTTATAATTATTTAGTTCCCTGTATATAATGTTCCCTGTATATAACTATATCCCTGATATGGCTTATTTTAGCAAATATAGTAAAATGACATTTTCACCCTTCATTATTTACAAAATAAATAATTAAAAACTCAACAACCCTACCACCACCACAAGCTTCACCGCCACCAGCTTCTCCCACCCCCATCATAATCCACCTCCATGATCATCCAAATACGACCAAGAACAACCTAATCACTCGAAATTGAAATCGATTTCGAGGAACTCCAACCGCCATCAACCGTGGTAATGCCAAAGATCATCATGGCCGCCACTGTTGTCATCTTCCTCATTTCTTCTTCTTTTTTTCTTCTTCTTCTTCTTCTTCTTCATCGATTTTTGGATCTACGAAATGAATAAACTGCAGCTAAGATAGAGGATGAAAGAATTATTTTTCGGGTCTAGGTTTTGGATCTCGACGGATCTGGTTTTGGATCTCCAACCAAGGTCAAATTTGGCAATGACGAAATCAAACCAAAGATTTGGATTTCTTTCGGAAGAGGGATTATGGACTGAAGAAGCAGAGCAAAATCAAAACCAATGACGAAAGCAGAACAGATCTGGGAGTTGATGATAACTGATGTGGAAAAATTTTCGATCCTTCTTGCTTTGGACCAGATTGAAGATATATCCGTCGATTAATTGCAGAGGAGAGAACGAGGAAAGGGTTTGTTTTGAAATGGATTGAAGTAACTTCCATGATTTCCGTCACTGGAGGGTGCTAGAGGGTGGAGAAGGGAAGAACAACCCAAAATCGAAGAAGAGAAGAACCGCCTGCGCCGACAACTTCCATGATTTCCTCACTAAAAACGATGGTGATGGCAACTTAGGCTGCATCGACGGAGATGAAGGGACCTACAGATCTGGTTTCGAACCTCCTGATATGGTTTATGGCTATGTATGGTGAGGAGAGGGAGGAGCTCCGTGTAGAAGATTTGGGCTTGGATCTCCAGATGGGTGGAGAAAAAGGATGGAAAAAGGTTTTGATTTGGATTTTATTTTATATATTTATTTATTTATTTCTAATAAATTTTAGCATAAATTTATTATTTTACCCTTCTAATAATGCTATATCAGCAAATTTTTTACAAAATATTTGGTCAAACGGTGTTAATTTAGAATTATGGATCAAATTAGGTTACGCTTGATAGTTTATGTATTTGATTAATAAAAAAAATAGATTAAAAATTACTTACACAATTGGTCAATAGGTTAGGGGAAAGTTGGTATTTTTGTCAGTATAAATTAGACCATTTATTTAATATTTAGGTAATATTAAATTCTTAATTATTAAAATGAATAGCACGCAGTATAATGTATGAATCAGTTGAAAAACTAACAGATATGCTTTACGAATTTATACATTACTAGAATATACAAGTTTGTAAAGCATGTCAGTTAATTTTTCCTTAATTAATGCGGTACATTAAGCATTTTTATAAAATAAAATAATATGAGTCAATAGAAAATTTGGTTCGAGAATAATCAAAAATCAAAACACAAATAAAATCGCTACAATATTAGCCTCTATAAGGAAAAGACGAAAGAAATCGTATCATATTAAACACAACCGAGTTTTAATATTTATGTTTCTTTGTACTTAGGCATTTTGCAATTTACTTCCGTGTAAGATCAAATCAATATGACGAAATGCTATCAACTTAAATGGTACATGATATAACAAACAATAATAGAGAGCGATTATTTACAAAATACACAAGTGCTTAGTATAATACACAAAATTTTAAGATAAAAATAACTTTCATCAAAATTTTTTGTATATCCTTTTAAAATAAAAATAACAAAATTATTACTGAATTGTGAATAGGCAAATGCATCATTTTATGACACAGTGGATTGATTGGATTGTTTGGTCTCTGAAAATTCAAATTTTGTGGGTATGTTGGATAAGGCTCGGGGTGCGAATTTTGAGACGATTGTTGTTGGGGATATGAATTAAGCGCTGAGTTGGCATGCTGATTAATTTGTGGGTTCCGACTTTTGTGGATTTGGGTTGAGAATGGTGACGTTTCGGGGGAGGATTTGTAGGCAAGGAGGATGAGTAGTTTGTTGAATGAGGAGAATGACGAAGATGGTGATTCTGTGTTGGTATGGATTTTGATGAACATGGGAAGATAGTGTGTTGAACGAATTAGTAGAGATTAGGACTGACCACCGGAGGATTAAGGAAAGGAAGAGTAATGCTAGGTTTTAAATGTGGGTTGCTAAATGCCGCCTCTTGAATTCTCACTGCCGTCCCTCTAATACCAAAAATACTCCCATTCAAAAAAATCCTAAATTTCTCACGCACATCTCTCCCATTCTATACGGTTAAGTAGATTTCTCCAGCACACTTATCAATGCCAAAAAAATTCTGATTTGTAAGCTCCTCGAGATTTCAGTGGCCAAAAGGAGCTTGATTTTGTGGGTTACGTGAATTTAACCATCGGCTTGTAAAATTCCACTTGCAATCTTGATGAAGCCAAGGATGAGAGGCTGCATAATGCACACGACGTTAATGGGCAATGAATGAATAACACTGAAAACATCACGATAAAGATAAATTGATAAAATTAATCAGAACCACAAGAATTTAAAAAGCTAATTAATTAACCTGATAGCACGCAATCCTTCGTCCCCTCCGTGAAAGCCAGCATGAGGAAAATTGTAAATGATTCGAACAAACCTACAAATCTGAATATATCACCACTTTAAAGTTGCAAGTTGGATACCCCAATTGAATTCAAACTGTTTGAGTCCATTCCGTCCATAATTAAGCTAATAGAATAGCCAAATTAAAATTGTGTTGAATTAAATACGTGAAAAGTTTTTGTGAAAGTTGATGATTATGATTATTTCGTCCTGCTTTCGGGAATTTCCTTGAGAATGGCGAAGAGGAGGAGGCAGTCTCCACTTTATCAAAGCCGATTTCACAACATGGGTATGAACATGTTTCACATATAGACATCGATTGTTGATTTATGACTTTGTACCAACACTAATTTTTAAAGGAGCTCTTCATACAGAGCCACATATTTTAATGTCAGACTGGAAAACAAATGAAAGACAACCTAAGGAAACTGACTGATTTTGCAACCAAGGGCAGTGGTTGGAGCCAATTGAAGCAGTAAGGACTAAAGTGCGTTGCCATGGTGATGAAACAGAGGCTAACCTTCTCCAAAGTCAATTCCTTCCTTTGTTATATTATGTGCATAAAAGCTGATGTTGATTTTTTTTTAATGGAGGAATGGAATGTCGCCGGGGAGAAGGAAGGGTGGAGAGAGGATTTGTGAATTTTTTTTAAGTGGGGGTATTTTCGGCATAAGAGGGACGGTGGCGAAAAATTTAAGGACTCTATTTAGCACCACCCTTTAAAATTCATCAATTTTCGATGATGAATTTCATCAACACTTAGATGAAACAGGATAACTCGATGTGCAATGGAGAGTTCGGATTTTCTATGTCACTCTATGTGTCATTCTCTATGCCACCACTCATATAGTGATGGATCCCGTTGTTAGTGGGTTCCATCAATATATGAATGGTGACACACAGAGTGGCACATGCAGTGATATAGAGAATTTGATCTCGCAATGGACTCTTATTGTGTTTGAGGAAAAAGAAGATGAAAGAGAGTGAAAATATACATGGTAAAAAAACGTTTGTGTATTAATTTGTACAATAGAAATAACATTATTATTTTAAACGAGAGATAAAATAAATAAATAAGTATTTTAAAATTGATAAGATAATAGTATATTATATTTAACACTTATATACTATATAAATAATTGTTCGTCATTAATATTGCACATTTTTTGAAACTAAACTCTAATTTGTAAAGATTATACCTTACACGTTCTTATTCATAAAACAACCCAACCAATTATACGCTCTCGATTTCGAAGGAAAATTTTTAGACAAGTCCAAAATTTTAAATTCATGATGTAGTGTAACTATTATTTTAAATAGCAAAAGTATTTCAACATAGTAAAATATTATTTTCTCCGTTTAACAATAATTAATTTTTTAAAAATAAAAATTTATTTCAAAATAATTGATATTTTACATATTTTTACTATATTTTTTTTTCTAAATTGTTCTTTTATCTCAATTCAAGATTAAGAAGCAATTAATGCATCAAAAGTTAATGAAAGAAGAATTTGAAGAGACTTTATGTGTGAAGAGAGACCAACGGTAAGCGGCTTGAATTCGCTTAAGAGAGGTCTCGTGTTCGAGTCTCACCGTATGCAAAAAAATTTCGTTGGGAGACTCATCCGTCAATGCTAGATACGCGACCCTGGTCGAACTGAATTAGTAAGGACATAGTCCTTGATACTATTGAGCAATTAAAAAAAAATGTGTGTATTATAATCAAACCATAAATATGATCAACTATTGTAAAACGGAGAGAGTATTTTCTAAATACCTAAATGTAATACATACATAAATGAATGTTTTTTTTTTTTCTCTCTTATATAAGTAATAAGGTTAACTTCATAAATAATTTTTATTTTTTGGTCGTTTTTATGAATAGTCTATGCGTATAAAAAATGTTAAGGATTGTGACTCAATTAAATCCGTAAATTTATAATTTTTTTAAAATTAATTTATTTAAATATATTATAATCATTAAATTTAAATTTATTTGATATTAACTTATTAAATATATTTAAATTTATTAATTATTATTTACTTAAATAAATTAATTTTATAAATCCACAAATTTAAATTACAAATTGCGACCGCTACATCATACATGGGATTGAACTCAAAGACACCGCGTTGAAAACCTCTTTTTGGCTTAGGGTGGAAGCTTTATCTTCGCACCAATGGAAACTCTCAATTAAAGAGATAAGTCAACCATGTTTAGTAGTATTTCATTTTTATTTTTATTTTTATTTGTTGACTTGTTTCTCATAGCTTCTTTCCTTCCTTCCTTCCTTACGCAGCTCATTACACTTACACCCCCACATCTAATCTAACCTCTGTATTTAAAACCCTTCGAAGAAACCCAAATTAGGCACACTCATCGCAGCCCCCAAATCAACCAACCCAACCGTCTCTGTTGTTGAAGGTAAAATCTCATTCAAGAAAAAGAAAAAGTTTGAAACTTACATTCTTGATCTGAATTCCCCCAATCTTTTTGAAATTACTGATCTCTATAGATATGGGTGGTCATGAATGATTTTGCTACTGGATCAATGGGTATTGATTTTATTTTTATTTTATTTTTATTTTCTTTCTGAATCAGGTGAGAGAAGAATGGGGCATCATCATCATCATCATCATCATCACCATGGAAGCCATAGCCCATATGAAGATCCACTGCTGACATGCTGCTGCTGCCCTTGTTTACTTGTTTCCTCTATGTTTGCAATGATTGGGAGGTGCTTCTTTGTTGCTTGTTACCCTCTTTTGCACTGTTTTGGGTTTGATGACCATCACCATGACCATGGTCACCACCATCATCACCATTGTTAAAATCATATAAGATTAAACAATTTGCTGCTGTTTTAATGAATTTAGGTTTCAACGTTTGATGCAAACTACTGTTCTTTCTCGTTATTGGTCCGTATGGATTGTGCATATCATCTAAAATTTGTGCATATGAATTAGTTCTTTGCTCGGTCTCATTCCTTGAGCTATTCTTAATCCGATTCTTTCCTAGTTACATAGCTAACAAGTTAATTGCTTGCTTGCTTGCATTGACAAACCAAATTGGTACAGTTTTTCGAATTGAAATTGAGTTAAGGATCTTGGCTCTGTTTGGTTATTACTTCTTCTTTTTTTGTCTTTTATCTTTTGAATCATTATTTTTTGATCAAGAGAGATATAGGAAGTAAATTTGTAGGTCCGTTGAGAGAGAAAGTGATATGGTGAAAAAAAGAGTGAAAATGAAAAGAAAAAACTCAGTAACCAAACGGAAGTTCGCTCTAGCAGCTCTGCTTTGCCCTTAATCACCGACTCTAGTACTGGATTATAGATAGGGGTCTATATAGAGATGATCCAGGGCGTCGGATATGTGGATTCACAGGCAAGATTGGAGTTACGGCAAGCCTTGAAACTGAAGTTTGGGGTATTCTCAAGGCGCTGATCTTTGTCACAGATAGGATTCATCTCATCGAATGGTAGAAGGGCGGCTTACATTAGCTTGTCTTTACCTTTTGGTTGACATGAATTAGAGAGGCGCTACTTGCCGATAGAATATCTGTCCTTGACACCTAAACTAGAACTCCATTCATACTAATGGTGTCAATCAATAAGGTTTTAAGTTGATCATCAATTCCATAAGGCTTGAAGATTGCCTTTAGTAAACACCCATATTATTGTACATTTGTCATTCACGTGGTCCTACCCAGCTCGAATCTTGAGTAGTAGGCACTCAACGTAGTGATCGAACAGCAAATGGTAAAGACTAAAAGAAGAGAGAGAGAGAAAAAAAAAAAACATGTCTCATCCAATATGATTAGATTTCACCACTGCGTCTTGCCCGGGAAATGATCCCCTCTCCTTCCCTGACAATCTTGATATCACACATTTTGAATGAAGAACGTATTGTAATGGCTAAAAGAATACGCAACAAGACCTAAGGAAATTCATTTTATTTTTCTATGAAGAACATTTTTAGTTTTTATTTTTATAGTGGGGGGGGGGGGGACAGAAATGACAATTTGTGCTTGAAATTTTTAGAGAAGTATTATGTTATATGTTTTTCAATGTTAGTGATGTTTCACTGAAACTCCATTCCAATTTTTAAAAGGAAAGGAAAATTTTGGACAAGGTCCCCTTTCGATAGCCAATATCAAAAGAAAATTTCCGATACAACAATTCTAATCCATACATACTTCTCATCTCAGAAGCAAAGGGCTAAACTCACTAACAGTACAAAGAAAAAGGCAATCATCTCCAGGTTGATCAAGCTGAGGCTTAATAACATACTGTGTGTAAGATTACTTGGTAGTGGGTAGAATTACCAACATACCCTTCTTGTTTTTCGCATTTTAGCTAGCTTCCACAATTCAGAAATTGACATCTCAATTTCTTCACATCCGATTGCTTAAGGGGCTTCAGCATGAACATTTGAGCTCCTTCTTCTAAACACCTGTATACAATGGAGATGTAAGAACTTCCAAACAAAGCCCAAAAAGAAAGAAAAAAGGAACGAAAAGAACGACAAAAGTTGTCTTTTAGGATTACTTGTTAATTCGAGTAGGGATATTCTCTGATGACACTATCACAACTGGGACTTCCTTCATAATCGATGATTCCTGTGACCAAAGTTTTATCGATTAGATTTACATTTTTGTTGATAAACGATAAATCATAAAAGATACATCCCAAAATGACTGCTTAACAATCAGCATATATTTTGTTCACGTCAGAAATTACCTTTATTTTCTTAAGGAGCTCGTATCCGGTCATTCCTGGCATACAATAGTCTGTAATTATCATATTTACCTTCGAACCCTGCAAAATCAGAACAAAAGTACCAGTTTAGGATTTACATTAAACACTTTATTTTCAGCCATCTGCAGTTCTGAATACACGTTCTCTTACGTGCCTATAATGTAGAAAGCAAACAACATGAAATGAATTTAATTTGGTGTCACTTACATTGTTATTCAACGCATCATGTTGATCATCTCTCAGTCCCAAATACTCCAATGCTCTCATCCCATTTTCTGCAGTAGTCACTGAACAAAAAAAGAACACACTTCTTGAGTAGCTTGTTAATTTGTAAATTATCACAACAGAGTAGACGTAGTAACTAGCTAGTGGAGTATTCCTCCGTTCCTAAACAAAGTTCATATTTTGTTCTTGAATGATTTCAATATTATGCGTACTTGAATTTGAAACCCTTTTTTTTTTCTTTCTGGAAATCAAAAAAGAAGTTCAGATTTACAAGTCTTTTGTTAAACTGCACCATAAGTTATTTATTTCTTCAATTTTTTCCAATCTATCTAGACTTTACTATATAAAGTTAGGGTATTTGTCTGACTAATCGTCAAACTGAATACATAATAAGAGGGTATTAATTTTTAAAAAAAAATGTGTCAAAATATATGAAAAGAGTACTGTAATCCAATATGGGTAGGATGTGGGCATTCTGAAGAACTGAAGCAAGGCAAGTCCCATCACAGTCTGTTACTTACTGCAGAGTTTGCAGATAACCAACCTCCTGGGCAGAGGCAGATAGATAATGGCTCAGTTTTTCCTCTGCCCTTTCATTTTCAGCCATCTCAAGGTACCATGTGAAAAAAAAAAAAAAAAAAAAAACCAACATTCAGTTGGTCCAAACTCTTTTGGTTTCCAAAATAAATGTTACTACTAGTATGTTTCTTGAGTTCCTCTATGTTTCCTGTTTCAGGATTGGAAAGAACTTGGTTTCTATCTTTTCCCTCCTAGATTAATCAAGAGACAGTATACTGATGCGGTTTAAACGCCTAGGAGCTTAATTTTGTAACTCTGAATCAAATAACATTCGAAAAGTTTATTTCCTTTTTTCTTCTTGCACAGGAAAAACTCCCTGTCTCAGCTTAGCCATTGCTAAGCCAACCGATGGAGTCACATTCAACGATTGGGGGTGGGGAGGCGCATAATAAAACACGTAACATGGAGCCTCATTTGAAATAAAATCTTCCTATGGATGCAATGATATATAGTTCTAAGGTTGCAAGTTTGTGTGCAGTCTGACATATTTAGTACACCTAAAACAAAATTAATCGACAGTTTCATGGCACGACAAGTCTGTATAATAAGCAAAATTAACCAAATGGCGAGAAATTAGATAATTAATTAATTACCTTTGCAAGAAGAATTCTTGAGCAATCTTTCGACAAGTTTGCGATCGATGATACTGTCATCAACCGCTAGAACATGGGGCTCTTCACCACCATCATCCACCACTGCTACTAGCCCCCCCTCTGACAAATCCATTAATTTCCTTCCCCCCTCCCCAACTCAAAATTTCACCAAATACCCACTTCACAAAAATGCACACTACTACTTATGAGCTGCTGCTACTACTACTACTACCACAACACGACTCTCCCAAAGAAAGAATTACAAATCCAAAAGAAATAAAAGGGTTAAATGCACAATAATGCAATGGTTTTGGGTGAGTGGAATTATGAATGTGTGTGTGTGTGTATATATAGGGAGGGCTGTAAGAAGAATTTCCCCAAGAAAGAATGGGGGATTTGATGAGAGAGAAAATCCAAAGGGTGGTCACAGATATTTCGTGATCCTTTTTTAGGTTTCTCTTGATTCGATGCAGCCCCCCACCCCTCTCTCTCTCTCTCTCTCTCTCTCTCTCTCTCTCTCATTACTTTCTGTCTCACACAGTATCACACACACACACACACACAAACAAACAGTATCAGCATCAGTATCAGTACCAAAAATTACTACTCCCTAGCTGCTGCTACTACTAGTACTAGTGGAGGAGTAATTCTGTAGTGGGTATTTTAGAATCTATGGGCAGTGATGGAAGAGATCCACACAGCTCATTCCCCTGTGCCATCTTTCTTTTACTACTACTACTACTACTACTGCTACTCAAGATATTAATGGAGCTTGCAAAATTAGTAGTACTAGTAGTAAAAGGGGTATTAATTATTAATTAAATAAAATCCCATCTGCCCAACTTGATTTTCTGTTAATTGCTTTTGAACTTTGCATTCGTATCCAGAGGGTGGCTCTCTATAATAATTGCAGGATCTCTTGAGAGACCCCCCCACGAAAAATTATAATCACTTCCTTCCAAATTCACTACTCCTTTCCTCCCCCATTTCCCTTGCCACTTGCGACTACTCATGATTTTCTTCACATTTGGTATTCATTCCCTTCTAATAATAGTAGCCCAAGTCATTATTTCTCCCTCCCTCCGTCTCATATCAAGAATTACACTCTTATCTCAAAGATTATTAAAAATGAGTTGAAAATATACGTATCATATTTATTAAAATATATATATATTAGAAAAACCAATAATACATATTGCTCTAATTAAAAGTAACTATATATATATATATATATATTGAAAAGTGATCAAGTACAAACTACAAATATCGTACAAACGTGCGAACATGTTGTATCTGATCAATGCATTCTTGTATCTTCTTCGTTAATTTTGTTGTATCTTAATTATTACCCTTTTTATTGTACCTTCGTTAATTTATCGCATCTTAGTTATTTTGTTGTATAATTACGAAGATGTTGTATTTTAGTATATTTTTGTTGTATCATAGTTGATTTTCTTTAAAAAAAATTCTTTACTTTGTTGGATCTTTGTTTTATAAAATACAGTCATATAACTAAAATAAAATAAAAATATACTAAGATAGAACTGATGTCCCCCCGGATCTCATTCTGATTTCATCAAAATTATATATGTACACAATTTGGAATGAAATTAATTAAGCCTAAGAAAAAGATATAATGATCAAAATTATGCTAATGAAACTATATTAATTACTATTATATCTACTGATCTGATTGTAGAGGTTCTGAACTTGGAGATTTGCAAGATTCATAAATCTGCAATATTCAGTCCTTACACAATAATCAGTAAGAGGAGATATCTCTTCTTGATATCATAAATATCACAGTAAAAATGATACATACATATAGTCCACTGCACATACACAGAATGGTCATTTGACACCCCTTAATACAACTCCCTAGCTAATGTATTATAGATATTTTGATCCCTACATGGATAGATTGATATTTTACTCAGTAAGAGGTTCTATCGTTATTTTCCGGTGAGGTTCCTTATGATTAATTTTTAAGAACATGAAATTCTTGATCCCGTGATCTATTGGAAATATGTGAGGCGGCGTTTTATCACTAGACCGCCGCACCTCCTTATCAGCAGACCCTCTTAAAGAAGTAGTCTTGATATTTAACCTCACGTACGCACGCATGCTGACCGCGGTGGATAATTTAGGTACCAAGTTTTAAACTATCAAGTATTACTTGAATTATAACTTTTGAAGTTGTAATCCTAAACTGGCGAATAAAGGAAGAATATCCATGTCATGCTTATGGTACAAGGTATCCAATGTTGGCCTGGCCTGGGTAGATTTGATCTCTCATTAATTAATATCTTTCCAAGATGAAGATGTGTGCCCACATTGTGTGGCTTATTAAGGGTAGCAATGGATGCCCTTGCCCCAGAGAGAGAGAGAGAGAGAGAGAGAGAGAGAGAGAGAGAGAGAGAGAGAGAGAGAGAGAGAGAGAGAGAGAGAGAATCCATCTCCATCCATTGCAAGCATTTAACACAATGAATTTATTGCTATTAGGGTGTTGTGGATCAGCTGTATGTGCTTGTTCGAATTCAAATTTCGAATTTCTCTTCTCAATCTATGTATTGGCAATAAGTAGTTAAGTACTAGTACTAGTTAGTGCAATTGTTGTGTTTTTGAAATTTGAATAGTCTACTACTGCTTCATGATCCTGTAATTAGGGCGGTAAACAAGTCAAGTCAACTTGTGGATTCGATTTGGTTCGAATCGTTTGGATCCGTCTCGACTCGATTCACATGACTTTCATGAGCCAAGCCAAGCTCAATATTCAGGCTCGTCATATTTTGCGAGTTCGAATCGACTCGACTTGCAAGACTCGCGAGCCGTCTCGTTAAGGATTCGTAAAGGGCTTGACTCGTTAAGGCTCGATTCATTAAAATACCAATGACTGACATGAGGATGAGGTCTCAAGTCTC
>JAOWAN010000001.1:5937445-5952332 GCA_028566635.1 Lobelia cardinalis
TTGCCACGATGATGTATAACTATTTCCATCAAGCTCAGAGGAGGAGGAATGAAACGAAATTCCTTTGCACCAGTCATGCTGAAAATATTAAACATTGCATGAATCAAAAACTGTAAATATTAGCTTTTGTGTAAAACATTAAACTATCGTATTATTAGTTAGTGCATTGCAAGTGGAAATGAACACTATTCACAGAAATGAAGGAACTTACTTGACAACCCCTGTTCGTTCAAATTCAAAATACAATCGAACTTCACCAGTTGAATCTGGTTCCTTTGAAATGGTTTCACCAGTTGAGTCGAACTTCACCAAACACGATCGTTGTAGCAGTAGATGGACTTCGGACAGTGTATTTCTCCAGGGTTTTTCGGAGAAGGGTTAGAACCCTAGAACGAGACGACCTCTCAAATTGGGGGAAGTCTGATTTGGGGGAAAATCAAAGACCGACCTTTAGTTTAATGGATTACAAGGGCAAATTAGTCTTTCACTCATTTTTCCCCAAAAGTTATGTCCACGTAGGTGCCAGGTAGGAGCCAGGTAGATGAAATTAGGTCAAATTGGGTGTAATGGTATAATTGAAAAAATTAAAATAGTTCAGAGTCAAATTGAAGCAAATTGAAGGTCAGTGGCAACATTGGCACCTGGGTCAAACGTCAGTGGCATAATGGGTAATTATGCCTTGAATAATGCTACTTATCTATCTCTTCCTACTCGGGAGTAGGGGTGTTAATGCGGGCGGATTCGGGTGGATGCGGGTTATGCGGTGCGGGTTACGCGATTTTATATAATTTTTAAATCGTTCGCAGTGCACCGTATTAAAACCGCACCACCTAACCCGCAGTTTGAGCGGGCGGTTTACGCGATTTAAACTGTTGAAACTGCTATAAACACTGCTCTTTTTTAAAGGATTTATTCTAGTACCCCAGTGAAAAAATTACAAACCATTGAATTGTTTTACTATGTAATAGGCATTTAAATATATCTATAACCCAATTTTTACTCATACCAATATTAATTTTGTTTATACAACAATGGTTTTTGGGGGAACCAAACAAATCTTTCGATTTATTCGTATCAATTTCAAAAGTGAAACCTAATTGTGTGTGAGCTAATGTAGTACTGTGGAGTAGAAACAAAACAAACGAAGACAATTAGATAAATGTACAATTAATAATTATATTAATATTTATTATTTTTTTAATTAATTTCTTATGCGAGTATGCGAGTGAACCCGCATAAAATTATTCAACCCGCATACCCACCTGCTAAATATTAAACCGCCTAATCCGCACCGCCTAACCGATTAACTGCAATTTTACGATTTAAATGGGGCGGAGCGGTTCAACGGGTTGATCCGCATAACTAACGCCCCTACTCGGGAGATAAATAAATTGAAGCTCAAGTTAATTTTGCAGTTTGGCTAAACTTGGAATTTTGAGAAACCGGTTTCATCTGTTTGTGGTCTCTCATATGAGGTGACCCGAGCTAAGCTGCTAACGCGTGACATCAAGCAGAGCCTAGCCAAACCTTCAGCTCTTTATGCAATTTTTGATACTAATATATTTTGATTAATGCGGGAACCAAGGGGTGGCTCAGTGGTAGAGTCGAGCTTTACAGGATGTAAGGTCTCATGTTCGATCCCTTTCCATACCCCCTTGGGGCCAAAAAAAAAAAAGATTAATGCTCATAGTCAACAAAAAAGTTTGTTGATTTATTTTAATAAATGAATCATACTGCTAAAAACTTGCACCAATCTAAATATACCAACAAGGTTTTAAGTGTATTTTTTGATAAACCACACCTCTTTAGTAGCTCGAGCATTACTCTATTAAAAAGATACGGTAATATTAATCCCTCCGGGTGTAGAATTGGTAATCTGGTATCGCGGGAACAGTATACAATATTCAAGGTCAAAATTTCGATTGATATAATCCAATTCTAGTTGTACAACAAGTACTTTCATACCAAATCCCTGGCATGGTAAAGGTTCATTTTGCTAAATATCATCAAATTATTTGACACTTGCATTGGGTATGGAAGAAGTACACGGCCCTGCAGATGTCATAAATGGAACTCCTTTGAATGTGGCCACGCCCTTCTCATCAGTGCTAAGATGCTGCACCCATCAACAAACCACATGCACATTTTTGAATCATGTGTTGAGCATTATAAATACATTTATTAAAGAAACAGATAGCAACGTGCAAAAATAGCAGGTTGGGGCTTTAAGAGCCAAGCCAAGCGACGGAAGCTCAAATCATTGTTAATCAATGAAGCTAGAGTTTACTCTCAGCCAAAGAATCTACAGTCAAACTCTACTTTGATTACTGCATGCAATGAGTGGTAAAACTCGAGCTTTGGTTGAGCTCATGTCAAGAATATACTATATCGTTTGATGGCTCGGAGTCTTTGGTGCAAGTTGTTTGCGTTCCAGAGTGAGCCATCCATTATGCCTCGCAGCGTGGAAAAATTCATTATGATTAGTCATGTGGGCTTTGGTAGATCGAGGGATGCTTCTTTGATATGAAATTGTGCCGTATTCAGTTTATTGTGGAATATCTGGATTGAGAGAAACTCTCAGATTTTCAAAAATCGTGAGTTAAAGCTTTCATTGTTGTGGGAAAAGATAATTGTGCAATCTTCTCTATGGGCTAGGAGTTTTGGCGCTTTTTTGGGTTTGTCTTTGGGAGATTTAGCTAGAGATTGGAATACTGCTATAAAGTAATTTCATGTGTATCCGTTGTTTTTGGATGTTTTTGATAGATTTCTTGTTCATCTTTCTTTGTAGATTCTTACCCTATTAATAATATTCTTCTTTTATCCAAAAAAAAAAATATACATATATATATATATGAATTGTACATACCTCGAGCCAAATCATGCTCGAGCTGAGCTCAAATCAAACATGAATACAGAGGAGTCTAGCTTCAAACTCACTGCCAGAATCATCTCCGTTTCTTAGAGAGAGCAAATAAATCTGGACAGGGAGCCTCTCTCAGATAGATTAGTTTGTAAAACCAGTCCATACATGTATCCTAGAGAAGGTTTTGACAGCCCACCATCATAGGAGTCACACATCAGTATCGAGAATCAACCACCAACCAAGTAGATTGCACATCAGTATCTAAGAAGGCGGATTTGGAGTGTAGCACTCCTTCCATATCAATATGAGTGCCCACTTTTTGAGAAATTTTGTTTTCCAAACTTAGCGTCTAGTTTGTAATGAAGTTAGTAAATTCACTGTTGCCACAACATATTTCATCGTGCACTTGTAATGTTATAATAGTACCACAAGGGATGATTATCTGCCTGTGCCGCTAATATGGCTTATGTGCATACTAAATTAGGACATACTAAATTTATAATAAGAACCATAAATTGGAGCCAGGTACATACCGGAGTTATCTTCTCCAGCTGTTTCTTCTTGGGGTTCAAAACATCTTCTGGTTTTCCCTCGTGTCTGGATGGGCACATTCGAGTTGTATGTTTAGTACGTCACATAAGAAATTACGTATATAACAATTTAAAAACAATGACAAATTGACAACACAACAAACAGCAAGAATTCAATCCAGAGTGAAATATACTTAATCAGTTCATCCAAAGTAAAGTAAATGTCATTAGTGATGGTCCTTTACAGGTTGACCTTGAATTCCACTTTATGCAGATCTTAAGGGGAAAATGCAGGTATGATGCACTTACAAGTTACTCCTAGACCTGACAAGATGGGTCAAATCAACTCACTCTAACATGTTTTCAACCCAACCCATTTAATACCAAATGCGTGTATTAGAATGTGTAAAAAATGTGTTTTAGTGCTAAAGAGTATCCAACAGGTTGACCCAGGTTTAACCCAACCCATTTATTATCAAATACATTTGACAGATTAATTAAAGGGGTTATAAAAAGGTTGAACCCATTACAACTTGTTATTTGTTTTAACTCAACCCAACTCAATCCAAGTTGGAAGACCAAATAATTTGTGGGGGAGAAAGAACAGCCAAAAGCTACTATCTGTGAAATTCACATAAATGTTGATGAACAAGTACATCTAGGTGTATATGGCATATAATTAGGCTTCAACATATAATTTTAGAATGCTACAAGCTTCTCGTCAATAAGGTCACTGACATAAGCTTATATAATAGGTCATAAGCTTATATAATAGTGGCCCAAGGGTGGAGGGGCTGTAAATCAAGCGTCAATGTCAAAGATCACAGAATTTCACAAGCCTATGGCTATCAAAAGCAACAGTCTGACAGCAAGGTGCAAAGTAACAATGTCAGTTCTTTCATATATATGGACCATGGTTCAACCCAATTTTGTTTTTTGATTGTTGAGGAGTTATAATTTTTTTTTTCTTTTCAAGAAACTGATACATACACCATTTCATCGGCTACCATAAGATCCATATTTGACATGTTTGCTTTTGCAATACATATCAGAAATGAAACATAACTGAGCCTGGAAAGGCTTTCTTTCAATCAAAACAGTCATAATTAAAATTATCCTCTGAACTTTATCAAAATCCTTTTTCTTTTTATGAAAGAATAAATGTCATTGATTAGAGAAGAAGAGATATTGAACTAGCGGACATGAAATCCACCAAAAATAAAAAACAACAAATACACACGAAGTACTTTATCGCAGCTTTCCAATCTCTAGCCAAATCACCCAAAGTCAAGCCCTGAAAGCACCAAAATTCCTAGCACAAAGAGAAGACTGTCCAGTGATCTTCTCCCACGACAACGGAAGCGATAACTCTCGGACTTCTGAAAATTTGACAGTTTCTCTCAGTCCAAATGTTCCACAGCAAATTGAGCACAGCGCAACCCGACAACAAAGAAGCATCCCTCGACCTACCAAAACCCAAATGTCTAATCATGCAAAACTCCTCCACACCGCGAGGCATAATACAGAGCTCACCTTGTATCTCAAGCAGTCTCCTCAAAAGACTCCAAGCCCTTGAGCAATGCATGAACAAATGCTCATAAGACTCACTAACCCTCATGATAAACACACATATAGGCCTTCGGATATCTCCTTTGCGCCAATCATTAGTATTCTAACGACCAAGGACCATTGGCCAAGCAAAGACTTTTTGTATTTGAACGGAACCTTGGACTTCCAAATGAAATGGTAAAGAGGAAAGTCAATCGGCGTATGTGGACGAAGAACTTTAGAGAAAGACTTGATAGAAAAAGACCCAATCTATTTAGGAACCCAAATTCGACAATCGGATTGAAGATCCAATGGACGAAAAGAAGACAACTTTAGCGGTAAATTTGCAACCGACATGAACTTTTTATCATTAAAATTCCTCACAAAATGAAAATTCCAAAGTTACCTGACCCCCCTCCTGAAAAGGAAAAGCAGCAAGAGGCGCGTTATGAAAACCGAAAAGCCGAAACAAGCGAGGATAAGAGATCTTGAGAGGAAAGTTCCCTGCCGAGTGATCCTCCCAAAACCGGACTTGATTCTCAATCCCAACCTCATAACAAACATGAGGATATAAGAGGTGAAAACAACTAGAAATGAACTTTCAGGGACTGTCATACGTGGTGAAAAGAGTCGCTGATGCATCCCACCTATTATGGTTCATACCAAACTTGCTCCGAATAACTCTGTCATAAAGAATCCTGCTCCAACGGAAAACACCATAACCACTTACCAATCAGAACAATGTTTTTGACAACCAAGTTCCCAAGCCCTAAACCACCTGTTTCATAGGCCAACTAACCTTCTTTCAAGCCACCAAACGAGCCTTACTCTCCTCCCTGAACCCACACCACAAAAATCGACGCATTATCCCCTCTAATCGCTCTGCCACTCCCGTGAGTAACCTAAACAGAGACGGATAATTAATGGGTATACTGGACAAACATGTCTCAATGAGAGTAACTCTACCCCCTAAAGGAAAATAAGCACCCTTCCACCCAGCTAGCCTTTTTGATACATTTTCAATAACTGGATCCCAAAACCCAGTCGCCCTAGGATTCCCACCCAAAGGAAGTCCAAGATAGGAAAAAGGACAATCATAACAGGACATCATAACAGATCAGCATATGAATTCAAAGATGGAGGTTCAACTTTATCAGAATAAATCAAGTACTGAATATCTGCAACCTTAGCTTTCTGTAGTCCAACTCCTAGAGAAAACTATGGCTTGCAAAAGTTGTTGAGGGCTATATAATTTCTAATGGTACGCAGTATGATTTAGAGATCGTAACATGAAAAAATCTAAATGTGCGAATGAAAGAGAAAGGTTAACTTAATTCCCTTCTAGTAATGGTAGCATTTAAGCAAAATCAACTTGGGGGGTGCACAAAAATGAGCAAACCAATAACATATGAAACAAACTTCAGAAATTACGAAAATTTCAAGTTAAATGTTTAAGGAAGATTTTAGTTAAATAGAATGCATGATATAGTATATATCCACCCAAAATTGAGTGCCCATTTTCAATCAATTGACCACAAATGAGTCGTCATTATCCATGTTCTAACGAATTCACCTTCGTTACGCATCATGTTTGATAGTCTACTAGCGAAGCTATAGTGGTACCAGTAAGGGTGATTATGTATGTGTGCCACTAATGTTGCATGTGTTAACTTTGTTAATTTTCATGAAAAATTCAACATGGACATTCATTTAGGAATGGAGGGTGGATTAGTGATATCCTGATTATCATTTGTAGATGTAGTTTGTATACATACCCTGAGAACAAAACACATTCTCCAATTTTGGCCCCTTCCGGAACAATAAGAGGCTCTACCTTGGTATGATCTTCACTTGAAGCGCATAAAACCTGCAAGAAAACAGAGATAACAAAAACACTTGCAAGGTAAGCAAATGCCAAAATTTATACAAAAGAAAAAACTTAAAACAACACTTCACTATAAACACATCAGAAAGACTAATGTTCAAAGAAATAACTATATAGCTCAATTACTGTATATGTGAAGCCCTAAAACTATACTAAGTCACCAGTAAGCTATAAACACCTACACCCTTTCAAAAGTCCTATTATCAGTGTCGGTCCCGTGACTCCTGTTGGACACCAGCACTTATATGGGACACTTGTCAAAGGTAATCCAAGATGTCAAATATAAAAAGTCAAAACAGAAAAGTTTCAAGCATTCCAATTTCCAACTTAAACAAATGATGCATTGATGGGTTGGAAAGCTTTATCTTGAATAAAATTGTTTGCTTTATATGTTAAATGCAAGTCGTACATACATAAATATATGAATATATATATATATATAAATGGGATTAACTAATACTTAGTTGTAGGAGGTTAGCATTGTCCCCATTTTTATTATTCCAAAATGTCCTCACCTTTTATTTTTGCTCGGAAAGATGCAAGCACCCAGGAGGAGTGAAATATCAACAACAACAACAAAACACGGAAAGCATCCAAACCACAACCATTTCTTTTTTATAGGTTCTACGGAGAAAGAGCCTTATAGTCTGCTATGCATCTCATAAAATCTCATAATACAAAATCATTCAGTAAAACGTGTAGAAGATACTTGAAAACTGAGATAAGACTGAATGAGAGTTAGTACCAGTCCTTCTGAAATCACATCTCGTAATTTGCCAGGTTTCACATTTGTAATAAGTACCACAAGTCGATTCTGCAAAGTAAACATAGCATAAGAATAAACATCAAAAGTAATCTCCGTCTCTTCATATAACATCAGGCAATGAAAATTTCATTGAACAGCCCTATTCAAGAATTACAAGTGGGACGTGAATAAAGGAAATTAAATTAACCCTCAGATTATTTCGATGTAAACCGTTTCTTCAGAATATATTATTCATAATCTAGAAAGCAAATCACTGCGATCCTACAAAAACTGTGTAACTACTAACTGTCAAAGCTAATGAATACTAAATTACCAAAGAAATACATTAAAACCCACTATTATCCCGATAATATATTACATCGAAATAAATGGGGCATATAGTTTGCAGTTCTTACCGTCAACTCATCTGGACTGCAAAATTTAGCAAGACCACTAACCACCTGCCGGCATTTACTTTCCCCAACATCAATCTCCTCGACCAGTAAACTGCACCAGTAAGAACCCAAAAGCGGACAAGCATTGGCCAAGAAAGTATGATATTCAGGTTACCCGGTCAAGTAGAAGTTATATAAAATATCACAGCAGCTATCTTCATTGCACGGCGAGAGTATTCGGAAAATGAGTTGTACATCCGATAAAAGCACCATATTACCTGTCTGCTGATGGATGTTTTGATGCTTTGCGAATGAGGCCAACTTGTATTTTCAGTAAACTAACACTGAGCTCCGTATCTTTCTCTCCTGCTACTTTTTCAGGCAATTTTTTCTTCTCTGTGATACTAATTCCTGTGACTTCCTTCTTCAAGATTTGAAGAAAGAAAAGGCAATATCAGTGGTGCACAAATCATGTTAGCAGTTAGCACATAAACTAATAACTCAGCACGTTGACTGGAATTTCTAGTCCAAACATGCAGCCAGTGACACCAATTCTTTGAATATGGTCCTAAACCTCACATAGTTTTACACCAAGGCAAGATGGATGTGGTGTTATTATGTATGACACTGCAATATGGTCCTACTTTTACTGTAAACACCTACTGCACTACGGTTTCAACTCCTTGGCGCTCCTCCTAAAAAAGGGCTGTACTGGGGAGGATTTGCTTTCTTTTATAGTAAACACCTACTGCAATACAGTTCCAACTCCTTGGCGCTCTTCCTAATAAAGAGATGTACTTATTAAATGGTTGTGCATTATCCCCTGGTTCATTTCATGATAAATTACAATGTACCGTAAAATACTGACATATTTCGAGGTGGGTTTGCTTGGACATAGCGGCTAGCAAGTCACAATTTTCTAATTCAAAAAGCAACTAAAAGATTATGTGCATATCTTACGACCAAATATTTTAGTTCAGAAAAATACCATACACTCTCAAATAGAAAATTATTTGACCACTTATTTGTACAGATAATTGAACCAATTCTTTTATGTAGAGAATGACATATTAAAATCCAATTTATTCATTAAAACAAAGTAAGATAGGGTGTAAATCCTCAAAGACCCAAGAATACACGCTATTGAAGTATCATGCCGTGAAGCAGCGAAACAGATCCCAACCAATAACTTAACCAAATCAGTTCATATGAAAATACTTGGAGAGACGGCCGTTAGGATCATTATTTCAGCATTTACCATTGAACCAAGAGTAAATCAAAAGTGAAAGTGGCCATACCGCATCGGCATTTTTCTTTGAACTAGATTCTGCTTCTGAACTCTTTGCACCTTTCGTACCTTGGTCAGCCTTCTTCGTAGTTGTCTCCAGTTCCACCTTTGCTACAGCGTTTGTCAACTGAAAGAAAGAACGGAGAAACTATGTCAATGATTCTCTCCAATCATCTCACCATATGTGAAGCTCAGAAGTACTTGTCTGATGACCACCTTATCCAGAGTCTAGCTGTCTGAGAGAGGGATCAAAAAGGTAACTTATGTTCTAATATTCCCACACAAAGGAAGGCAGAAACTGAGAAATCTGACTGCACCAAGTATAGCAAGATAGCAAGCTCAAGCAAGAAGGCCAGAAATCGGGAGGGAGAAATAACGTACATTGTGGTTTAAGTTTAATATAACCGTAAACTTAAATGAAATATACAAAGGTATTACTCACTGGAGGATCAAATGGGGCCTTCTCTACCACAATAAGCTCAAATAGTTCTCCAAAATTTTGCACACTCTGCAATTATTTAATTGGACAAATTAGGTCATGTAACTTCAAAATACAAGTAAAGATCATACAAAACATATACATAAATGAATGGAATGGATATGGATATGGTGTGTTAGCCATTCATAACAACCCCTCCCCCCAGGATGGTCACTCAACTACCTATATGAATGGCCATTATGACCCTTTTAAAAAACCACACGTGAAAGGGAATGAAATGTCCAGAATAGCCATTCCAGTCAAGCCCATTCCCAACAACCAAACAGCCCTAAGAGAAGAGGAACACGGACCGATAAATGGGAATAAGGAGGCAAAAGGAAAAGGCTTCTATACACCAAAGAGAATGGGAAGGAACAGCAGAGCAATACCTCATCCCATTTCTTTACAATAATACTATGCACATATCTAATTTACAAATAGCTAACTCTTTTATTAAACTATGTCAGTTAGAGTCCTCTCAAAATTAATAGAAATAATTCTAATGTCCCTATTTTATACGGTGAATTTTTAATAGGCTACTTTGTCTAAGCATTAGTTGATTAACTAAGGCTCGGACAAGGAATGCTGTATGTGTGATTTTTGACGATATGATATGATATTTTGTAATGATTACATTGAAAAAGTAAGAAAGAGAGATAGAGAGAAAATGGTGGGACCCATCAAAAATCAAAAATCAAGTATCATATCACATCATATTCGTGATCCGAGCCTAAGCTATATTACAATCTTTTGATTTCTAACTTGGTTTGGGGTGAATACAAAAGTATTAATAAGTGTATATGGAAAAAAACAAAAAAAAAATGTGTACTCCATATGTAACTGTGACGACACTTGCTTTAGCTTTTTCTTTTTGTTTTTTGAAGTACAGATATAATCAAATAGGATGAGAGTGGGATTGAAAATTTGCCACCAGGAGGAAAGGAGAGAATGCAATTTAATAGTACCCTATCCCGAAAATGGCGGGAAAGTGAAAGACAAATCATATTCCACCCCATCCCCTTGCTAATTGCTATCACTACTACCATTTATCATGATTAGGTTCATCTTTCTTTTTCTTAAGTTCATTTCAGATATCTACTCTCAATTCAAATCTATTCCTCCAGATATAGCAAAGAGAAGACCTCACGTCGTGAGTGAAGCTTGAAGTGTGAGTGTGGTGATGAAAATTGAATTTATAAGTGGAGTTTACACCATAAGAGTCATATATGACATGATACCCTAGCTTTAAGCAATCTAACAAGCCATCCCATCATTTCTTAGAACGTCGAATAGCAGAAACATTTTTAAAATATAGATCGTATACTTGAGCATCCAGAACTTGTCTTTCCTTTTTAATGGAGCCAGAAACTTCTCGAGTAAAAATGGGTCAAAGAAACTTGCAAATCAGGGAGAACCAATAACTGTACCTGTATGTAATTCATCCATCTCATCAGATGTGGCACATTACGCTTAGCCGAATCAGGAAGACCGATCTGCAAATCAGCTCACTAAAATTATTAAAACATGTAAAGAGCTGCAACGAAATTAAATGCGAACTTTTTCATAGAAATGATATAATGTTTCCTAGCTAGAAGGTTAGAATCTCTAATATTCTAAAGAATTGTCATGAGAGCAGTATGGATTACGAAACTATATTTGCCTTTTCCTTTTCTTTTTTCCGCATGGAAAGAGGCAAAATAAAAATATAAGAACGTAATTTACATCAAACAGAAGTAAGTTTCAGTAGCCAAAATTTTGCTGTGTCCTGTTCATGCACTAATATGTGAGCATTCTTGAGAAGAAAATAAATGAATTTATTCTAGAAATACAACAGGAAAAGGAAAAGTACGGAAACAGAATTTTAAGCAATTCATAGGATGTCATGTTCCTAACCCCCAGTTAGACTATGGACCAGAGGTGGCCACGGGCCCTGATGCAGCATAAATCTGAATCACACTACGGAAAATCTGAAACTTCAGTTGCATGTATTTTTGTATTTGTAATCTGGACGTTTTTCTTTTAGAGTTATCTTTACTTCGTTTACTTTGTTATAGGAGATCTTGAGAGTCGATAAATCATGTCTTCTGGTTTTTCCGAAGGAATTATGGTAGTCTGAGTTCCCCGTCAAGTTAATTGCGACTATAATATCATGAAGTGAGTTCCTGGGGCTTATCTTTTTGTATCCTATAAATACCTTTCTTGTATTCGGCAAAAGCACATTTTGACTAACAGTCAAATTTTGCTCTTGGCTTATTCCTTTTTTTGGGGAGTGCCCTGGGGGCCTTCAACTGCTCGACGTCCCAACAAACCTGGGATGAATGGTCACCTGCCGAGGTCAACGCTTGCCACTCCTATCCTGCTGAAGCAAAACCAGTAGAGGTTCTGGTGGTACATCCAAAATCTTTTGCCTTCGCCCATTCCAAACAAGCATGAGCTAGAAAATCTGCCGCTTGATTGGCTTCTTAATAGATGTGGACAATGCGCACAAGCCAAGGACAGATAAGCTGCCTACAGATGCAACTAACCAGATTGTAGTGCGGGTGCTCTTTCCCAGCCAACTTAATAGCGTGCACTACTTCAAACTGAGTCTGACTCCAAAATCACCCTACGTCAGTCCATTTCTGGAACCCCCCAAACCAGTTACCCCTTGCTGTCACACATTAATCCAGCAATGCCTGCAGCTGATGTTACAGCATGCACTGCAGCGTCAACATTAATTTTGACCCTACCCGCTTTGGGGAAATCCCAGCCCACCAAATTAGTTTGAAAACTAACATCAAGACCATCATCAAACGCACTCCTGACCATCTCCGAACATCTTGCTATTTCCCCAATTGCATGGTGACCTTCCACTGGTTCGTGAAGCTTTCAGTGAAGTTGTGGGTAAATTCATTATGCCATATCCACACACAATGAACCCCTTCTCCAAAAACTAACGCCCAGTCATAATGACCCGCAAGTCCCAAAATCCAAGATTGAGGGTCTCGGCTTATTCCGTTAAGAACAGTATGTTTGCTAGATAGCAAACTTGGTATTAATTTTTCCACTATTTCATCCCAAAAAAACCGGATCAGATAAACTAATGTGGGCGCTAGCGCTAGAGGGCGAGAAATACATCAAAGCATCTGTTTTTCTTAGGATGAATTTCTTAGGATGAAACAATGGAAAGAACCCAAAATTACTGTCTAGTAAACAGTAGTGTTATCAGTGGAACATAAGGTAAAATTTTGATTAATATTCTAATTCTGCTTTTGCTCATCTCAGCTAAAATGAACAACCCCAAGGACAAAATCCAAGAATTTAGAGTCCCAAAGTAATAATTGAACCTTTAGACTATCATGACTCCTTTGGGAAAACCAAATGACAGAAAAAGGCAGTTGTAAAAGAAAGGAACTTTGAGATAACAAATGCAAAATTATATCAGGAGAATGTTCATCCATTTGTTAAGGATCTTAGGGTTGTGCTTTAGTTAGAAGCGTCGCAGACCCACATGATATGTGACTTGGGCCAGCAACCATCTTCCTTGGCCCATCGATTAACTGCGGATTTGTGGCATGACATTAGAATACAGGGCTCGATGCCAATTGCAAAAAGGTTGGCTCTAGCTTCCCAGATATTTTGTATTGAAAATTTGTCTTCAAATAATTATGGCAAGCTAATAGCCCCATAAAAACTCAAATAAAATATGTACTCCTTGAGTCCCTTAATGATTTCATGTTTGGTTTTGAAAAAGTCAACCTAATATAAGATAATTATTTAACATATATTAATTGTGTTTAAGATTCTAAAATTTCAATCTTTATAAGATTTTCAAAAACATTTTCAAAAAATTGAAAACAACAAATCAATTATCATTAAAATTTAGTCAAAGATCGATTGAATTGACCAAAAAAAGTCAAAACAGGACACTCATTTAGGGATAGAGGAAGTAAAACAATTCCCTTTTAAAAGATGGAGATAGCATACCACGGATGAATGGACTGCCGAAAAGACAATAATATCAGCTTCAGAGGGCTTCAGCCCACCACCCAATAGAACAGACTTCTGAGTCAAATCTTCATTTAACTCAAGGAGAGCCTTAAAGCATGCCTCAGAATCTACCGGGAAGTTCTCCACAAATGTGATCCATCTTGTCAGCTGCCACAAGTTGGTTTTCAGATCAATTTAAATGCTCCCTTATTTCCCAAAACAAGTAAAAGCAACAAATTATTTTCCTAACAATTCAGAAAGTCACCATGCGGATTAGCAGATATGTCGTAGAAAGTTATGAGCAATATTTTTCCCATATAAAATAGACCACATCCGTACATTACCATATTGTTCATGGATGACTACTAGCAAAGTAAATATTTATCAGCCTTGAGAGATCCTTCATTCATATAAAATTTTATATTCCTTACCTCGCCATTGTTCTCGAGAGCAGCCTTCACAATGTTAATGCTCAAGTTTTTCACATCTTTTCCCAAATCATCCAAAAATAATTCCTATCACACAAGATATGCAAAATCATAAAATTGAATCAGCGGGACAGAAGCAGATGAGTCAAAGGTTTTTCACAGAGCAACATAAGTAGCAAGACCAGAACTCCAGTGATACATAAATTACTTCTATGATTGCTAATAATAACAAAGAGATAACATGATGGGTAGGATTTAAGAATTCCCCACATGGTAATCCATGCAAACAGCTATCAAAGGTTTTTCACAGAGTAACATAATTTGCAAGACCAGAACTCCAGTGATATATAAATTAATCCTATGATTGCTAATAATAACAAAGAGATAACATGATGCGTAGTTAAGAGTTCCCGCATGGCAATCCATGCAATCAGCTATCATCTGAAAAGTGAACGCGTAAAGAAAGCATAGAGTGAAGCAACGTCTCGGGCACAACCTCAGCATAGTTCACAATGATCTATTTCCTAGAAAATATTGAAAAGTGAAAAGAAAAAAATATGAGAAATACAATGATTGATAACAAGCTATTGTAGATAAATAAATATATATATATACATATATACGTAATGGACGGAGAAATGGAAAAAAAAAAAAAAAAAAAACTCAAAGAAGAATCTAAGAAAATAAGAATCTATTAATCTCCAATTGGAAAATGATATATACACCGACATGTATAACGCAAAATCAACCGCGGTGCA
>JAOWAN010000001.1:5959852-5971518 GCA_028566635.1 Lobelia cardinalis
TTTTCAACTTTGCAACACCAATAATGTTAATGTTGAATTCTCCTCCTTTGGCTTTGTTGTGAAGGATTCCAGCACGGGGGCTCCCCTTTTGACGGGTCCAACTAGAGACGGAACATATGAGTGGCCAACATCCTCTCCTCCTCCTTCCGCTACGGTCTACTTCTCCGATGTCAAGCCACCACACACAGCCTGGCATGCTCGCTTAGGCCATCCCGCAGCTGCCACATCCAGTCACATCATCTCCAGTTTTGGTCTTCCGTATTCTACTTTATCTCTTAATAAAAGCTGCGCCGCTTGTAGTTGCAGCAAGAGTCATCGATTACCATTTTCTGTGTCTTCCATTGTGTCCACTCGACCATTGGAATATATTTTTTTTGATGTATGGACATCTCCTGTCATTTCAAATGATAATTTTAAGTATTATGTGTTATTCGTTGATCATTTTACCAAATACATGTGGTTATACCCGTTGTGTCGTAAATCAGATGTCAAAGAAGTTTTTACTCGCTTCCACACACTTGTTGAAAAAAAATTTAGCCACAAAATAAAATGTCTCTACTTGGACAATGGGGGCGAGTTTGATGTTTTGTCTACATATCTTACCACCCATGGCATCTCTCGCCTCACCACTCCACCTCACACCCCTCAACACAATGGCTATTCTGAACGTTGCCATCGTACTATTGTTGAGATGGGGCTGTCACTCCTTCTCCATGCTTCCCTTCCCCTCCACTTCTGGCCCTATGCCTTCAACACTGCTGTCTATCTCCTTAATAGGCTTCCTACTCCTACCCTTAAGATGTCGTCTCCGTATGCTCTCCTCTTTGGCTCAGCTCCCAACTATCTCAAGCTCCGAGTTTTTGGGTGCTTATGTTATCCATGGCTCCGTCCTTATACTGCTCACAAATTGGAACCTAGGTCTACGCCATGTGTCTTTTTAGGATATTCCAAGACCCAAAGTGCATATCTGTGTCTCGACCCCTCTACCTCCAGGGTGTACACGTCTCGCCATGTCCAGTTTGATGAGACCACATTTCCCTATCAATCGTTGCAACCCTCTGACCCTCGTCCCACCACAGCTACGACGGAATCCTGGTGTCCAGACCACTTCCTTCTACCTCCTGTGTCTCCTCCTGGCAACTCTACTTCTGTTCCGTCACCTACTCCCGTAGTAAATCCTACCCCCCTGTGACATCGTCACCACCTCCACCTCCCACCACTCAAAATACACATCCTATGACCACCAGATCCAAACACAATATCCACAAGCCAAAAATTAAAGTCTCCCTTCTTACATCCCTCAAGCCTACTATTCCTACCAGCGCCGCCCAAGCGCCCAAGCTCTCAAGGACCCCAAATGGCGGGCAGCCATGACTGAGGAGTTTGAGGCACTTGTGCGTAATGGTACCTGGGGCCTGGTTCCTCCCGACGGAATTCAAAACCTCGTAGGGTGTAAGTGGATATTTAAAATTAAGTATCATTCTGACGGCTATGTTGACAGGTATAAGGCCAGGTTAGTTGCCAAGGGCTTTCACCAACGGCCAGGCATTGACTTCCGGGAGACTTTTAGTCCTGTGGTCAAGCCCGCTACCATCAGACTAGTTCTCACCATTGCTCTGAGCCGGGGCTGGGGACTTCGGCAGCTTGATGTTAATAATGCCTTTCTGCAGGGTAATCTGCATGAGGATGTCTACATGGCTCAGCCGCCGGGCTTCATTGACACCGACAGACCTTCTCATGTGTGCAAACTGCGCAAAGCTATTTATGGCCTCAAGCAAGCTCCAAGGGCATGGTACTCCGAGCTCCGCCAGTTTTTGATCTCCCAAGGCTTTGTGAGCTCCCAGGCTGATACCTCCCTCTTTGTGTTCCGACAGTCCGGGGTTCTCATGTACTTGCTGGTCTATGTGGACGATATTATTGTTACTGGCTCCGATCCTGACACCTTACAGCGGTTTCTGGTGACACTTGCCTCTCGGTTCTCCCTCATGGATCTTGGAGCTCTCTCTTATTTTCTGGGTGTTGAGGTTCTTCCCTACTCACAGGGTCTTCTCCTATCCCAGAAAAAGTATATTCAGGATCTTCTTCAGCGGACACATATGTCCGAAGCCAAACCAGTGGCGACCCCGCTCGACTCTGCCTCTCCCTTGACTCTTCTAGATGGCACTACCCTGGACAATGGCACCGAGTATAGAGCCGTTGTCGGCAGCCTCCAGTATCTCTCACTCACCCGTCCGGACATTGCGTTTGCTGTCAACAAGTTGTCGCAGTTCATGCATCGTCCTACGACATCTCACTCGGCTGCCGCCAAGCGCCTTCTTCGTTATCTGTGTGGTACCCTAGATATGGGTTTACTCATTCGCTGGGTCTCCCAACTCTCACTCTATGCGTTCTCCGATGCCGACTGGGCCGGCAACAAGGATGATTACACCTCCACCAGCTCATACCTCGTCTATATTGGCGGGAGTCCTATCTCTTGGTGTTCCAGAAAACAGCGTACGGTTGCTCATCCTCCACTGAGGCCGAGTACAGGTCAGTTGCCTCCACTGCTGCAGAGATTAGCTGGCTATGTTCTCTTCTGGGTGAGCTCCATGTCCTTGTACCATCTGCACCAGTGATTTTACTGTGACAACATAGGTGCCACGTACTTGTGCAGCAATCCGGTGTTTCACTCCCGGATGAAGCACATAGCTCTTGATTTTTACTTTGTTCGTGATCGGGTTCAGCGTGGTCTACTTCGAGTCGCTCATGTTCCAGCTGCGGATCAACTTGCTGATATTCTGACGAAGCCCCTGCCTCGTCTACCCTTTACTGCTCTTCGGGACAAGATTGGTCTTTCCTCATGCCGCCCATCTTGTGGGGACGTATAGAAGTATATATATTCTGTATTTAGATTCATGTGCAATTACTTTACTATCCCTCAATTAGGGTTTACATGTAAGTGTATATATACTCTTGATAATGATTAATACAATCATCTTTTCCTAAACTCTATACATCTGTCTCCAAACCTACATTTGATTAATTTACATTTAACTTTCTGTAGATCAATTTACAGTATGTTACCACTTTTATTCTTAGAGCATGAATTTAATCACTTTTTACCTTTAATTTTCACATTTTTCTCTTTTGGTCCCTCTAAATGTAGATATGAGAAACATTAGCGTTAATCATAAATTATAGGGGTAAAATCGTAATGTAATGATATTTATTATTTTATTTCAATTTTTAAAATGCAACATGACTAAATAAATTGAAAAAAATAAAGATTGGTGACCAAATAAAATATAAAAATTCACCGGTGACCAAACAAATTGTTAAGCAAAAGTTCAGTGACCAAATAATTATTTAATTCTTAATAATAAAAAAAATTGAACAAAAAAATTAATTTTAAAACTTAGCACATGACCCACAAATTTATAGGAATGGTCCTAAATTACTACTCCTTCAGATTCATAATAGATTATTTCTTATGGTTCGTAGGAGGGGTGAAAGACTGAAAGGAGTGTGAAGCTTTTAACCCAGGAGTAGAAAATATTTTTTCCCTCATTTATTTGGTTGAACAATGAGAAAAAATAGAATTTTAGTTTTATTTATTTGGTATGATATGAAAAATTTTAAAAAAATTATTTAATTGTTGCTCACACTTTTTCCTTCAAACTTTTATCAAAGAGCGCACTTTTTCCTTCCTCCCAAACTCATATCAAACAAGTGAAAAAGAATATATTCCTCTAATTTTCTACCTCATTTTTACTCCTTTAATTTACCCCTCAACCAAACACATTATTAAGTTTATGCACAAATAATAAGAAATAATATATAATGATAGTTTTATCCTTATTAAATAGTTTATATTTATTAATAGTAAAAATATAAATTTAATTGAAGGTTATGAGTTATGGGAGAACAAGAGGGTAATTTTAAAAAATAAAGATAAAAAAAATGCCTAAATTTTTTTAAAATAACAATTATTTTTGCTAGAAAGTTATCTATTGTAACTTTAGAACAATTATTTTAAATAACAATTATTCTAGCAAATTATTTTTGCTAGAAAGTTTATATAATTACGAAGGGTTTCATAATTTTAAGACGGGAAAAGAAAATTGTGATCAAAACAAACGAGACCGAATGTAATTTTGGAGTAACTTTGTTTTGGTCACATTTTTACAAAGATTGAAGACTTCAAATATTTATCTAAAGTCGGTAACAAGAGCCATTTTGAATTGCTATTGATTTTATCTTGAAAATTCGCGCGATAGTGGGTAGAGGTGGTAGTAAAATGAATTGATGGAATGAGGGTATTAATTACGGTAGGGAGAGGATTATTTTATTTATCACTACTCACATATTAATGGGATTTAATAATTTATAGTATAAGATCAAGTGATTTTTTACTATTCATCGATGGAACAATGCCAACAGTAGCACCTTTTAAATTTCTTTTCAAGTTTCTTGGGTTCCGTTCTCCTGGGTGATTTTCACCCATGATTTCTGATTTTTGATTTTTCTCTCTCATTGGTCCCACACTTTTTCTCTCTATCTCTCTCTTACTTTTTACTATAATCATTACAAAAATTCAAAAACCAAATCAATAAATCACTCATCCAAACGCAACCTTGATTTTGCCTCTTTTAAACTCTATTTAAATTTCTTTTTTTGAACCGCTAACTCAGAAAAAAGAAGGAAAAAAATAAGGGAAGCCGTGCAGTGGCGGAGTCAGGAAGTTTATGAGGAGGGGGCGAAATTATATGGGGGTTTGGGGGCAGCGCCCCCGAAAAATTTTTCGGGACGAACAATCAAATAAACGGATCAGGTTCATACAAAAACATAAAAGGTAAAGAGAAAAGATGATTAGGACACAATGTAGCTATAATTTACGAATTGATAAAAATTATAAATTAGAACACAAAATAGCCACAATTCACAAAAATTAATGTTTATCGCATAAAAATCTACTATAAATTGAAGATAAAATTTAAAAATTACAAAAAAATCAAAATTAATAAATTTAGATTATTAATTTGTCTTTTGCAGTCTAAATTACCAAAAAATTCAGAAACGAGGGAGGGGCGGTTGGCCAAAAATTACAACACCCTAAGAAGGAATTTTCGTCGGGGGGGTCGACCGTCCCCTCCCGACGCCCCTGAAACCGTGCTCTTGGGCACAGACACGACATTCACTAGTAATATTATATAAATAGTGATATATAGAATGAGATACAAAGTGAGTTTATAGAGATACGAACACATTACAGCAATCCTTTGGCTAAGAAGAAATAAATGCATAAAATGGACTTGACTATGAATACAGGGAAGACGAAGGTGACGTTTACCTTCCAATTCAATGGAATTTAAGGAAGGAAAACTCTGCACCACACTCGTATATATAGATCACACACATACCACCCCCTTTTCTTTTATTACTTCCAACTACCCCTCACCAAACCTCCTTAACTACCTTTTTTTTCACTCTTTATCCCTCTACTATCCTAATTTGAAGATTACCCCACATGTGCTCCTAGGTGTGGTCCAACATTTTCTTTTAAGTACAATTTGCTCAATGTGATCTTCCTTACATATTTTATAATGGTTTGATGGAATTAATGAGGAAAAAGGACCCTTACCGATTAAAAGTAGCAAAAGTAGTTAGAAAAAGACTTTAAAATTAAAATTTTTGTAGATTATTTAATAAATATTTGAGCAAAATGACGTTAAATGATAATTCAACTTTGACTAAATATAATATCATAGAAACACATAATTAGAAGAAAAGAAGCAACTATTTTACAATTAGCTTATGAAGTTATGAGCATAGATGTCTCAAGTTGTTCTTTATGTTTAAGATTTTCCATATTTCAGATAACGAGTGTACTTTTTTATTTTAATTTTTTTAAATAGTTAATTTACAAAAATTAAAAAAAAGTTCTATTTTTTTTTTACCCCAATGGGGCATTGAAAGGGATCGAACCTAAGATCTTACATATTGTAAAACTCAGCTCTACCACTGAGCCACTCCTTAGTTCCCCATAAAAAAAGTTCCATCATTTATATTTCTTTAATGTAAAAAGTATGATGATTTTCTTGCATCGTATAGACTTCTTTTAGTATAATTTTAGTATAAATTTTAAAAGTAAAAAATTTAAAAAAGTTACTTTTGAAATGTTTTGGTTCAATAAACGAATGCGGATGCACAAATCACAAGACAAGCATAATAATCATTCAAACTATAGACACACAAAGAATAAACATTTGAGGTCTAATTTGCAAAAACTTCAAATATAGGGGTAAGTAACGTAAATGACCTATAAGCTGTGTATTAACGTCCTTTTCCGCTAACTGGGTCCATAACAGATCCCCGCTAGTGCAGTCCACGTCAAAAGCTTCCCTTCATAATGCTTACGTGTAAGTCCAGGTCGGACACACACCTCGCCACGTGTAATCCCCACTAACATTACTCCCGGAACTGCGGCGGACCCACCACACCAGCTAAAAAAACAACTCCCACTCTCTCTCCTCTGTGCCGTTAATAATAAGTCATCCTTCTTTACAGACATCAGTCTCAGACAGTGAGGAGAGAGAAAACCAGACAGTTAGAGAGAGAGAGAGAGAGAGAGAGAGGGAGTGAGATAGAGAGAGAGAACGGTCTTTCAATGCTCCCGGACGACGGCCGGAACTTTCGCCGCTACATTCCCGGTAACTCACCCTTAAAAATTATCTACTTCTACCTTTTAACTTTCAGTCCAGTTTTTCCGGCCACCTCTGCCGGCTAACACTTAAACCTCACATTATTGCTTTTTCTCTCTAAGCTTAGCAGCTCAAAAGCCAACGAAACAAACCAACTTGTGGTTTGAAGAGAGTTTATAGGGCTACGAAAGCAAATCTTCACCTTTTCAAGGTTCCTACTTTACTTCGGTGGGTTTCTTGATTTCTAGGGTTTTTTTTTTCTTGGCATTGTTACAGTGCACATTTTCACCTTCACATTTTGCTCTCCGCCTGCTTAATTCGTTATTTCTAGCAGATAGATCTTTCTTGTTGGTGGGTGTGAAGTTAGATTTGGTTTGCTCTCTCTTCAAGCTTTCTTGAACTCAAAAAGTGCTTAAGATTAAGTTACTTGAGTTTAAACCGGAAAAAAAGTGCTTAAGAGGTTTCTTGCTTTCTAGGCAGCGTTGATTTATAGCCCAAAGATATACTAAGTGTGGTATTGGGATCTGGGTATTTGAGATTATTGGGGTTTGTTTGTGTTTGCTTTGAGTGATGGGATTGTGAGAATTTAGAAGTTGTTACTCTTGTGTCCGGTGAAAGATTTTCAAAATGAGAAGAGGGGTTATGTTCATTTTCGTGGTCTTCCTATGTTTTGGGTTTTCCAAGTCATTAGACCCATCTTTAAATGATGATGTTTTGGGCTTGATTGTATTCAAGGCTGACCTTCATGACCCATATGGGAAGTTGGCATCTTGGAATGAAGATGATGATAATCCCTGTAACTGGGATGGAATTAAGTGCAACCCTAGATCCAATAGGGTCTCTGATGTTGTGCTTGATGGGTTTGGCCTTTCAGGGAAGATAGGCCGGGGTTTGCTGCAACTGAAGTTCATTCGGAAACTGTCTCTTGCGAAGAACAACCTTACTGGAAGCATAAACCTTAGTCTTGGCCAACTGACAGACCTGCGGGTTATTGACTTGAGTGAGAACAGTTTATCTGGACCAATTCTGAGCACTTTCTTTCAACAATGTGGATCATTAAGGTCAATTTCTTTGGCTAGGAATAAGTTTTCTGGCCAAATTCCGGATAGCTTGGGTTCTTGTTCTGCTCTTGCTGCAGTTAACTTCTCGTCCAATCAGTTTTCAGGTGCTTTACCTGCTGGGATCTGGTCTTTGCATGGGCTTAGATCAGTTGATATTTCCGATAATCTGCTGGAGGGTACGATTCCAGAGGACATTGAGGGCTTGTACAACTTGAGGGAGATAAAGCTACGAAAGAATGGGTTCACCGGGCTGGTTCCAGATGGAATTGGAAGTTGTTTGCTGTTGCGATCAATTGATTTTAGTGAGAACTCATTCTCTGGAAATCTTCCAAGCACATTGCAGAAACTTTCATTGTGTAATGATCTAAACTTACACAGTAATGTGCTCACTGGCGAGGTCCCTCTATGGATTGGAGAAATGAGAAGCCTTCAGAATCTGGATCTTTCTGCAAATAGGTTTTCTGGCTCGATTCCAATTTCAATTGGCAATCTTCAGTCGCTGAAAGCACTGAATATTTCCATGAATGCTTTTACTGGGAGTTTGCCAGAGTCTATAGTCAATTGCAAGAACCTTCTGGGTTTAGATATCAGTCAGAATTCATTGACAGGCGATGTTCCATCTTGGGCATTTCAGTTGGGACTTCAGCAAGTCTTATTGTCTGATAACAAACTAAGTGGGAGTATAGATGATGCTTTTACTTCATCTGTTGGAATATCACGTCAAAAGCTCCAAGTTCTTGACCTATCTCATAATGCTTTATCCGGTGAAATTCCAACTGCGCTTGGGGATTTTAGCAGCTTGCAGTTCTTGAATTTGTCTAAGAACTCGCTAACTGGTGAAATTCCAGCAAGTATTGGAAAGTTAGAGGCTTTGGATATTCTTGATTTGAGTGAGAATCGATTAAATGGAAGCATTCCTGAGGAAATTGGAGGAGCGACATCACTGAAGGAACTGAGACTAGATAAAAACTCATTGGCTGGAAATATTCCTAACTCAATAGGAGACTGTTCTTCTCTACATTGGATGTAAGTATATTCTGTCCTGTTGTATAAATTTACATTTATGTTTTACACTGATTTGCACTTTAGCAGGTTGCACTTTAGATTTTTATTTAAGTTTTGCTCATCAAACAGGTCGAGCTGCATCTGATTATATCATTAAGTCTCTTGCTAATAGCATTTTAGGGCCTACTATGTTGGAAATCTCTTCACTGTCACATTTTCTTCAATATATTATATATTATCATGACCTGGTTAAAAGTGCGAGGACAGGTTACCCGTTACAGTCATCTATTCGTTTTTACAATTATACTTGTGTATTACTAGTTCAGTCCTTATTGCCTTGCGGGGCATTGAGACATTGTGTGTAATTCATGTTTTTAGCTATTAATATTTGTATCTAACTAATTGGTGGTCCAATTCGAAAACTGTTGTGTTTGACGAATATATCTGCTTAAACAGTCCTGGAATGTATATGTGTAATTAACAAATTCAAATTTTCTTAGTCTGCAAACAGCTCGTTTCTCCCTGGCTGGGAACAAAGATGATGTTGTCATGTTGACTCTTTTTTCTAAATGCAGGATTTTGTCGAGGAATAGCTTATCAGGGCCGATACCCTTAGCCATGTCCAAACTTTCATATCTTCAAAATGTTGATTTGTCTTTTAACAAACTCACTGGAACCCTACCAAAGCAACTCGTAAATCTTGTTCATCTTGTCTCCTTCAACATTTCGCATAACCAGTTACAAGGTGATATACCAGCTGGCAGTTTTTTCAATACCATATCTCCATCCTCTCTTTCTGGCAATCCATCACTTTGTGGTGCTGCAGTCAATAAGAGCTGCCCTGCTGTCCTTCCGAAGCCAATTGTCCTTAATCCTAACTCGTCTGATTCCAACCCTGAAACTTTCTCCCAAAATCTTGGACATAAGAAAATAATTCTCAGCATTTCAGCCCTCATTGCCATTGGTGCAGCTGCTGTGATTATCATTGGCGTGATTTCCATCACTGTACTTAATCTCCGGGTCCGATCTTCCACATCCCATTCTGCAGCAGCTCTTACATTATCAGGTGGCGACTTTAGCAGTTCCCCCACAACCGATGCGAACTCTGGCAAGCTGGTTATGTTTTCTGGTGAACCCGACTTCAGCACAGGAGCACATGCTCTGCTTAACAAAGATTGTGAGCTTGGTCGTGGTGGATTTGGAGCTGTCTACCGGACTGTTCTTCGAGATGGACGACCAGTAGCCATCAAGAAACTCACTGTCTCGAGTCTTGTCAAGTCCCAAGAAGATTTTGAGAGAGAAGTTAAGAAGTTGGGGAAAATCCATCACCCTAATCTCGTCTCCTTAGAAGGGTATTATTGGACTCCATCGCTGCAGCTTCTCATATATGAATTTGTCTCTGGTGGAAATCTTTACAAGCATCTGCACGAAGAAAATTCTTTCTCATGGAATGAGAGGTTCAATATTATTATTGGGACAGCTAAAAGCTTGGCTCACTTGCACCAGCTGAATGTAATCCACTACAATCTGAAATCCAGCAATATTTTGATTGATGAGTCTGGTGAACCCAAAATTGCAGATTTTGGCCTAGCGAGACTGTTGCCGATGCTAGATCGGTATGTTTTAAGTAGCAAGATTCAAAGTGCACTTGGCTACATGGCACCAGAATTTGCTTGCCGGACAGTAAAGATAACTGACAAATGCGATGTCTATGGTTTTGGTGTGTTAGTTCTAGAGGTGGTTACAGGGAGGAGGCCTGTGGAGTATATGGAGGATGATGTGGTGGTACTCTGCGACATGGTTCGAGGAGCATTGGAAGAAGGAAGGGTGGAGGAGTGTGTCGATGATAGGCTTCAGGGGAAGTTTCCAGCTGAGGAGGTAATTCCAGTAATGAAGTTGGGATTGATCTGCACATCACAAGTGCCTTCAAATAGGCCAGACATGGCAGAGGTTGTTAACATATTGGAGCTGATCAGATGCCCTTCAGAAGGCCAGGAGGAGTTGTCTTAAATGTTTTTAACTTGACATCTTAGAGGTTGGAATGAACGGAGGCTCATTCGGGGAAGAAGAATCCGGTTGGTTGATTCAATCACAGAGAGAGTAGTTATCTGATTGTTGAAATAACTTTTGCCTTTTTTTTTTGTTGTTGTTGGTCTGTATTGCATCTTGGTTGATTTCTCTGTTCCTGCTTCTTTGTCCCTTCTCTCTGTTATAGTTATGGTTAGGTTACCGGATTCCTTTTCACCGGTCTCATTCGGGGACCTTTTTGGAGATAACCCAGTTAATGATTAATGATATATCATCTTTCCATTTCATGGTACTAGTATGTTTCCTCTAAGCATTCAATGCTAGCTTGAACTTCACCTAAGAGATATAATGCTCTGTAGAGTATAGAGGGATTGATGACTTTGAAGAGATGTTCTTGATCAAGCCTGAGGACTTTCTTCCTTGTGAGAGATCTGCCTATGTATTGTAATTTGTAAAATGTCATTTGGATTCTATTAGCAAAAACATTTGAATTATAGCATTTGTGGGCACACTTGATCAGAAGCTCAAAGTCAAAAGGTGAATTTGATAGCCTGGTGGGTCACAAGATTCTTGCATCCACTTTGAAGCAAAATAATCTAAGATCCTGAATGGAATAATTGAGAGTCAAGGTATAAACAATGAAACTCCTACTTGCCATGGGGTATCTATCTTATAAATGAAGGGTGTGGGATCCCTTCAAATGAATAGTTCTATTTAAATAAATAGTAACTCCTTCTCAATTATTACTCAATCATCATTATTCAATTATTTCTCCTCTCCTTTTAAGTTTCACTTTATCTTTTATCCTTTTTTCTTTTTTCCTTTTAAACTTTTATAATTATTTTTTCATCTTCCTCTACTTTCATCATTACCCAATTATTTCTCCTATCCT
>JAOWAN010000001.1:5988550-6020023 GCA_028566635.1 Lobelia cardinalis
TCATGTCTTGCGGGAAGGTAACATGGCAGCGGATTCTCTCGCAAAGTTGGTTTTGTCGGGCACAGCAAGTACACAATAGTTTCACAACCCTCCTCCAGAATTGACTCCTATTGTGGAGAATGATAGACGCGGTAGAGTAGTCTTGAGAAATATCATGGGCTAGTGACCTATGTCCCCCTGATTTAAAAAAAAATTAAAAAGAGCTTTAAAATAATTAAACCTCATTGATTTGAAATAAATAAAAAATAACTCAAATATATTTTTAAAATATATAAAAATAAAGGGATCGATTAAAATATATTTTATGTTTTGAAATATAAATCTTATAATTGAATTACACGACGTCTTAGAAGAGTTTTGACATAGCAATTATATGGACAAAAATGAGTTAATGGTGGATTAAGAAGAAAGATATGGTCGTCCATTTTTTTTTTCCCATTCTAATAAGAAAAGTATTAAGAGAAAGTGAACACTTGTTTCAAAATATTTAGAAGTAAAACACGGTCAAAATCAATATAATTTTTTTTTTAAGAAAAAACTTGAATTTTTTATTATTTTAAAATGATTTTGAGAACTTTAAGAAGGAAGATCTTGTTTTTAATTTTTAATTTTCTCTTTAATTAATGCGATAATTTTCTATCTCTACTTTCTCACATTTTTTTAATTTTAAAACTATTATAAAATTAAAATAAAAACCACAAACCAAAAATCAAATGTGCCCTAAAAGACTTGCCTCTACCGTAATCGACCCCGCCTGCCGACGTTGTTACACTTCCATCAACCGCCCTAACTTCTCATTCTCAAAATTTCCCATAATGTAAAATTAAAATACCTCATTTCCTCCGAAAATGGAGTGACCTGACCCCTATACTTCCTCCCCGCTCCACTCTCCCCCCCTCAACTTCCATCCCGTCCTCCCCAATCCACCACCCAAATTACCAAAAACTAGGGTTCATGATTCGAGCTTCGCAATGGCCTCCGAGGAGATTGGCTTAGTACTACCAACTCAAAATCTAAACTCCCAGCTCGTCTTCGAAAACGACCCATTCCGTTGCGGCGGCCCACCGGAACGCCTCCGCGCCGCAGCCGTAGGCGAGTCTGGCCCCAAAACCACGCGCGAATCCACCGGATTGTACTTTCAACCCCCCCAAGGCACAACCACCGAGTTCCGCCGCAACATTTACGACTCATCTCAGCACAGGAGCATTCAGAATTGGAACGGAAGCGGTAATGGTCAGAATCAGAGCTCCGCGAGCGGCGACGGATCGGACGGTGACGACGACGACGACGACGATGATGATGAGGAGGACGAGGAGGAGGACGTCGTGGAAGGACTTGTTAACAAGAATAATAATAGCAGCAGCACAAGCGGACATAGTAGTGAGAAAATCGGGATTGGGAAGATGACACACATTTCATCATTTGGTAAGTCAATCATAAGTTCTTATTAGCTTTTAGTTTGAGTTTTCTGCGGTAAAAGTAACATTTTCCATGAATAGATAGCTTACACTCCCTTGCTTATGCTTATGTGTTTAATATGCGCTGGATGACAAAATTTCAATCAGAAGCTAAATTAAAATTAATATTTTTAACATGCGAATTTATATATTTATAAGTTCAATGTACAAATTTGAACATGGCAATTTATATATGTTGTCACTCAAAATTTGAAGTTCTGGACCGAAAAAATCGAAACTTGAACCCTATTTAATGGAGAGGTGGGCGTACATTTTGCTCTGTGTGTATGCATACTTTTATTATTACAATGTACAATGTTATTCTGAAAATGTCTAATGTTGTGAAAACAATATTCAAGGTATCGTTATATATCTCCGGTAAATTTTTGAAGTACAATGAATAGGGGCTTTATGTTTGAATTTTGTCTTATTAGGTTCTAGTAGGGAACTAATGATGAAGGAAGGTAATGCTGTGCCTTCTGGAAATGATATCGGTGATGTGAGAGTGGTGAGTTCGAGTGAGAATCATCAGCAAGGGAGGATGAGTCATTATCAGAATGCTATTACTATCGTGGATCCAGATGGCGAGCTGTATTATTCTCAATATCTGCAGGGGCCAGAGGGGTCAGCTACCGGACACAAAGATATGCTGATTGAGAGTGCTTGCGGGTTTAGTGGAAGAAAGGATGTTTCATATTGTGGTGACTCAGGAGAGTCATTGAGGGCAATTCTCTCCGATCCTTATACGTGAGTTTCTATGAAATCCTTTCTGGCGTTTCATTTAAGGGCGTAGCTGCTGTTTTATTACAAATGACTACAAAGATAGCCCGCAACTGAACTTACCTTTGTTGGGAATTAATAATTTGTTCATCCTCTGAACTTTATCATGATATTCTGATAAGTAGGTGATGTGGGCTGCTACTCCTGATGGTGGTGGAAAATACGATTAGTTACTTTTAGGTGGCAGGAAAAGTTGTACGTAGCTATCACTATATTAACTGGCAAAAGGTCTAGATTCCGAGTTTCATGCACCTTAAGGCTGTAGTGGAATGTTGGCATCGTGACTGCTGAAATGATATTTAACAAGTAGTTGTCAGTGATTGATGGTTTAGGTAGTGGCATGTCCTAGATCAATTGTCAATGAAGCTAAATATGTGGACAGGAAATTGAGATACACTTCTTTTAATCATTTTATCGAGATTATATGTAAACTAGCAGTGGCTTTAAACCAGACTGGTATGAGTGGGGTAGTTTGGGTAGATAGGTATGAGGAAGAGGGTATTATGGGAAGTTGAAATTGTATAATGAGCAGTAGCAAAACAATTTTTTTTTTTTTTTTTTTTTGGTGAAAGCCAAGAAACCACCCAAAAAAAAAAACACCATCCAAACGGAACCATATTGTCCCAACTTATATTTCAATGACAAAATCGTTGCAATTCGGAACTGTATCAAATTCACTGGTTGAAACTGGACCTCAGAATTATTTGGTTTGAAATTGTACAATCTATGCAATTGTACATATATTCCTGTATACATGGCACTTTACCAATGAGAACTCACTACCGACAAAGTCGGGCTAATATCTTGACTGCTTCTGATAATCACTGACAAAAAATATTTGGCGCATAAACTGTTGTTCGTCTAGACATCTTACAAAAATGAATAATCTTCTATCTAAGCAGGGAGATATGTGCCAGAAGTTTTATCTGGGGTAAATGTGTCCATTTGAACTGGATTAGAATGGGTTTATATATTTATCTTTTGCTTGTGGATGGAGTAGGAACAATAATAAGGACACAGGGATGCTAAGCCAAAATTGAAATAACTGCATGCAGGTTGAGTAACGGCATATACAAATTCCAACTAAAACTAACCGGAAGGCTCATTTTTGATAATGTGAAAGGCTCATCGTTGATAATGTGACCTTAGACAGAATGGAGTATCGAAATGGACATTTCATACCACCTTGTAAATGTATGCTCTGAATGACACATCAATGTTCTGAATGCGATTACACCAGCGCGTGGTTGTTGTAATACAGTCGTCACAATTAAGTCAACCTCGCAAAACCTGCTACCAAAACATCATAATCTTCCATAACTACCCTCTTGAATCAATGCAGATTGGAACTTCAATAGGCATAAGAGTCGCATTTATTATGTTGGTATGGTGTTAATGATGCTCTTCTCAGATAACCCTGAAGGTGAATCATTTCCTTGAGGGTATTGAAAGATAAATAAATGATCATCCTCTTAAGGAATATGATTACTTGCCTGAATTTATGATTTTTACCTCATCACCTGGCCTGCCACTACCTCTAGTCTGGGAAACGGAGACTACTTTATTTGCTCTCACTGCCATCTCCGTTAAGTAACTTGATTGTTTTCGAAAATCTTTCCTTTAATTAGGTACTATGTTAGACACCTCCTAAAAAATTTGGACTACTTATTTTGGATGTTACAACTCAACCTTTTCATTAAAAGAATTGCTTGTTGATGATAAAATGTAATATGTCCGTGTAATATTCGTACCATATACATGCATTACAATCAAAGAGTGTACATTGAATCTTCCTTTGCATTTACCAGTGAGCAAGAAGAACTGATTCATTTTCTAGTCTTATTGCTTTGGAGTGATTTCTAGGCTTTGCTTCATTAAGTTCTTCGATTTGCATCTTTGTCATCTAGTACGACAGTCTAGTCCAACCTCTCTGCAGTTGTATTTACTTGGTGCCTGTACCCACAGTAGAGTACCATTTGAAAAAGCAAACTTTTTTATAGTGTATATTTACTTGATATATTTCTTATCAATTGCACTGACCTTACATCATCTTGTATTACACGGTAAAGAAATGGCATGCTTTCAGGAACATAAAGAAGGAAATTGAAAAGTCTTGTACTTTTAACTTGATTTACCTCCTCAAATTGCAATAATTTACATCATTTTGTACGACACGATAGATAAATATCGTGTCTTCAGGAAAACAAAATGATAAATAAAAATATATTGATTTATAGCATTGATTTCAAACATGAGACTCTTTGAGACAACAAAAATGTAAAGTAGGCTATATTGACGGGACAGATCCAATGTATTATTAAGTGGGAGAATAGTGTTGAACACTTTCCAATTTGGGTTGCCAAAGGCTATCGAATTCTGCCTGCTATTTTCTATTTACCCGATTGCCATTTCCTTGACTGTAAAGTGTAAATTGGTGCTTCTGTATTTATGATTTACTGTTTATACCAGGGGGGCACTTATGGATGATGCCATGATATTGCCTTGTGGGCATTCTTTTGGTGGTGGTGGAATACAGCATGTAATTAGAACGGTAGGTTTTGATACTTCTTCTTGTTATGTAATCAGCTCAGTATATCTTATTGGCTGTTGTCACTGCACTGTGCCTTTTCCCTATCTAGTTGGTGGTAATGTAAATTATCAATAACCTGATAAGCACGGGATGTAAATCCTTGCAAACCAAGTGTTTGACCAACCATTCATTTCCACATATGCGCACAATCTATTGGTTTATCTGTGCTAGCCTTCTTTGGTTCTCAGAATGTTAACATCGAAGTTTACATTACATAATTCACATAACTCTTTCCTCGTTTCAATGATGGTAGGCAGTTTTCTTCCTAGTGGAAAATATATATGCATATGATTATGTTACAGAATTGACAAGTCCATAATGTTACTATATTCATTTCTGAGTCCTTGATAATTCCATATGATTTGGTTTCAGTTGCCAACTGAATGTTATAGTTCTACTAAATAAAGACATTTACTTTCTATGTTATTAGGAGAACGTGATACCTTGCATGTTAGCTATTTGGCTTATTTTTTATTTATTTTAGCAAAAATAAACTTAAAGAGAGAAAGAGCATAAAGCATGATATTCGATAAGTTCACTTTGGGAAAAGAAAAGGAAAAGGCCTAGAACAAGAACAAGAACTAAACAAGATCAAAGTAAAAGAGGTCTCAAATACTCTGCATGTCGCAAGTAGCCACCCTCTGAAAGTACCCAAACCTTGAGCCACAGAGAGGCAGCTAAAGTAGTGAAACAGTAGCCAAAAATTGGTCCCCAAAACAGGGGCATTCCCATCTGTGCACGTACCTTAGGACATGTGAATCTACTTGAGGATGGAAGCTACTTGACAGTGCTGAAGAACCTAATTTCCCTGCCTTAACTAAAGCCTCTAAACTGGATCAAAAGTAAAGAGCACTGTGATCATGGCTAATCCCAGCACCCACACAACTCCAAACAGCTACTCAAGAAAAACTGGACACACGAACTTTGAAAGAGAAGATGGTTATGGGATGACAACGGGCCTATTAACGGCCTTTTGCACATAAGACATTGGTTTGGAGGCAATTTCTTGTAAGGCATGCGCTTTTGCAGGAGATCGCTGCTGTATAGCTTATAAAGAACTAGTAATCACACAAAAGCCCAATTTTGAGAGGCACCTTCACCTTGTCAAAATAAGTAGTCAAAGGGAAATAAGGTAGGAGCAGAGTAACTACCCAAATGTGCCAAAAAGGATTTGCAGAAAGTTCAGGACATACAGTTTGAAGTGAGATTTTTGGGCATGGGAAGGAATGTCTTCTAGAGTCAAAGTTCCTCCGACACTCTGCCATTAAAATCAGTAAAAAGTAAAAACTCAATGTTTTTGATGGATCCTCGCTGAGATGAAGGTTGGGAAGGTCTACCATGGTGGCTGCTTGAATTAGTCTCATTATTTCCTAATATGAACTTGGTTTGGAATTTTGGAAAGACTAGGGATTTTTTTGTGACACTTGGGAGGAAGTGGTGCAATCTGGAAACTTGGGCATCTTATCTTTGATTGAGAAGTCATGTTATACTCCATCCGTCCCAAAAAATTTGTCCTAATTAGTTTTTTTCCGGTCAACAAAATTAATCTTTGACCATGATATTGCAAAATAGTAGGAGTTGCTCTTGTTAGTTTACTTTAAGTTCTTTCAATTTTTAAAATTATAGACTCTAAAACTCGGTAAATATATGTTAAATAATTGGTAAAAAATGTTTAGTTTGACCTCTTAAAAAGGAAAGAGAACATTTATTGGGATTTAGGGAGTATATGATAAGATAATACAAGCAAAATAGCTGTTACGCTCGTAAGTACAGAACCAGAGATACGCTGATGCAGATTGCAAGGCACGAGTTGTAGAAATTTCGTCACGCTGTTACCAGTAGTTTCTGTGGATTGGGTTTATTAAGTATTAGTCTGTTATCTTGCGAGTTAAACATTCACTGATCCCCAGCTTTGGAATCACATATAACTTATGTTCTACTTTCAACTTTTACTTAAATTGACATGGAGTCCTTTAGTTTAGTTTTCATTTTCATTACCTGGATTGCTTGCTTAAAAGTTTAAGATTGGGTACTTGGCTGGTCATTACTCCATTAACCTTGTATTTTTCGTAATTTTTTGGAATGATAATGACCATCTTGTTGTACATTGCATTCTTCAGAAAACATGTGGCACTTGTTCGCAACCAGTATCAGAAGGCTCTGTTGCCCCAAATCTCTGTAAGAATTTTTGGTATTAAAAGAATATATATCCACTTTCTAGTGAATTCTCACTGAATTTTCTGGGCTTTATCAAATGTATGTTCCATACGTTCACTCGGCCACTTCTATTTATTCAATATCCCGCCTCAAAAACCAGTACTGATTTACTGGGGCTATTTCAGTTTCCACAACAATTTCATCATCTGTTGGGAGGATGACTTGAGGTATTTATAGGCTCAGGATTCAATCTTCTTCTTGTTGGTTTCAACTTTCAACATATTCATTCGCCTGTAAGAGCTCTGTCGAGTTCACTTGTTGTTTTCAGGGCTTATATGATATACCTATAAGTATAGTTAGAAGACCTTCCTTAAAAGTTAGAAATGAGGGAATAAGGGAAATAAACCTCTTGGACAAAGAAGTGGGTAAAATAGGAATTTTTTTCTATTCTGAATGACTTTCTTCTCTTCCTCCCTCCAATTCCATTGTTTAATTTCGCTCGGTACTATCTTCTTTTAGGCTCTTTGGCTCGTTAAGTATGCCAAATTTGAAAGTTAGTGGTGATAATGATTATGAGCTCAAGATGGAGAGGCCCTCAATCCAAGTTCTTTCATTCGCTAGGTCAATATCTCATTTTCATCATCTTCCTTTGTTGTTTTCTTTTCTAACTGCTCATGCTAGGGACTGTAACTGGTCCCAAACCAGTCTGAGTCATACACAAACAAACAGACACATACATTTACATATCCCCACTTGTTGGCAACTGAGCTGTTGATTTACCTTTTAGTTAATTAAGCTCTATATTTATACTTTTTTTGTTATAGGAGGGAATGTTTGTTCGTCCCCTATTTATCATACAAAAATTGGTGCAAGTTGATATTAAGTCTAAATAGACAGACACATTGTTGTTTCTATATATTGCCTTAATCCGTCCCTCGACTGTTGAAGAAGATTTTCACCTGCTCATGTTGGCACTCTACACTTGGTAACTTCATATGCATTGTTCTTTTATTATAGTGTCAATCCTACAGAGATGAAAATGGGCCCAAATTTGTTTGGTGAGAGTATTTACTAATGTGCTTCATCTGGAATCCTGAAGATGCTTCAGGCTAGCTTTGGATCTGTAAGATTGTTCACTATTAATACTTCTCTTTAGGTGGTGTTTGTGTTGGATACATTTGAACTTATATAGTGATATATTTAAGTACCAATAGTTCTAAGCAGGAGCCTTCACTGCTGCTACTATATGATCGTAGATGTCCCCACTTATGTATTAGTGAGCAGAGAGATAGAAGGCCGTGTTTTAAATTAGAGTTTGGAAAATACTAAATTTTATAGTGCAGAGAGCGTTATGTTTACTCAAATGATTAAACAACTCGTGAATCCGTGATTTTATTATTTTCTCAGTTTCTTATTAGTCTAAGGTCCATTTGTGCAGCTCTCAGGTCTGCTGTTCAGGCATTTCGGCGGGAAGAGGAGTTGCAAGTTTTCCGTGCATCAAAAAGAAAAAGAGAGAGGTTTAATCAGGTATGTCTTCTGTCTTTAGCTTTAAAAAGTTGTAAGCGCACTTAAGAAATTTGTGCTGATTTGTCGTTCTGTTACGGCTACTGGCATGTGGTATATTTTATTCAAGGAGGATTATTTGAATTTTTTTATGTTATTACTTTTGGCTTTCTTCCATTGTATTGCCCACTATGCCAAACCCATAGAATGAATGCCATTTTCATACTAGAAAGTTCCTTTTTACTATTCAGATTTCAGCCTGTTCCATGGTACTTTTATGAGTTTTATCTCCTAGAGCTGTCATTATGTTTACCTGAGAATATGAAAGTATATCCTGTCTTATACAGGACAAGAGTGGTTATGGTGATTTTGCACTCATGGACCATCAAAGAGGCAGAGGCGTTCAGTTTCCTTTTGCTGTTACTGATCGGGTTATTATAAAGGTCGGTCGAACTTGCTAGTTCTTTTTACTCTCGCTCATAATTAAAACAATCAGTAATCACAAACAATAATTGAATCAGGGAAATAAGAGGACTCCACCGCGCTTTGTTGGCCGCGAGGCGGTTGTAACAACTCAATGCTTAAATGGATGGTACGTTCAGTTCTGTTGGTTTTCTCTCCTTTTTTCTGTATTATATAGTTTCACTCAATGATCATTGGCATTGCCTTCCTCTCAAAATAGAAAAGGCTGGACCCTGTTATATTTTGTTCCCATAGTATGATACTCGTGTGGAATGTTTGCTTTCAATAAATTTAGCCTGCACCCATGACAGATAGCATTCAATTCAGTAGTTTGCTTCTGTTCTAGTTTTCTATTGTTGGAAGATGCACCATTAGTCACTTAGTTTTGTCCAGTAGTTGACTACTGAACTAGCAGACATGATAATTGCCAATATGTAGATGAATGTGATAGTGATTCAATGAATACCTCAATCTTGTGCCAAGGTTGGTCAGCCAGAGGTGAATCTCTTTTACGCTGGTCAGGTGGTGTGTTTGGTAGTTGTTATAGCCAAAAAGGTAAGAAGAACAGAAAATGATTAAGTGCAAATTAAGGAAAGAAGATTAATTCTTGATCAATTTTGTTTAACAAGGGTGCTCACTGCAGATATCAAGAATCCATTTAAAATACTCAGTATTGGAAACCACAGCAGTGCATTAAAAACATCCCTTCCCCGATGCATGGGTGATGACCCCAAATGCCGAATATTACTTAATTTAGACTCTTACCAACTCGGAGGCACTTGTTAAATCGTTCTTTCTTAAATATCACGCTATTAGCAACATGGCATTGAAATTTGTTTTCTAGAAGTAGGTGCACAGAGCATCTCCAGAGGAACCTTTTAAGGTGGGTGTGTTATCATTGGTGGTTATTCATTTCCAGCCCATTGAAAGAATGAAGGATAGACGCCTTGACCTGAAGCAGTCATCATCTTTTCATTTCTCGGTGCAGCTGTTGCATTTTATTGATTTGGTAAAACTAACTGTTGTAGTTTATTTGCTGTAGATGTTAGCTGGTCAGATTATACTCCATTTTACTCTATATGTAAGACAATCGACAGTTTGAGACTGAATGATATTTCCACAAGTCCATTTATGTTTCAGCGCATTAAATTTCAGATACCACAGCCTTCTTCCAAGAGCGAGTGTTTCTTCCTCCCCCCCCCCCCAAACCACCTTAGTTTATGGGCTCAGTTCGTAATAGTGGGTTTGTGTGAGAGAATAGGAAGGGATAAAGATTGATGTGGAACAAGAAATCGATTTCCATGCATAAATGAAATGAGATCTTATAGTTTGCCAATAGGGAAAGAAACTCTTGAAAGAAAACGGTAGTGATCAAGAAGTTGGATAGATTGTCCTCACAGTACCGCTACATGAAAGGTAAAAAGTGGGGAGGAATAGGAAGTTTCTGGTGCTAATAGTTCGCTTGACACTGAAGCGGAAAACTTTAATTGGGCTGGTTAACTCATTATAGTATGGTTGGTTAAGTTATGCAAAAGGTGGTAATGTAATAGAAAACGGAGGCAAAAAGTGGATCCTAGTAGTGACAATTTGGCTACCACATAAGTGTTGGGGCAAAGTTTGGTGGGTCCGTAATAGCCCCAAAAATTATTTGGTATATTGGTCTGGGTTTGATGAGAATGAAATGTAATGAGGGGGACTGAAACAAAGTGAATGGTTGGGTTACTGCCTCTGCTGTTTATGATAGTCCACTCAACAAATGATTGGATACCTGCAAAATATGTTTGATTTACTAATACCATATTTGTACAGGTATGTGGTGAAGACATTGGACAATGCAGAGAGCGTGAAATTGCAATATCGCTCGCTTGCTAAGGTTCCAGATAATGCAACCACCTCAAAGCCAGATTCGAGTAAGATGCCACCAAACTTGTGGCTTTATAGAGAGCCTCAACGAACGTGAAATTGCTCGTACGTCATGCAAATATTGTTGATCTTACAACGTGGCACTGTCAAAAAGAAATAATCTAACTTCTAGGACACGCCCTGTGTATGTGCCAGTATTATTTTGTTGTAATCCCACACGGAAAATGTCTTGTATACAGGTGTCACAGGCCTAGGACCTAGTGATACAGGCCTTGTAAATTGTAGGAACCTTCAGGTATTGTAGGATGGCTTCGGGAAAATCTGTAGAGTGAAATTTGATAGGTGAGATTTTGTATATAGTTTTTTTTACTGGGGAAAGAAGAGCGAACGTTGTATTTACTCAAAATTTGCATATAAAATGTACCCGAGTTTCAGTGACAAAAGAGCTTGTAGCCTGTGCAAGAAGAGTTAAAAATACTGAACAGAAAACTTTCTACTCCCTTCATTCCAAGACGAGTGCCAATTTTATTCAAAATCGACACATTCTGGGACGGAGCAACTAACTATAAATTGGAGATTTGTGTGCAAGACTCTGTACAGTTGAGTTCCACTCTTGATTATAGTCAGTACTCAGTAGCCTGTTCCAAGGTTTGCCATATGGTATACTGTTGATGGGCCTTGACCATAAGAAATACTTGAGGAGTTCTGCAAGGGGAAGTGAAACTGAAGTTCTAGGAGACAAGTTCAAACAGTACCAAAGAACACAATCAGTAACAGAGGGAAGCCATAAACAGTTGAGGGTGGTACTCTGCAGTAGTGGAACTGAGGTTTTCTAAAGTTAATATGATGAAGTTTTCACGTCTTTAGGATCCAACGGAAAAGTATAAATAAATTAACTCGTAATTAAATAAGCAAAAACATGGAAAGAAAACTTCATCATGTCTTTCCCACCGAATTTTTTTATTAAAATTAAACTCGTAATTAAATAAATAGGCAACAACATGAAAAGGAGTGACCAAAATGAAATAGTTACATTACACTGTTAGATCAAGCAAATGATTTAAACAAATAAACGTAATCTAGACAAATCTGGAATAAAATGGTGTAAATCACACCATAACAGTGGAACAGAGATTCGAAAATAGTTTTTTTTTTTTTTTCCTTTTAATTTCTAATTAGTTAGATATATGAACAAATCAGAGCATAAATTAGCTTAAAAAAGAGTATTGTGCCAAAGATAGTTTAATTTTATAAAGGTTAATTTTAAAACATTGGAAATACAGGATGTCTAGCTCTCGTAGCTCAGTTGGTTAGAGCACCCGTTTAGTAAGCGGGAGGTCTTGAGTTCGACTCTCAACGAGAGCATTGCTTTTGCACTCTTTCGCAATCCAATGCAAGAAAGAAATTTTTACATGGATTTAGCTGTTGAAGGTCTTGAGACACATTAGAGTTTTCCGTGTGCGAATCAGACGACTTTTGTTTGGTATGTAACTAAAGATCAAATTGCAAGAAAATTTGGAGTTAATGTTGTGTTGGAGCACTGGATTTATTCGATGGCATCGCAGGTCCGAGTTTAGGAAATATATGTCAGTCGATCTGCCAGCGAAACCGATATTCATCAACCAACAGAACTGTGAAACCCACAGTTCATACCTTTGATCTATTCCGAGTTCATGGTAATTAGTCACAGATATTTTATTTTATATTTTTATTTTTATTTTTCTTGGCAAGAAATCAGTGATGGAATTGAAATTTTTCAATAGCCTCATCATGAACCAAAGGTCCAAAACAGTAGTAAGCTAAATACTGACCTAGATACAATATCCTTGAAGGGGGGAGTTGCATATTTGAAAGGAACAAACAGATTACAACAATCGAATAAATAAGGAAAATGACATTAGTTGACTCTTGTTAGATCCCGTACAAGGCAAGCTTAACTGCCCAGAGATTATATTAGAAACATACATGGGAAAATCAAAATACAACATTTGATTGTTCTAGTGCCCAAACAATACGCCCTTTTTGATCAAATGATATTCTAAATTTTAGGGCCATCCAGGTTCCGGATGGAACATTTATGTACATGGAACAAATAAATTACCAAATCAAATGTTGAGACACAGTAACCCACACTGATGAAACCACACAACAAACAAACGAGGAAAGTTCCTTACATGAGATGGTACTCGGGATTAAATGCAATGGCCTCTCTATAAATCAGCTCCTTCATCTGTTCTTCAGACAGGGCATGTTGCTCAAAATCAAAGCTAAAAGGGGTCATGCATATTGGCTCATCACTAATGTCGTGGAGCGATGTTAGGTAAGGATGATCCAGTGCACCTTCAACTGAAACCAACAAACAAAAATGATATCGTAATTTTAGATTTTTGATAAAACTCAAGGTTACTCAACTTTAACCCCATTGGCTACATGTATCTTTGATAGAGTACGAGAATTATACTTTGATGAGATGAACCCACAATATGCAGACACAAAGTCTTGGATGCTTAATTAAACGTGGAATTTGCGTTACAAACGAACTGCAGGGAAAATGCCCATGTCAAAATTATAACTAGTAGGAGCATTAACATCAAATTGTCCCATTTTTCACTCTCTTAACAGACACCCGATCGATCATTTTGTCTCTTCTTTTTCCTTCAAACAAAATTTACAATTTATTACTCTCTCCATCCCAAAATGAGCATCTAATTTTATTATTGAAAGGTCTAACATAAGGCATTATTTAATGGGTCATGCTAACAAGTGTCTTAAGTGCACTAGTTAAGATTACCAAAAATGAGTGTTTATAGGTATTTTAATTAAAAAATTGAAGGGTATTACCATTACACGATTTCCTGATTCTTGCAGAACATACTAAGGGCACTTATTAGCAGTTTTCTTACTTAATTACCATTTAGCACATACTCCCTCCGGTCCGTGCAAAGAGTCCATTTTATTTTGACATTTCATTCAAGATTCCACTTCAAAATTAAACTATAAATATTTGTTTTTTTCCACAAATATTTCTTTTGTGCTCAAAATATGATAGTATTCTCACATATTATATATATATATATATATATATATTCACACTTTTAATACTCCCTCTGTTCCAAAAAGATCTTCTCATTGTACATTTTACAAATATAAAGGATAGAGGTTTACATACTTGTACCATTTTAAAATTGCACTAAAATATTTGCGCCATTTTAAGATATGGAAAGATCATTTTGGGACAAACAAAAGAGGAAAGTGGAAAGATCTTTTTGGGACTGGAGGAGTATAATTTTAAAAAAAATACAAAGGAGTAAAAGTACACGGTTAAAAAGTTTGACGTTCAAACATAGACTCTTTGCCAATTAAGTATATTATCAACAATAATTTCTATGTTTGATAACATGTAAATTTTATAAATATTTGGTCAAAATTTAATCAAGATGACCAAAAATAGTCAAAATTGGACATTTATTTTGGGATGGAGGGAGTAAAATTCATGTAAAAAAGAAAAAGAAAACCAAAAACTTTGTCAAAATCATGGTTTACGACTACTACTTCCATACCACTCAAAGAATCATCTTTACACTTTGGGACACTCCACATGAAGTCTTATTTTGAAACCTAAGCTTATAAATGTTACCGAGTTTCCATATATTATAATTACATTACATTTCAAGTAAGCAAAATACATTTAAGACTTAACTAATGGTATGTACGGAAGCTCATTCTTATTCTTAAAATGATTGACAAGCGCCAATTTTGTTAGCCATAGGGATTTCTCCTACTGCCTAAAAATCGTTAAACGGAACGCCATAGTGATGATAAAAGGATTGACAGTGCAGCCTACTAGATAGTAAGAACCGGACAAACAAAAATAGAATATGGTATAAAAACACATTGCACCTTACCTAATAAAGCATCATGTACATCGATTCTCGTTGACAAAATAAATAAAATTGAACCCCCTCGGTTCCAATCAAAGCGTCCATGTTTGAAAGTCAAATAGAAATTAATAGATTTCATGCCCACCCTATCTTTCAAGGATTAAAATAATTTTGCTGAACAAGGATAAATTTGGAAATTCAAAGCCTTTATAAGCTTAGTTTTTGGATTATGTGAAAATATAAGAAAGAGTAGCGCATCGATCAACTAGTAAGGGATTATTCTAACTTAACAAAGGTCTCGACTTCAAGCCCTGGGAATGCAGCTACGTTAAAACTGGGAATGGGGAGCTTAACGTCCCTCGTGGTCTGCGCCCTCCCACAAAATCTAGAAGGAAAAGATCTGATCATTAGAAACCGTAGCATTTACTTCGTCCCTTGACACCTAAGATTCCCAATGTACTGCACTTCCAAAGGCCTGGCCCATCCTTTTCTCCCAGTAAGCCACTGACTGAGAAGGTGAGTTCTATGGATGGACATACCCACTACTCCTGATAGTACAGCAAACGGACACCACAACCGGCAAGTAACAGGTCTGTGAAAAATAAATTGGCTGGCTTCTAATTACACATAATGCACACGTCCTGGGAAAGTGGTTTGAATTCTACTCTTTTATCTTCAGTCATTGCTCATTAGTGTTCAGCCATAAAACATGACGAACCAAATAAAAGCCTTTAGTTTGAAATGCACCTTGGCATTTCGAATGAAAAGCGCCAACAGAAAGAGAATGTAAGTGAGAACGAGCTGCAAGCCACGCACAAAAAAATGTAGCAGTTTACTGGTGGGGTCCAAAGTTTGTGGAGGACACAGTACCCTCTTCTCAACCAATCCGTTGAAGCCAAAATTTGCTTTTTTAAGTGCCTATGCCAAAGGGAATGAGGTTCTTCAAGAAAACACCGATGAGTCGATGACATTGGCCACCAAACCACATTGAACCTTAGGATTACACACTCCATTCAAAACGACTGCAAGGTACTTCGCCTCCTTGCTTGTCTCCTTTGCCCGAAGTAATCGAGATCACAAAATCCCATCCATTTCTCATCAATGCTAGCTGGAAATGCAAGAAATAGAAGCTACAGAGACAAGACTTGCTCAAAGCGAGTCTACCCATGAAAAAATCACCATTGTTGCACCCATAAAACTGTTGGGCATCTTCACCACTAGATCACAAAGCCACACTAGGACTCCCCCCACCACCACTACAACCACCAAAGGAGCCCCGAGATAAAAGGCCCAGGTTACCAATAATCAACCATCGACAAACATACTCGTCCAAGACATTATCCTCTCGACTTACACGGGTCAACCCACATTACAATAAACTGAACTTCAATCCGATATGGGGACTTAAAAATTGTCCAAAACAGGAATACATTGTGGACCCCAGAGAGCTGCAATCTAAACTGGAGGTGGAACCTCGTTCCTAAGAATCAAACACTGTGTCAACTCTCCAGACAAATCTAATGAAGGCAACTACCACACGAGTAAAACTTGAGGAGGATAAAGGATCATCCTGTCCAAAACTCGAGCCTTAACTCCTCCTTTAGGCCCTCGGTAACGATAACCAACAAGGAGGAAGACATAAGACTAACTTCCTTCTCCACATCTGGCAAAAATCACTGTTTAACATCACAAACTCCAAAATACACTAAATTCTCGACCACTTTAATAGCTATCTGAAAATCAAGCTGAAGAACAAGGTTTTCCTAGATTCATCATCCAAATTCTCAACCACTTCGATAACTATCAGCGTGGCATCTAAATTTTAATCTTATTTATGCTTTTTGGTTTCCTAATATTCCTTAAATCACTGTTGCATGTGCAATCAAGTAACAACAAAATATGCATTTATAATTCCAACATGTATGTCCTAGCCCCTATGTTAACAACCTAATTGTGCATCAAGAACTTAATAATGAATAGACTAACAACAACAGCATATATTGGCAGCTACAGGAAATCATTTACCTGTAATCCTCCGCCTAGGATCAAATGTCAGCATCTTCTCTATGAGATCAATTGCAGAGGGGTGAACATGTGGAAACTTCTCTGTAAATGATTGTCGACGGTAAGGGGGAAGTTGCCGAATGTATCTTTTTGCATTTTCATTCAAAAATTCTAATTCAGCTTCTGAAGGAGTGCCAATCAGCTGCAATATTTGACCATGTTAAAGATAGAAGAATAGCTGGACATTATGCGAGTCTATTGACAAGACCATGATATATCAATATTGAGGGTATTAAGCTGTAGCGTGTGTTGCATTTGTACAATGAGACATCATACATAAACTAGTGCACTGACAAACCTAATCCTCATGTTCCATGGGCAATGCATACACCATTAGAAGATTTCCCATTCATCCAGAAAAAAAAGGAAAAATAAAAAAATATTATAAAACCGGGGGGGGGGGGAGAGAAGGGGAGAGAGGTGAGACTATTCCCCAGCTGCACCGATATACACTGAGAATATGCAAGTCTGCAAGGATAATGAGTATATATATTGGTTGTTGTTAGGCAACTTTACTATGAGGTCGTAGACGAACTCCTCTTGTATGCATACATTAAAACCCCTAATCAAGATTGTCAATTTAAGCTGCCAATAAAACCAGGGTGAAGGGCCTTAAGCACAGAGTTATTAAAGGCTCAATGTGCACCAAATCACCAAATGCGTGCCCAGGCCCTAGGCGGGCGCCTGCCCAAGTGACGACGCCCAAACAAATGCTATATATGTAACTTGTATAGTTATATAAATATCAGCATAAGCAATTTACCTAATCTTAATCATGTTGACAAAGAGAACACACTAACTCACTTCATAACCAAAAAAAGAAAAAGAAAAAAGAGCAGAAAGAAGGGGAAAAAGTAGAGCCTCGATGCAAATTCAAAAAAAAAAAAAGATACAGGGGATGAAATCCAATGTCCACGGGAGTAGGAAAACACTAAGAAGGGAAAAAGAGCACAAAAAAAAAACAAAAAATCAAAGTTAACCTACCTGTGCCGGAGAGGGTCGCCGGCATTCTGATCTTTGTCGAAAGTTAGGCGACACTCAATGGGAGGTTGGTTTGAGTCTTCAGACAGAACAGGGAGGTATGAGGGTGGTCTAGAGTCACGCTATTTAGGTCTAAATTTGGTCAAGGAGTGGTCAACCCCGTGCCCTTGCGCCTCGAGCCTAAGCGTGCCTAAGCCATCACCTAAGGACAGCGCCTCGCCTAGACCAGTTGAGGCTCCAAATCTGCACCTGAGCCTATGTGCGCCTTTACTAAGCTTATTATATTCTCTACCGGGTCCAGAATAGAGTAATTCTTGGATCAAATAAAACTATCCAAATTACTGTTGAAAGGGTTCTAAAGTTAGAATCAAAGTAACTATAAAAAAGTGTCAGATTTAGACAGTGCTGAGTTATACTGTATGACTCCATTTCGACAATTTTATATGATGAATGTGGGCGTTAGCTTGATATACGTAGTTGGGTCCCTATCTACCAGCTGGTTACTTAACAGTGGGTTACTCGAATGAAACAACATATATAGAGAAAGCTTGACATAAAACACATGACATGAAAGTGAATTGTCATAAAGCCACCAATATAGATGCAATAGTCATGTCCACCTTCAGCATAAATAAATAACTAGTTGAATACAACTGTATAGTTCCTCGAACTCATTTCTGATAGCAGCTATCCCCGGAAAGAAAGAGAACATATCCATGTAAATTTTTTTTTATTGAAAACAACCCTGATCACATGGAATTGACATCACCCTCAACAGAGTGATACTGCCAGAAATTCAATAGATGTGACCGGGTGAGAACCAAGTTTGATGAGTCACCTGTTAACTCACACATTTATCCATCCAAACACCTGTCAGATGACAGGTTTCCTGCTATTCTCATTATCCTCATTATCCATACATATTTGACCCAAGTGCTAGGAATTTTACTTCATGAACCTCTAAAAGTAGTCATATTTTGAGGAAGCTGTAAGACAATGAAAATTTGTTGAGATATATCACCTTCCGAACTTCTGTTGGATGTTATCCCCGAATGGTAAATCAAAAGAGCTTACGTTCATTGCCCCCATCATTTTATGAATTTGTACTACTAGTAAAGATATCTTGAATGAAATGAAAACAAGTCCGTAGCTAAAGGTGCAGACAAGGAATAATGCTCCATTCCCAGGAAAAAATTTCAGTTTCCAATATACATGTAGTGCTTAGAATTTTCTTTGATTGTACTAACCCTTGTCTTTTCAAAATATTCTTATCCGTCTTCACTTATAATATTTATTCTATTTTTTCAAATTTCAAAATCCTCAGAAACACCTTGACTAGAACAGCATAAGCCTACATCCGGTTACCAAGAATCTCAACCTCCTATACCTCTTTTGTGCACTGGGCCCTTAAACTTATGTTACAGCGTTCCTGCCTGACTTATTCACAAACTACCATTAAGAACATACTGTGTCAAACACATGGAGGAATCAACTATGGGGTGCCTCAACTGCTTTTGCTTACTGATCATAACCAGCCAGAACATTAATCTATAATTTTTGCAGGCACACCAAGGCAGAGTTCTCCTACAACAATAGTCGACCTACATCATGCATTTAAAAATAATATTGGTCAAAAGTCTCGAGAACGGAAGTTCTGTGAGAGTACAGAGCGTCTTATTCTTAGAAAAAATCCTAACAAACAAAAATTCTGCAAAATTTGCAAATGAGCAAATGAGCAAACTATAAGAAGAAAGAATCATATATAACTTAAAGAACCATGTAAAGATTTTATGTTCAGTGGCAAGAGACTACTTCAGATCAGATAAGCAAACTAAACTTAAGAGAACTGAAGGGACACTAGAGATATTCAGATCCAAAAACTGAACAACAGCAGATGAAAATATAAACAGTGTTAAGACATAGTTCACAAATATTTTGTTTTAATATGCAATACATAAATAAAAAGTATATCACATTCTAATGTAGAATAATTACCTCCATAAGCAACCGTAGCTGGTGTACGTGATCTCTGCCAGGAAACAAAGGCTTCCGGTCCATCAATTCCATGAAAATGCAACCCACTGACCATACATCAATGGCTGCAGTATAATCAGAAGAATTTAACAATAGCTCTGGTGCTCGGTACCATCTTGTAACAACATATTCTGTCATGAAATCAGTTTCAGAGGTGACACGAGCTAATCCAAAATCGCAAATTTTCAGATCACAGTTGGCATTTAGGAGAAGATTGCTTGGCTTCAAGTCCCGGTGCAGCACATTTGCAGAATGTATGTATTTCAACCCTCGCAAAATCTGATACAGAAAATACTGCAAGAACAAGTAATAAAGCAAATTAAAACCTGATCTTTCTAAACATGATAATTACAAGTCTACTAGCAAAATCAAGATAAGAATAGAACAGCAAAATAAATAATAAATTGATTAATCATTATTTGAAACAACAAACAAACATATGTTACATGAGAGCATGGAATTTGTCTCTAGTATACACTCTCTTTCCTTACATAAGAAAAAAATTAGAAAGGAAGGCTGTACAAGAAGATAAACAAACGGAGGAATGAAGATCAATCAAGAATGAAACTAAAGCAAAGCTAATCTACAAGACTAGAACTAAGAGGGGAAAGCGACAGATTCCTCCAGATCACTGAGATGGGAACTCCTCAGAAGGCCCCCTCACTAACGCCCAAAGAGAGGCCAAACGACCACCCAATCCCACGCACACAAAAAACGACAAATTCCCCAAAGATACTAGCATTCTGCTGGGTTCAAATACAGAAGAGGGGAGCAAACACCCCAGGCTGCCACACCAAACTCTTATCTTTGGTTGCCCAAACCCACGAAACTGAATCTGAAGCAGAGAGAAAACAGAAGCGGGACAAATCCACTTCTCACGAGAAATTCCCATTAATTTGTGCCAAAAAGTCGGGCAATGTTGCAATACAAATCAAATGATCATGAATCAAAGGAAAACTTTCACATAACACATCAATCAGGGTAAATCCTCTTGTAAGGTCTGCATGAAACATGTCATTTGTTGGAAAGTTCCTCCTGGAAGGTCTGTGCACTTGCAGCAGGTCATTTATGTCCAATTTGTTAAGAGCCGAGGACCAAGCAAAGGTACTGAGTTTGGAAGACATACCACGGCCTAAGCACTAGTACACTAAAAGATAATGGTTTCGAAAAGCATTTGTAGTGCACAAGGTGAATGATCGTATCAAGGAACATTTTATCCCAAGTGTTGAACTTTATAATTCGAATACAAAAATCGGTGAACCCAGACGCAATAAACCATGGAAAAAAAAATATGGAGCAAAGAAATGTGTAAAAAAGATCCTAGTATACTTCAAAACAACATCTAAAGTTCTTAAACCCTTAAGGGTGCCCATTAAGTATCTATTTGCTTTTACAAGGACAAAAGGATTATCTTAAATAAAGAGAAAACAGTACAAAGAAATGGGACACACAGTCAGCTTAGAGAAACAGAAACACAAGACACACGTGGAAAATAAGCCCAAGGAAATAGCCAGAGGTAATGGAGCACGATCATCAATCTGAGCATAAATCGATACGCAGCACTTCTCCAGAGCTACTGGAGGTGATGGCCACAAGGAGGTAGAAACATCACATGTACTCTAACCTTAACAATGAAAAAGAAAGGGCAACGACTGCTTAGCTAAAGTAATAGTCCTTGTTGCGAACTACATGTACATAGTGCATCAACTTGTAGCCTACATCACTCCAAAGCACTACCGTGGAAAGCCCTCCAAGGGGTTGCACTTCTCTGTCAGAGATAAACAAGTTGGAAAAAATCTTACCCTCGTTGGACAAATGCTGACCACCAATTAATGGAGAAACACGTATGGCACTGCTTGACAAATTTTTTGAGAAATCTCTGAATTAATGAGATGGTTATAATTAACACACAAATCATGGGTATACCATTGGTTTTATCAACTTATGTGGCTGCTTGGGGTTCAAGATACTGATAGCCATTTTCCTCATAACACACTATAACAAAGTAACCACCTAATAGTCAACAATTGGAGGATTGCCTGCTTTCTCCGGGGATATAACTCTTCTGGCAAATGCTCTTTCAGCACACGGCAAAATGGTGGCATCCAAATGTAAAGGTACATTCAGAGGTTGAATGTTACAGATTATTGTCAAAAAAATTAAAGACGTTATTCTAAAATGACTCAAGTGACTAGAGAAGAAGAAAATAAGGACGAGTTGCAATAAGAAGAAGGCATGAGAGTGGACTCTGTTCTGCAAACAGATCTGGAACTGAACATAAAAAAACAAAATGGTACACTTTTGGAGCAATGATGGAAACAGAAACATCCTTTTTAGGACAATTCATACGTTTCAATAGTACAAAGAGTATTGACACTGCTTCAAATCAACGCTGATAATATACTGCTTAGACGCTTAAAACAAGAATGCATTACAACATAAAGAGACAACATCCCCTAAGCTGAAAAAAATGTTACTCGTCAAGTTTTAAGCAGCAAACCAAACTAAATGACACAAATACACACACACACACACACATATATATATATATAATATTGGACTCATGACTCGAACCAAAAATTCTTGAATATCAAACATGCTACGTTGTGTTCAAACTGAACCTGGCAATGCTCCTCTGATAAAGATTGATTAGAACGAATAATTTGATGGAGATCAGTATCCATAAGCTCATACGCAATGTAAACATCATTGAAAGACATCCTTAGCGGAGGTGGTATTATATCTCTAATTGCAACAACCTGCACGAAGAAAAGTCGCATTGCTCAGTTAGAAAGCAGCACGAAGTATACTTTCCACAAAAATCATACTTAATGGAGGTTAATTTTACAAAATAAAGTGAGTTACATGTTTACAACAATTGACAGGAAGTATGCAGATATGAGCCTACCAAGCACCGAGACCACTCAGATGTGAAAAGAAAGACCTCCATTTGGTAATCCCAATAGAAGCATCCATCATTAAGGAAAGTGTTACGTTCCCAAAACATCTAAAGATTTAGTTCTTTCAGAGGATTCTAACAATGTATATCAAGCTTGACATTCCCCCTCACATGTAACCTTCTCACCCGCGAAGAGATGAACAAAGTTGCCGCACTAGGAACATCACAAATTAATCAGGGTGCCAACATGAACACTCTATAACATTGTGGCAAACCAAATGCAAGCCGGATGACTTGACCCCAAGACCTTGTCAACCCAACTATTTACATCAAGGGTAAACTTACTTTGAATAACCGCATCCAACAATTTATCAAGTGGCTGCAGTTTGATTAAGGCTATTTCTCCCCCTATACTCAAAAACTTACAGACAGATGATGAACCATCATGGCAGGCCTCTCGCGATCGTTGTAAGCATTTGCAATTGTAAAATACTTGTTGACATGGGTACGTTGAAGAAAGTAAAGACTTTGGCTCACATATGCTCCACAGAAAGACATATTTGGTTGAATCCTGATAACTTCACAAAACAAATACTTGTTCGCAGTAGTAAATCCTTCTATGACTACAAAGGAGCTATAACAGATAAAATCCAGTCTATAGCTGCAAAAAATTTAACCAACGGAAGAGAGTGTCTATGAGTACACTCATAGCATAGTAGCATACAGAATAGAACGAATGACCCTAACTGTAAGCAGGAGCCATCACTTAGAGCCCCCTGTTGGTACCTTGTTTCATGACAAGATAAGGTGCTTCCACGGATAAATTGGCAGTTTTACTGATTTGGTGTGTTGCAAACCTTAATGTACTTGGGGAAAGAATAACTGTTCCATCAACATGATTGCCAGATGTTGTTAGTTATGTTTAGTCATGATTTACCTACAACCGCTTCACATTGTATTGATTTACCTACACAGCCTCATCAAATTGAACAGAAACGTTTCTACACACACACATAGGTAGAAACAGCATAAAATAAATATACAAATATATATTCCTACATTACTCACTGACGTTTTCATGATCCATATGGCGGAGAAGCTTGATCTCACGTAGAGTCCTCTTGGCATCGATTTTGTTATCAAATGCATTTGCTATCTTCTTTATCGCAACGTGTTCACTTGTCTCCGAATTTAAAGCCGAGCTAGTTAAATTGTAAATTAATCAACTTATGTAGATTATTGCAAAAACCGAATAATGATTCACTGAAAATAAACGAACCAGACGATGCCGTAAGCGCCTTTGCCGATGGGCATGATGGGGGGCTTGTACTTGGCGGTGACCTCGAAGATGTTGCCAAATATATTGTACTGAATGAACCTGCCGCCGTGACTCAGCGTTGCCGGGATGTTCTCGATTCCGACTGCCGGCTGCTGAGGTGGCATGTCCGATTGCGGGGGTGGTCCTGCAGCAGCCGCATCTGACATCACCGTGTCCGATGGTTGAGCTGATGCATCCATATCCCAAACCCTAGAAATAGTTAGCTTTCTATTTCTGTCTTAGTTGGACGGACGGACGGCCGGCCGGTCGTTGCAAATTTGAGCGGGTGTTTGAGTGAGTGTGTGTGTGTGTGTGGGTTAACAGATCTCTTGGGTTGATTTTGGCAGAGATTACACGGGAATGGGAGTCGAACGTTTCTGTTTTTTGCCAAATTTTTCTCATTACCAATGTAATTTACATTTTCATCCCTCAAATACAAATTTTCTTCTAAATAGTCCCCCAACATATTTCTTTGTCCTATTTTCAAGTTTCATCCCTGGCCTCTAGTTTTGTTGCTGTTTAACAGTCTTCTGTTAGGGCAAATTTAGTAATTTGATCATAAACTATAAATAGCCTTTGCTTGTTGTATCCAAATTTTATTATTCATGTATTTTGCTAAAATGCTTCAAGAAAAAATTAACATAACAACTCATTGGATTCTTGATTTTTTAAGAAAGTGACACGTGTAAATCTTGTAAGTTTTTTTGTGTTATAACCCGTATTGTACAGTTATAATGTACTCGTGCAATTAAAATGAGACATCAATTTATGACCATGTACTCTCCCATTGTCTAAATAGAACAATAACATAATACAATAATACAACATACATGCATAAATATGTTTAGAGATTGAAGTAGTGTAAAAAAGTGTTTAGAGGTTGAAGTGAACTTTTTTCTTTTTACATTTTATATATGAATATACCTTTAATTTAACTCATTCATGTAATTCAACGAAACTTTTAACTCTCATCCCAACTTAAAACTATGGTATATCTATGATGTACACAACTTATGGTAACATGGGGGTGCATGCTTATATGCCATTGTAACTAGTATTGGTAAAATAAATTCAAAAGATGAAAATACGAAGAAAAAAAAAAGAAAAAAAAGAAGATATGAAGAAGTGAAAGAAATGCGTGTCATGACTCGTGAGCACATTGGATTCACATGGCTTGAGGAGCACACGACTCGCATAACTTTAAGTTGTTGCATGTCTAATATACGTACGTACCAAAATCGTAAGTTTAAGTACTGTATCTACAAAATTTAGAGCCATGGTTTTGAATCCATTTTGTTATGAATTGGTTTATGAAAGAGAGCCAAAAATACTTTGATTTTTTAGCTTTCCTAATGCAGGAGTCAAATAGGGACAAGCATTTATGCGATTATTTTTTAAGAGCGATTTCAAACACATTGAAAATGAATATAGTATAGGGGTTGTGTAGGAGGAAAAAGAAAACGTTGAAGGGTTAAACGTGGAATTGATGAATTCCACAAAGGGTTTATACAATTTTTGCATTTCCCGAGTTTCCTAATTGACTGTAATGTCTAATCCCCCGGCTTTATCCACCACCTAATAGAGGTTTAATCAATCCATTTTTATTTGTGTCACCATCAGTCGGGTAAAATTTGGTGTAATTCCTCACGTTCCTTTAAGTCAACATTTTAGCGCCAGTTTGGTACTACTACTACTACTACTCAAATTATTTATTCGGAGCAAATAATCCGGTTTTTAAAGTGAATTTATTTGATTATAAAGATGGGTCATATGGCACTTGTTAATATACCAAAAGTAGAAATTATCTTCACTAAAAATCAGTGGTTGAATACTAATTAAATGGGGAGTATGGCACTTGTTACAAGTTTAATGATTTTTCAATGTTGATAATTTATACCCACCCTGAATCATTAACATGAGCTCTAGCATTTTCATACTTGTTACATGGCTTTGTAATTATTATTATTATTTTTTTATATTATACTAAAGTCATATCATTTGTTTATACAATGTACAAGAGAGATGGTACAATTAATGGAGATTGGATAAGATTTTTTTATAACAATGTATTAAATTATTTAATTTTGTGTAATAATTGAAAGTATAAGTATTATAAAAAAAGAGATTGAAAGAATAACGTGGGATAAAGATATAAAAAAAAAATGAAAGAACAAAAAAAAAGGAAATTAAAAATTTGTTATCAATCCCCACTAGAACAAAAAATGTAGGATCCAATTGAAAACTTGATATGTGTTGGTATGAAATGAGATTATATATTATGATTTAAGTGAAAAAATCAGAGAGTGATACAAGTAAGCTTGTGAGATCGCATGATATTGTAAAAAAAAAAAAAAACAGTTATATATATATATATATCAAATGATATATTAGGTTTCCGATTCAAACTATAATTATAGGAGGGGAAAAACAGAAACATTAGTTTGATTTTCGAAGATTGTTTCTAGAAGTTAAATTTTAAAATAAATCAATAGACTACTTACTCATAACGAAAAAAAATGAATACATTTATATGTATATATATACGTCAAAAACCTAAAGAATACAATTTTTTTTCATTATAAATACATGCACAAGTATATTAAACAAGATGATGAAATGTACGCATCATAAAAATTAGGGGTATAAGTCTAAATTGTTCTAATTACAAGTCAAATTGAAATAGTTAGTTTGGTTTGATTTTGGTAAATAACATTCGATTACGATTCAAAAAATTCCTAAATTGTACGATTCGATTCGGATGGCGATTTCGACGTCCTAAATCAAATCGAATTGAACCGAACCAATTTGATAGCTTATGTATATATATACATATTATACATATATATAGGAAAGTGATCATGTACAAACCATAAATATCGTCAAATGTATGAATCTATTGTATCTCAGTACATTTTTATTGTATCTTCGTTAATTTATCGTATATTAGCTATTTTATTTTATATTTACGAATATGTTGTATCTTAGTTGATTTTTTTAAAAAATCTCTTTTGTTGGATCTTTGTTTACAAAATATAGACATATAACTATTATACAACAAAAATGTAGTAAGATACAACCGGTGATCTCACGGTTTTATACGAAAAAGTGATTTGTAGCAGAATAAATTCATATATATATATATATATATATACCCTTATAGTTTCATATATATTTGAATGTGATCTTATTTCGTTGAGAACCTAAATATTTTAGGAACTTTAGAAACCACTAGGATACAAAAATTAATTATTAGGATACAAATATTAATTTTATAAAATTTAATTCTCCAAAGCTACACACGTATATAAAAAGCCGATGACATTTTTGTAATTAATTAAAAAATTTCTCTCCTCTAGCCACCTTAATTTATTTCAAATTCAAGTATCTCATAATCTAAAGCTCAAAATTAAAGTATAATTTCATATTATTGTTCAAAATTAAATTTTCTTTCAAATAAGATTCATGAAAAATATGCTTCGGCGATCTTTTTTATAACTAGGATACAATAAATTATAACAAGGATACAATAAAATTATAACTAGATTCTCATAAATTATTTTTGTATCCAAGTTATAAATTCTTGTATCCTAGATGTAAATTCTTGTATTTTAGTATATTTGATTGAGTATAATATTATAATATTTTTTTTTATAATAATATAGTTATTATAATTTATTATATTTGGAATTATAATAATTATAATTATAATTAATTATACTTATATTATAATTATAATATTATACAATTATTTATTATAATATGATATCATTATTTAATATAATATAATTGTTTATCATAATAGAATGATTTATTATAATTATATTTAATTTGATATAATAATATTGATTAAAATTATTTATTATATTATTTATTTTGATATATTATTATTTATTTATCATAATATAATTATTTAATCTGATTTAATTATATTAATTAGAATTATTTATTTTGCCTATTTATTTTTGTAATAATATAATTATTTATTATCATATAATTATTTAACGTAATATATGTATTTATTACAATATAATATTAAAAATATATTTATTATAATATAATATAAAATTATAATATAAATATTTATTATTATATAATATAATTATTTATTATATTGTAATATAATTATTTATTATAATATAATATTTATTATGATTGAATTATTTGTTATTATTATTTATTATAATATTATTATTTACTATCATTATAGTTATAAATATTTATTATGATATCAATATTTATTATAATATAACAATAATATAATATAATTATTTAATATGGTATAATATTAATTATATAATTATTTATCATAAATATTTCTAATACTAATTATAAACTTATAAACTACTATTATTCATATATTTATTTTCAAATTTATCATTGTTATTATTGAAAGGATCAATTTGGTAATAACATTATTTTAACATGGTTAGGATGGTCATTTGAATTCTTTCCAACGTTTTTGATGAAATTAAGCATTCCTCCCAACATTAAAATGAATGATCAATTTCTTATTTTGAAGGAATTGGACATTTCATTGGAATTCATTTCCATCAATACAAGTGAACCAAACATAACAAATATTTTGGTCAAATATAATTGGCCGTAACTTTCCCTCATTCCCCCCCCCCCCCCAAATCAAATGGGACCTAAGAGTTGAAAATGGTTCATAAAATTCCTAATTATTTGTAGTTCCTAATTGATTATTTTTCTATTTGATTTTAATATACCCTTTTTTATATATAAAATTGTTAATTTTTCTAGTTTTTAAAAAATGTTAGTTCTTTTATTTTTCATATTTATTAGATCAATATAACAATTAATCGTAGCCATTCAACACCCCTAAAATTATGAATCTTATGGTTGTATTTATTTGTAGTGATTTTTGGTGATATTTTGTAATAATTAAAGTAAAAAAGTAAGAGATAGATAGAAAGAAAATTATGAACCTATTAAAATTATATGAAATCAGACTTCTGATCCAAGCTTGAGGCTATTAATGTTATACCATAATTTTTGTTTTTTTAATTTCGTTATAAATCTTATGTTATATTTAGTTTTTTTAATTTATTAAATAGATTTCAAATCTATAAATCGAACCAAACCAACCCGCGGTTTATGAGTTCGATTTGATTTAATTTATTAAATAGATTTCAAAAATGTTATAATTTAAATCGAACTTTTACACCCTAATAAAAATGCTAATAAGTGTCCCTAAGATACTGATTAAGATACAAATATATTTGTAGTGAAATCATCAACAAATGTAATTATGGCATAAATTAATGCTTTAAATTCAATCAATTAAGATGATTTTAATTTTTATATAAAGGCTTAATGAAGCTCTACTATTTTATATTGATATTTGACGATGTGTAATGTTTTAAAATATTGATAAAAATCACCCTTTTAACGGGTTCCACAAATAGGCCTTGTTTGTGTTTGACCAATATCAATGCACATTGTTGTAAATAATGATTTTAAGATACACTTTGATATTTAGTTTGTTGATCAAATTTTATAATTACTGTAAGTTTATCCCAAAATTTTGCTAAGCTTAGATCAATTGTGCATAGATGTTTACATATATAAAACTTAGTTTATACTATAGTATTTTGTAATATCTTAATAAGTCTCTCTATTGTAATTGCTATACTTTCTAATCATGCAGGTACAGTCTTAAGCTAAGAGCTGATAGTTTTAGAGCTATCACAAGCCCTGAGCTAGCTAAAGCTTTTAGTAAGCTCGTTGGATAACTACAGATATGATTATTCATATCATCAACAGCTTTGTTAAAATCAAAGCTATGATGCAAGTTTGAATATCATGATAGTCTCCAAGTTTATATGCTATATTTAATTATGAATTTTGAGATATCATTTACTGTTAGTTCAAAATGGTTTAAAAAATTTATGATCAAAATAAAATTGAAGCTAACAGACATTCTATTTGCAGCATGTGTAGCACCTGCTTGATAAGGACAAAGAGCTCAAAACCCAAAACTATCATATGTTCTCTATCCTATCACTTCCTGATAAAGAATGCATTTATTGCTCCCACCACACTATTCAAATTGTCAAACCTCGAAGAGAAAGCAACAATTCAATGGACAAATCCTTCTCTCCTATAAATATGAAGATCGTTTGAAAAAGGATGTGTGTTCTTGATCGAAACCTGCTTATACATAGAGAAGAAAAGAGAGACGCCATTTGATAGAACCATTTAAACCTCTTGCACCATTTGAAACTTATATTCTCCTCAAAGCTTTAAATATTTACCAATACACTGTATTCAATCATTTTTGAGTGCTTCCTATTGTAATATTATTGAGGCACATTGATTGTCCAAGTACACCGAGTGAAATCAGTTATAGAAAGAGAACATACTCACTCAAACCAACCACCAAAATCATAGGATAGGTACGATGACTTGTACACGATTCATTGGTGATCATTAGACACTCACTTAAGCTTAAAATGTTGAGCGAAGGAGTCTTTGTAATAGCTTAGTATCATTAATATAGTACACATCACAAATTCTAGCCTAACCCACTAGATAGTGGAGTACGAATTTTTTAACACTCCGAACCACTCTATATTCTTGTGTACTTTACTGTTTATGTTAAAAGTTTTAGTTTGTTCTCGGTGCTCATACCAAAGCTTTGCTTGCTAAAGCTTGCTGTGTCACCAGTTGACGAGCTTATGTTTAGTTGAAAGCTTCTATTTTACCAAGCTTTACATTGCTCAAAGAATATTCACTTAAGCTATATGATCAAAGACTCTCTGCCTAAATCATAAGCAATAGAAGTTTGAGTAGTTAAGACTTCAGTTTGATCAATTTTACAGCAGCTTTGGAATCAAAGCTAGCTTATTCACTCACAGAAGTTTTGAATATAGCTTAAAGTTTTAAATAAGCTATTTACCCCCACCCCCTCTAACTTATTTCTTTCCAACGGGACTAACATAGATTGAAATCATTGATCTAATTCAGTTTTAAGACATTGAGGTGGAAAACTTGAAATATTTTATTGGTCTCTACCAATGAAAAAATCGAACACCCTTTATTGCGAGCAAATTAAAAAGGTAAATAATTGTCTTGTGAGATAATAGATTCTTATACGGTGTATCTTGTATTCAAGAAATATGTAAGATGTTTTGAATTAATAAGATGCAATCCTATTTTTTGTAGGAATAAATTTTTAATATGATGTAATCATTGTCCCCATAAGAATAGGTCCTTACTACATCTCATGCACCAAGCAGAGCATAGGGCAATTAATGACCACTGTGACTTTAGAAATTTTATGGATAATGCTTCTCATGGACGCTCTGGGTATTGCTCATCAACATGATCCTCAGCTATACTGTGATAATGAATTTGCTATTTATGTTGTCAAGCATCCTGTTCTCTATAAACGGATAAAGCATGTTGGCACTGACTATCATTTTGTACGTGAGCAAGTTGTTGATGGTCTTCTTACTCTTCAT
>JAOWAN010000001.1:6030437-6044620 GCA_028566635.1 Lobelia cardinalis
ATAATTTTGAACCAGCCACTATATAATCAATTAAAGTACACAAGCTAGCGATTCAAGGGTTCGAATTTTGGAAAAAATTTTAAATTTGTGTATTTTGTAAGCGAGATTAGTTGATAAGTCCAAATTTCTATCTAATAATTTGCCTTCTCTATTATTATTTTCGAGGATACGAAAATAAAGATTTTAATGTTGGAGTTCAACGGTACACAAGCGTTTCATTTTCCTCATTACATCATGATATCTATGAAATTTTAGGATATGTTTGAAATGTAAGTAAAGGTAGTTTACATCATAATATCTATGAAATTTTAGGATACATTTGAAATGTAAATAAAGGAATTTTGAAAATACAAGTGAAGAGGTTCTACTTCACTTGCTTCAATACTTTCCTTCATGTGTATACATGAAAATTAAGGGGAATAATATCCAACGCAGCATACAGGCCAATACAAACCCCACGTACCATGAGCAAATATACTTGCTTGTTAGAGCAAATAGAATTTGAACCTCTAAATTTTGCATAAATTTAAGCTCTAATATCATGATGAGTGACCAACTTTTAAAAAAAAACTCACACTTTTATATTTATATTGGTGTAATAGATTTCGCATAATGACTAAAGGTTTTAAGAGAATTGTTCACTCACCAGATCCTCACCCCCCCTCCGTTCGATTTTGGAACAGAGAAAATGAAAAGGGAAATGGAATTTAGGAGGAGATGCAGAAGGTAGAGAAGAAATAGTGTTGTACGTATACGTGGAAGAAGGATATACACAAAAAATGGTTTGGTGAAACGAACGGTAGCTAGCTGTGACTGGGAAACTAAGAAACTCCCAAAAGAAGTAGTTAGGGCAATGGTAATCAAACAATAACACTCTCACCCTCTGGCACCATGCTTTCAATTAGTCCCTCCCTACCTAACTCTCTACAAAAGCTTCAATTCAATGGCTTATATATATCTTCTTCTCAGTTCCTTAAATTTTCTCTCTATTTGAGCAAATTTAGTATAAGGGGCCATCTCTCTTCACCCTTTCCTTGGATTTATAAACAGTAAGTTTTATAATTTCCCACATGTTCTATATTCTAAGTCTTTTTTTTTTTTTTTTTTTTTTAATTCAGTTTAAGCAGAGTTTCTTGAATTTGGGTGGGTGCAGTCATGGGAACTGAAATGGTGATGGTTCATGAAATCCCTTTCCCTCCTGAGGTCAACACCACCAAGCCATTACCTTTGCTTGGAAATGGTATTTATTTATTTATTTTTATTTATTCATTTATTTAGGGTTTAGTTGACATGCAGTAAATTGAATTGGGTGATGATGAGACAGGAATTACGGACATTGAGATACACTTTCTCCAGATTAAGTTCACTGCAATTGGGGTTTATTTGGATCCTGAAATTGTGACCCATTTGCAAAAATGGAAGGGTATATCTGGTTCCGAGCTAGCTAAAGATGATGATTTCTTTGACTCCCTAATTTCCGGTAAAAACTCTCAAAAGAATTCAATTTATCATTTGTATCTGTAGCACCAATTTGGAAACGAACAATGTTTTTCATCTGAAGAACATGGTGTGAAATTTTACGATTTGATTGAGGATGCATTAGTTTGTATGTTACGAAATGCAGCACCGGTGGACAAGTATTTGAGGATTGTGGTGATCAAGGAGATCAAGGGATCCCAATACGGCGTGCAGCTTGAGAGCGCCGTGAGGGACCGTTTGGCAGATGAAGATATATATGAAGATGAGGAGGAGGCGGCCCTTGAGCGGGTTGTTGAGTTCTTTCAGTCCAAGTATATGAAAAAAGACTCGGTCATTACATTCAGCTTTCCAGCATCTTCTTCTACTGCTGAGGTACAGTTTCTTGTGACCGTAATTATTTTTTGTGCCTAGAAAACAATGTAAGAAAATTTTAGTGACTTAATTTAATTGACTATGTATGAGCAAGTGAGCACTTCTACATGGGTCAAATACGAGTCAAAGTCAATAACCTCCTTCTTAGAAATACGATGCTATTAAGATTTTAGGTCTATGCCTCTTCCCAGAGCCGTAAATCAAAGCTCTTTGGGTTTCATGTATGAACTCTCAGTAGCCAGTCCATTCAGTTCTCTTGTTTCAGTGATGTAATGCATTTTAATCGGGAATGAATCAGTTTGCATAAGCATTCATCACTCAGAACATACCATAAGGAAAAAGAAAATAGTTGCACTACTAGTTGAACGACTTGAATGTGTTGAATTGTGAACTAACATAGGCAAAAGCGTGGAAGATTGGTCTTGAAGTTACCAGCATTAAAGCATAATACGTTTTGGACTGAAACTGGATAGTTCAGTAATGACAAATATCATATTTGTATTATAGTTTATGGGTGTGAATCTGATGTTGAACATATGCCTGTTGTTTGTTCGATTAAACAGATTGGTTTCTCAAGTGAGGGAAAGGAGTCAAAATTGCAAGTGGAGAATGCTAATGTTGTTCAGATGATCAAGAAATGGTACTTGGGCGGAAGTAGAGGTATATCTCCTACTACTATCTCCTCTTTGGCTGATTCTCTTGCTGCTGAGTTATCCAAATGAACAAATGCAGCAACTGTGTGGTTGTTATAAAGTTGTGCCTAGGTTTACCAGAAGCATTGTAATACTCTTTCTTACTGCTTTAATATAACTATGGTCCCTGTGCTATTCCCTTCAAGTACTCAAATATTTTTTTTCCAGATGTATTCTATTTCTGTTGCAATTTCAATTTCCATTTTCTTCGAGATTTGGATACTCGTACAAGGAAAAACCCGTAACTCTGTAAATCAATTGGAGTTTTTGTTTGGCTATTTGTGACAAATTGAATAAAGGGGCAAATCAACCAACCAAACAGACTGAAACTTGAGGAGGGGGAGAAAATTAGGAAGAAAAAGCATTCAGTTCAATTCATCATTTGAACTTGGAAATGCTATGTCAAAGTTTGAAAGTCTTATGGATCTAAACCCAATCATAGAAACCTCAAAATTCAAGTACCCTAAGACTTGTAACCATGTATCATCCCATGTTGCAAAGGCAATAAAGCACAGGCTGCATAGCCCATTCTTTTCATTGAAAGGTGTGGTATTTGTCTTTTTATGGACAAACGAAAGAACTGAGCAAGCCCACTTGATCATCAGTGAACATGATACGCCTCGACTCACTCGAGCAGGATGTCACGAGATGGCGCCATAACACGCCACATTTTGACACAGAACCGTATTGAGATGGCTCCATCATACACCACATTCTGACACAGAACCGTATTGTATTGTACCGTATCCGTACCTGTGTCCTTTGAAGGGAGGAGATAATAGGGGATAGGAGCATCAAACATTGTAGTGGGCAAGTTGGAGGAAAGCATGAAATATCTTGCTACCGAAAGAGGGTGGTCCAATGATGAATGAATAATGCTATCTCACATTGCAGTCACAATCATACAATATTTAGTTCTGATTTACCAAGACAGGTGTAGAGCTAAGTGAATGAAATTTTGCTTTCTGGAAGTTGCCATGGTAGGCCCAAATTGTGAAAAATAAGCAAAGGAGAGGTATTGGATTGGAGATTCCATTCCATGAGCACAAATCATTTTATGATTCCCTAGTGTTCCATTTCCATCTATATGCCCCCATCAAATCAAGCAAAGCTCGAAAAAAGAAGAAAAGCAGATCCCAAAACCACAAATCGTCTCTGCATTTTTCATTGAACATGTTTTCAGAGAGTTGAGTAACTAGGGATCATCTACAATGAGACTATTGAGTTGGTATATGCTCTAATGACAGTAGCTAGGGTGTCAATCTCCTATAGAGGTTCTCTGGAATCGGCTGAAATCATATTTTAAATTTATTTTGTAATTTTGATATTGGCTTAGTTAAAAAGTACTCCCTCCGTTTCAAAATGACATAAGAACAAAAAATGTAGTTCATTTTGAAACGGAGGGAGCAATAAACGATAAATGGAAAGAAACAATTTTTTTTGCTCGATACAAATAGAAAGAATTGTGAGACTAATGAGTGAAAATAAGGAATCCTTGGTAAACAACTCGATTAAGGTCCTAAACCAAAGATAGAAAAAGAAAAGTTGAATCTTAGCTTTGTGATTATTCAAAGATTACCCCATAAAAGTATTTGTAAACTTGACTGTTCTATGTATATACTACACCAATCCCATCCCATTCCATACGCAAATGGTTAAGTTTGAAGAACACATCAATTGGTGCCTGGAAGTGTTTATCCAAATTCCACCTTTGTTTTGTATACTGGAGTAACCTTTCTGGAAAACGAGGTCTAACAGTAAAATTACCTTCTGGGGAGGTCCGTTTGATATCCAAAACTGCTCAGCAACACTCAGGCAAGTGGGAATCTTGGGATAGAACATAAAAGTTTGGGTAGAGACGGATCTGAGCGTTGGCTAGGTATGCGCTTGCGAAAGCCTCAGCTTTGATACCATTTTAGAATGGAAAAATCACTCTTTTATATTTAAGGCTCTAATAAGGCCTTAACATGATTCCTCCTGGAAGCCTCTCCCTTGGATCTATGCCGGCCCATTCTCCTTCGGCTTTTATCTGTATCCAAGTCGGACTTCTCAGACCAGCTATATGTTTCACCCTTTCCATGAAAGAATGGGCAAATCTGCAGGAGCATTGCCTTCTAGTTGCTTAATTTGGGCAGACCTAAGCAAGGTTTTTGCTGCAGAGTTAGTTACCAAAACGTTTGTGAGCCAACCTTTTTTTTTTTCGCAATACAGAAAAGAGCAGCCCGAGCTCGCGAAGGCTGAACTATGATCAGTTCCCAAATGTAGAAAACTCAGACTCACTCCAATCGTATGACACAAACATCCTTAATCATAGATCTTTGTTTGTACTTTGTAGAAAGAACAACAGAGACAACTTTCCAAGTTTTCACTAACCACATGCTGCAGATTTGCGTTATAATCCTTCAAAAAAAAAAAAGGGAAAAGAAAAGGTTTTGCATTCCTGTATCCATCTAGTAAAATATGTGTACATCAATTGCAAAAAACATGTTTTTTTTTTTAATAATGAAAACTGACAAAAAAAAGGAAAAATAAAATAAAAAATCAACCCACCTCTTCAGCAGATCCAGGGGCGTCACCATGCCCACCTGATCCATTTCCCTGATGCATGATTCCCTCAGTTCCATCATTTTCAACCCTAGATCTTGGCTGCTCAGCCAAGGACTGGCGGCAAGTCGGACAAGATGAATGAGAAGCCAACCATATGTCGATACACCTTACGTGATACCCATGATTACATTTTGGTAAAACTCTAACTTTCTCCCCATCCATAAACTCCCCAAGACATATAGGACAATCCGTGGCCGGAATCCCGATTCCTTCCCCATAAACCGCCACGGGAATCTGTCTCAACGTGCTCTTTTTCAACCCGGTAGCGGCCAAGCGAGCGGCAGCCTCATCTACGGTCTCAAATGCTAGCCTGCGGCTACATCGTAGAGCACAACGTACAATCGAGTTTAGTCCAAGAGCGCATATGAGTGCACAGAGTAAAGCTGCTAGTATGATCACCATGTTAGTATCAAAATTGGCTTCATTCGAGTAAGAGCCATGTCGGTTTCCATGGCTAGGCGGCACAGGGGAGGCATTCGGGTCTGTGTTGAGGAGTAGCCGGTGGGGACGATGATAAAGAATCATGATATAACTTGAAAGAACAGAATTCCCAATTCAAAAATTGTGTACTTCAGACTAAGAATCAAGAAGATTGTACCCTTTTGCAGCAGAATTCTGAATTATGCACATTCGCTTGAGATATCTTTCCTCCATGGCAATTCAACCAGAAATCGAACAACGAAAGAGACTGAAAGTAGAGGATTCATTGCAGTTCCCTTACAAGGCTTGTTTTGGAGAAGGCTAATGGCTATTCTTCATCTGCTTGATGCAACACATACGTACAGAGATTGTTGGATTTCCTTCAACTGCGCCTGTAATTGATCTAGTGTTCACAGAGGGGTGTGCTTTGGGGTCTATTGGCAGTCTTTTTCAAGATTCTAAATAGATAAGGATACCAAGAAAAGCATATTAGTCACTAGGAAAAAAGCAGGGGAGTGGTGAAAAACTACCTGAAAATGGGAATTTCTACAAGCAAAACTAACCTCTGGTAATAGAAACAAAGTGCTTTCAGTTGACAATTTGCATCTCTTTTCATTTAACATCAACAATCAAAGTAAGCTAAAAAAAGGGCAAGACAGCATTCATCTAGCCTTCCCAACCCAAATTTCTTGGAGATCATCTTCTTGGTGTCAACAGGAGAGTTGATTTGGTAGGAGAAAATGGTTTTTATGGTTTCTGTTGATTTGGGAGGTTTAATTTATTGAAGTTTTTTTGTTTTTTGTTTTAGGTAAATGGAAAGAAGAAGTGCTAGCTGGTTCTCAGTGGAAGTGTCTTATCATTAATGTTTGAGGATGTGAAATGGAGTACAAGGAACTTAAAACTTTGCTAAGAAGCAGGGGCAAAAGAATAGCTTAGGTTTACTTGAAGAATTTTGATCATTGTACCTGATCCCACCTAATCACAATTAGGTCTTCAAAAACAAATGGCTTTATTCCAGGCACCAAATCCTTCTCACACTCCTGGACTCCAAGTCTCCAAACCTTTAATTGAGAAAAAAAGCCAAAGTAATTCCTTTCTTCACCTTTGTTAAAGAAAATTATCCTTATATTCACCCATATTACATCTTCTATTTTAAGAAAATTTCTTATTGATCCAGATGAAGTTTGGAAAGAAATTGAACCTGAAATCTCGAACTTTATGCATTTTCAAATTACCACTCGATCACCCCTAACTATACACCTAAATATTAAATTAAATTAAATTAGGCAGAGTTGATGTATTTTGTATCCTTATTTCGTGAATATGTTACTACTAAGCTTCCAGGGCATAGTTTAGTTGGCAAATATTTGGGTAATATAGTGTCTGTTATTCATAGGTGAAATTAGTGAGTAAGCCCAAGTTCTGATAAACTGGGGAATAGGAACTACTAACGTTGGAGTTCAACATTTATGTTAATACTAATAACATTACCATTCTTTGTAAGGTCAGTTCAACTTGGTGATAATTATCATGCTTGAGATGATTAATTAGCGTGGACACTAACTGAGGGTTGCACAAATTTAGGCTAATTGATAATAATTGGTGTAGAGACCCTATGATTGGAGTGTGGAAATAAAAGGTCCACCAATTAGGGCCATGGGGCTTGATCGGACCATGGGCCTGTAGGTCCACACTTATCTAGCGGGTCTACTTCTTTTGGGTGGGCCCTTCACATCCATCTGAGGAGGACATACGTTAATTGGTGGGGATCGGTTGCTATTTACCGTACTTAAAAATTTTTTATTCGTCTTTAATTTTTACTAAAATATTTTTATTATTTATCGTTCCTAATTTTTTATTTTTTTTTCATTATCATACAATCACTATAATAAATTAACTTTAATATTTATACACTTAAGTCATTAATATATTTGTATTAAGCCACATTAATAAATTTGTACATTATTGTATAAGACATACGACGTACATGTTACTTCTTTTCTTATAGAATACAGTTCTAATTCACTTCAGCTACGTCACCTTCAACGTCAGATCGTCACCAGCTCCTCCTCTTCCTATATTTTGAGAACGTTCATCAATATCATATTGATTATTTGTCATGCATTGTTAAAATTTAATTATTTTTTAATAATGGAGAAGGCAAGAGGGAGGAAGGGAGGGTGGGTGGATGGAAGGAGATGAAATTATTTATTTTTTCAAACCTAGTTGATATTTCTGCTTTACATATCATGAAAGTGATACGATGATTACGGATTAAATTGAATTGGGAAGGATTCAAGTATATAAATATCAAAATTAAGGTATTAAAGTGATTATATAATAATGAGACAGAGTAAAAAGTTTTAGGGAGATAAAAAGAAAGGTATTTCTATCAAAATTTGAGACGATTTAAAAAAATTTGGGACGATAAATAACACCACCCTTAATTTTTGATCCACACAAGTTCCATCAATCAAAAGAGGGAGTAGTAACTAAGTAGGTTAATGTCTTCACCTAACCCCAAACCCTACCCCTCTCCACACGTTTGCTTGCAATCAATTCAATGGAGTACTTGCTAGAGAGATGTGCTACCGAACACACCACACCATTGTTGCGTGCGAGCCACCAACACCACCATACATGGTGGTGTCGTACGTACGTGGTGGGTGGGTAGTGGGACGGAGGCAGATTTTAATTGGCCATGGTCCATTGTCGCGGTGGTTAAGGCTTTGATTAATAAACTTGGACACTGCTACAAGCCTTGGCCGCTTTGGGCCATTGTTTATCACGGACGCGGCACATTTAGTGCGGACTTTTGGAGCGTTTATAAAACTAGCAAAGAACCTGTTCTGCACGGAGTTTGACGGATTTCAAACGAATTATCTGCTATAGCAGTTAAAAAATATACTAATAGACATAAAATTATAAGTTCGCTCGAAAACCAATCCGCTAATGTAACTTGCATATCAAAAAAATAATTTTGATGGATGTTTGATAGTCATTTGTAATAATTATTAATTAATAAGAATATAATCGAATTAGGCTCTAATACCCCTATTTACCCTTATAATTAATACCTAGGTAGGGGTGGTATTATTAGTGGCCTCACTAATAGTGATCTCATTAATTATACTACTTATACCCCCTAATCCCATACCCCTTATCAAACGGGTAAAATCTGATGAGAGTCTAGGCTCTCAGTGTGTTAGGAGCGCCCAATGCACATAAAGACTATAAATTATGCACATAACATAAATATAAAATGCACATGATAATTATGAACATTCTAATGGTATAACTTATGTGCATTTTATATTTATGTTATGTGCATAATTTATAATCTTTATGTGCATTAGGCGCTTCTAACACACCGAGAGCCTAAACGCTCGGTATACCAACTGTATCAAACGACTCCTTAGTTAATTGAGTATACTCCTATGCTCATTTTCATCAATTAGAAGTTGAATTGATTTGAATGTATTTGCTTCTAAGCTATGAGATTCAACTTTATAACTGAAGAAATATGGTGCTTTCAACTGCAGAATCAGAGACCATTTTAGCTCCTTAGATCATCGAGCAAGGCTCAAATTCATAAGTATCTCATCCAACACTCAACACAAAATTCCATGCGTGACTTCCCATCTAAAGCAGCACACCGTCACAGTTCAATGCAAATAAAGTAGGATTGCATAATATCCAAAATTTGAAATAAAAAATTCCCAACAATTGTTGAATTGAACAAGCATAAAGTCAATTTGAATGTTATAAATGGAAACTAAGGTGACGTTTAGATAGTTGATTTTTCATTTCAATGAAAACCATCCATGATTCTTTACATTCACAGGAAAAAGAATAGAAAGGAGTCGGTGACACCGATACCAATTTAATACTACTAACTTGCTAGCCAGATACCAATGCATAAGGATCGTACAGTAGCCCCCCATGTTTGTTTGCCTGCCTGCCAGATGATTTAAGTTTGAAGATAGCAAATTAAGCACTAATAGCAAATGAGAACATCCATATAAAACCCCCGCAAATACATTGCTCCTTGTACCAAATTCAAATAATATGCCTTACATAATTAATGGCTTTTCACAGTTTATAATCTGATTTTAACATAAAGGAAGCAAACTAATGAATTGTTTGAATTGATAAAAATCCAATTACAAGTCCAAAACGCAGCTTCACGTTTTGAAATTCACAACCCTTCTTAAAGACCAGATTTTCGTGTGTATTTCAACTATTAAAAATCACTTTTGAGTTTTAACTATGACTGATCAAGCACTATTTATGCACTCCGTCAATATGCCTACACAAATTCAATTCATACAAAACAATAACCATCAGATACACAAATTACTGATTAACCATTAGAAATACACACACACACACACACAAGATCAACATGAATATACTTGGTTCTAAGAAATGATCAGCCGAAGCACATATATCGCAAAATAATTTGCCATCTTGAAAATACAACTTTCTATTGAATCTCCACAGCAATCATATTTCCAACCATTTGCTTCATCAATATGCTTGATCTTGGCATAGATAAATATATGATCCATCATTTTACAAAATTAAATACATATAGTAAAATTAAAAAAAAATTGAAAAAAAGTTAATGTATTGAAGCACTTAAGAATTCCTCTTCTCTATCAATATACTCAAAACTTCTTCAACGGAACCCTTACTATTTTCATACAATATTTCTCTCTTACAAACGAAGAGTATAACATGCCGCTAGTCACATTAATTAGTATTTAGTTGATCCAAGGACTTGATTAAATTAAATCACCCGTTTGTGAACACAGTTACTTCATCAGTTTAAGTATCGGAAGATCGAGATTGCTGTCATTATGATTCATTTGGCTTTGGACTGCCCTACAAGCTACTACTTTGGCTGCATCTTATTCTCAATCCAAAAAAATAAAAACAATAATCTGCGTCAATGAGCATATAAAAAGAATACTACACACTCATAAACAAAGATTACTAAACCTAATTAGGGAAGTGTAAATAAAGGAAAAGAAAACAGAAAAAAGAGATAATCGAAGGTGTTACCCGAACAAACCAAAAATGATAAGAGGAAGACCACCACTCTTTCCAGCCCATTCATATTTCAAATTACCATCCTCTGTTAAAATAACCAATATTCCTCATCCTCTTCCACTCTTCGCTTTATCTTCTTCGACATAGTTAGTATAATCATAGACCAAGTAGACAAATTCCGAGACACTTGATCTGCATACGCAATCAACCAAGAGAAGTATAATCAATATAATCACACTTGAAGCACATATCTAGCCTCTTAATCTATGAGAATCCAAAGCCAAATCTAGTAACTTTCTGAAAGACACTTAAACCCACACAGTGTTTTACTGAAAACGAAAGAGCAAGGACGTGATTAGGGGGGAGGGAGGGGGAGTAAAAGATTTCAGAAAAGTGGGTTCTATTTCAATTTCAAGTGCAACCTCAAAGATGAATTCAAATCTTTTCTACTATGAACTTTTTAACTATGTGCATAAAAAACATAGAAAAATTAGTCAAGATATGGGTATGGAACAACAAAATAATAGATGAAAAGTTACAAAAACAATGGGGAACAACATAACTTCTTAGCAGATGAGATGGAGCAGGCGCATGGATGATGGAATCAATGGAGAAGATTATGCAAATTTGTTAGGCTATTTAGAACATGTGCTTGATTCTTGCACTTATTCTACGGGATTGAGAAAATCCGGTTGTCTCATGACAGATATATACGATATGTGTAAGAATAGATAATGAAAATCCACCACAAAGGCTCTTTTCTTTACAAATCTTCTCTACATCTTTCATGCTTCTTACTCGTATTATTTCTCTAGTCGAATCAGCTTGAAGCTAGAAACTCTTTCTCCCTCTTATTTCCTGGCCCGACGATGAGTGCATAAGAGAAGTGATTTTAAGAAAGGGAGAGAGAAAAAGAAGAAGTGGGGGAGCATACCTGGATGGAGCAAAGGAACCGACAATCGTGGATCCATATAGATCCTTAACATACTGCTCGAATCTCCGACGAAATCGAAGGACTTCATACTGTTCCTCTTTCTTAAGATTAAGAAAGTCCATGAGAGGGAAAAGAAGGCTGAATGAATGATCGATTGGCTGATACCCCGTTCATCTTCGACGCAAGAGGAAACATAGATTCCACATGGAGTTTACTGCAACGATGGCAACGGAGAAGGCGCAATGGAGGACTGAAGCATTTAATTCGTCCATTCAATTCCTTGTTAGAGCAACTCCAGCGGTAAGCATCAAAATGGGGCATTAAATATCCATTTGATTACTGCTACGGTGTTTTGATACTCCATTTCATATTTCTGCACTTCAATCATAAATATTAAAATAATAATAAATAAAAATATAAATTTATTAATTTATTTAAATTTATATAATTAAATTAATAATATAGTTTAATTACAATAAATATTAATAAATAAATATTATTTACAATAAAAAATTTATTTTAATTTTGATATATTATATTGTATAATGAATACTTATTATATCTTAAAATTATTTATTTTTATTTGTGCATTATTATTGGTTAATTATTTAAATTACGTGTCGTCTTATGTTTGAATCTTGAAGTATGTGCCGTCATATCTTCGTATTTCAATAATTAATAACACGAATAAATTAACACTTAATATTTAAATCAAAAAATAATAAATAAATTTAATTTAATATTAAAATAAAATCTAATTTTTTTAAACATTAAACTCCAATTCAATTTTAAACTAATATTCAAACCCAATTTTAATCTAATAATATAAGCCCAAATTTAAACTAACCAATATCTGATAAATTAAAGCCCAATTCTAATTAACCCAATACGTAGCCCAAACCCAATTATATATTAACCTAATCTACCCAAGCTGCTCATTACCCGCAAGTTCCCCCACTTCTCTGCCCCCTCTCTTTCTCCTGTTCCCTCACGTTTCTATCACCTCTCGTTCTCCAGAAAGGTTTGGTTTCTCCTCTGCACTCTCTCGCTCTCTCTCTTTTGAACCAAAAAAATCTGCCCATTAACCCAACAAATCTCCATAATCTTCCTTCAAATAAGAATAAACTCAACTAATCTTATCTTGATTTTTGGCGGAGAGCAAAATTTTGGATGTGAGTTTGTGAGAGAACAGAGGTAAGTTTCTCTCTTCTCCACTTTTTTAAATACTGCAACAAAATACTACCGTTGGTCTCAAAATAGCCGTTTACACTACCAACGGTATTTTTTTTTTGAGCCAAAATTCGGTTACTTATTTTTGGGAGTCTAAATTTGCATCCGGAAGGGGAGGGCATCAAATTTGCACACGGGGTTGATGCCTCCGTTGGAGCAATATTTTCTGGGTTTGGAGCATCAAAATGGCAGTTATGCCATTTGATGCCCCATTTGATGACTCCGCTGGAGTTGCTCTTAGTGCTCCTGCTGGGCAAAAGAATAGACGGTAAAGAAAATAGGGAATTTAGAGCCGCTGGTATACGGACCACCTACGTCAGGGTGTGTTCCCTCTCCCACTCTTCCCCACTCTTATCAAATAATCACTAAAATTAAGGGATTTATTTTAATTTCTCTAACTAAATTTTAAAAAATCAGATTAATTTAAATCTCATAACTAATGCCTAAATTAACTCATTAGTAACCTAATTTCCAAAAATCAACAAGAATTCAAATTTGAATACCAAAAATAGATAATTCAATGAATATTAAGCACTGCTGAATAAATATTAACCACTTACGAAATGAACATTCATATCAAATTGCTTAAATTAGTAACGAAAAAAACATAAATTGAATGTAAAATAGAAAATGCACATTATGACATTATAGGAAACATAAATTTAATTTTATGATGTAAGTAATGAATATTATTCGAAAAAAATATATAATACATGCATTTTGAAGAATTTTCCCTAAAAATCAGAAAATGAACTTTGTCTGCTGTCAACTGAATAATATGCACTACAAAATGAATAATACATACTTATTAACAGAAAATGAAGTAATGAACTTTACCAGATCTTAAATGCATAATACACTCTATAATATGCATAATAGACACAGTAATAATATGCAGTCATTAGTCTGAGAGAGAGTACTGCAAAATGAACATTCATATCAGTCGAAATGAATTTTCATATTAAAGCAGATGAATAATTGAATGAAATGCCTTATATAATGAATACTTATTCTTCTAAATAAACATTAATCCTTAAATCAATCCTCAACGGAATGAAGAAGATAATGCCCAGAACGGTGGCTGTGATGGTGAGGCCGGTGAGGAGGAGCAAGATGCCGCCGGAGACCAGGAATTGACACCAGAACAGAACATCGAACCCATGGAAAATTTCATGTATGTATCATTATGGAGTTTATAGAGACATTTAATGTTTGACCGGGTCGTAAAGATAAACATCATTATATTGGCTACTGAGCAATCATATGTTTAAAGACAAAGGCAAAGTTTCTTTTCCACCAATAACTTAATATCAAGGATATTTGGACAAGCCATAGCTAGTATGTTGCCAACAGTGCCCATTAGAGTTCTTTCAGCAAGGGTGGAAATAAGAGAC
>JAOWAN010000001.1:6064474-6079850 GCA_028566635.1 Lobelia cardinalis
TCTCTCTCTCTCTCTCTCTCTCTCTCTCTCTCTCTCTCTCTCTCTCTCTCTCTCACACACACACACACACACACATAATGGGTGTTCCCACATTCACTTTAATCGCTCTTCTCCTCTCCTCCTTCAACTTCTTCCTTAGCGGAATGTATGCTTATGGAGGAGGTTGGGAAAATGCTCATGCAACCTTCTATGGTGGAGGAGATGCTTCTGGCACGATGGGTACATTTTTAGCACCTCTCAAATTTTTAACTATGTTATTCTTTAATTTTTCCAGTTTCATTTCATGTATGCTGCTGATTTTATAAAAACAAATTTAACAAAGCCTTGGTCTGGCCAAGAAAGGCATGGGACAAAAACTCCTTAAACAAAATGACTGTTATATCCATATGGTGGCATGGGATTTGGATAGGAGTTTGATAGAATGTGACATGTGTTGCAGGGGGTGCATGTGGATATGGAAATTTGTACAGTCAAGGATACGGTACTAACACAGCAGCTCTAAGTACCGCTCTCTTCAACAATGGATTGAGCTGTGGTTCTTGCTACGAGATGAGGTGCAATGACGATCCAAAATGGTGCCTCCCCGGTACTATCATCGTGACCGCGACCAATTTCTGCCCTCCTAACCCTGCACAGTCTAACGACAATGGTGGATGGTGCAATCCCCCTCTCCAACACTTCGATTTGGCGGAGCCCGCTTTCTTACAGATCGCCCAATACCGCGCTGGAATTGTCCCTGTATCTTTCCAAAGGTAATACAATAAAACCATTCGTACTAGTAACATGCTAACTACTATACTAGTAATTTTTATGAAAAGACAATACTTGGAAGATATGTAGAACTATGTGCTAAAATGGTTGTACCTATTTATTTATTTTTTTAATGGCAGGGTACCCTGTGTTAAGAAAGGAGGAATAAGGTTTACGATCAATGGACACTCTTACTTCAACCTGGTTTTGATCACCAACGTAGGAGGTGCAGGGGATGTCCACTCTGTATCAATCAAAGGGTCAAAAACAGGGTGGCAGCCCATGTCAAGGAACTGGGGTCAAAATTGGCAGAGCAACTCCTACCTCAACGGTCAAAGCCTCTCATTTCAAGTCACAACCAGCGATGGAAGGACTATCACAAGCAACAATGTAGCACCTGCAGGTTGGCAGTTTGGCCAAACATTTCAAGGGGGTCAATTTTAAGTCTTGAAGAAGGACCACAGTGGTTGACTTGAAATTTGTTACTACTACTACTACTACTACTACTACTACTACTAGGAATACTAGTATTATTTTGTACTGAGGCCTGAGAGTAGTAAAAGTAGCACAAACAAAATTTGGGACTGGCTTCTATTGATGTGGTGGGTTGTAAGCACTAACCACCCGCTTGGGCCCTAAATTTTTCCTTCTATTTTGCCTTTCTTTTTCTTTTGGGAGTAAGAGAGCCTTAAAATATGTGTTTGTAGCAAATTTAGCAAATAATTTTGGGTTTTATGGTCTTTTTTTCCTTTTCTTTATCTTGACGAGGGATATTTATATTCCTGGCTATTCTTTGATTGAAGGGTAAAATAAGTTTGTAATTTTTCTTCGAAGTCGATTAATTTAAATTTGGTTTGATCAAGCATTTGGAGTATTATATGTGATTAGGATGTTTTCTAAATCATAGTTGAGCCTTTTTTTCTGCATCTAACAAATACAAGTTTTTTATATTTTATTTATCTCAATTAAATATTTTAAACTTCGAATAAATTTAGATTTAAATGAGCAGTTGAATAATTCGATAATTAGTTTAAAAAAATCTAAATTGATCATGAATTAAGTTAAGCAAATCTAAATTTTATCTGATCTTCCATTTAAGGTCAGCCCTACCTATTTATGCAGCCATAAAGATTCTCGTAGATAATTTCTATTTTTAAATTAGTTCTTATAATTTTTTTTTTAAATTGTGAAAGTACTAACAAATCCCCCGGTTTTAGATTTTAAAAAAAAGTATTAAAAAGAAAAAAAAAACTTGAAACCACGTCAGCATCCTTTGGGACCCATGATATCCAATTTGTCCTTCGTCTCGGCATTCGCTCAACGCAAAATTATGCACCCAATTGACTTTTCCCACTCCCAACTGAGAAAGTTAAAAACAAATGAATCTCACTTCAGCTTCACTCCTTTCTAAACTAGCACGACTAAGCTCTCGAATTCTCGACTCTTTTCCCAACCAAACAAACCCTAATCGTAGATTCCTCTTCCTCCCGATCAATCAAATTCGTGTAACCATTCCTCCCTATCCCCAAACACTATCGTCGTCAATCAGACGCTTCTCGAAAATGATAGGAGGCAGTGACGTCTCTAGTAACGGTGGATTTAGGGCTTCCACGCCGATCGCCAACGGGGGAGAACCTGGCGTTTCGCAATTCCGTCTCTCTCCGACGAGTTTGCTTAAGATTCGGAAGGGCGATATCACTCGCTGGTCCGTAGATGGCTCCTCCGACGCCATTGTAAGTTTTTGCAGTAACCTACGTACGTGTACTGTTGAATTTATAGTCAACCTAGACTTGGAAACGCGAATCTATTTAATTATTGATTCAATTAATTGAACTAGGTTTTGTCTGTTAACATTTGGTGATATCTAACTTTTGTTCGGAGATTTTGTTTCATTTAACATGCAATTAGTTTTGTAGTACTATCTTGTAATGCAATGACACTGGAATAGGATTGGCATACCTTCTGATGATTCAGAATTGATTCTCCAAATTTATTTTTGGCGCAATCTACTAGTTAAACAAACTGATTGTCTAACTCTGCAATTATGAAGATTCACGGACCAGGAAACTCATTCATGTTCGCCAGCCTCGACCATATGACTATTGGATGATAGAGTTTAAAGCTTTGTGTCTGATTTAGGGCTCCTAGGAGTAGTGTATGGAACTGCTTTTAAAATGTTTTCTCATTTAATGCTAAACAACACCATTCTTTGATGGCAACAGATAGTGATTATCGTAGAACATATGACTTGTGATAGTAAACACCAAAATTAGGATTCTGAATAGGATGCATGTGTGGGTTATCTTGAGCTGTAAATAAAGATAAAAATAATTGGCACAAGGTCTGATATCTGTTAAGACTTTATAGAGGCTTTGTTATTACGATCTTAGGGTCGGAATAGTAAAGATTTCAGGTCCGATAAGCAGGTAAAGGGTGCAGAAGAAGGATAAATTTGGATATGGACCTAGGCATCACACTTGGGGTTCTTGAGCGTCACCACAAAGTGATAGATACGTCGCTTATCACAATAATAGACTCGCTGTATCATTCCCTGTAATTGATTGAAATTTGGAGTGTGATAACAATAGAATAAGAGACTATGACTTGGAGACCTAGAGAACTCGGTGGCCAAGTAAACTTTTGAGGGTTGTCTGTAATTAACCTGAAATACTATACGTAACCTGTATCTACCATAACCAAAATTTTCCTTCCATATTCAAAATATGAGAGTTTTCTCGCATATTGTAGGGAAAAAAATTATAGTTTTGGTACAATTCATAAGAAACATGAAGTAGTAAAAGTACAAAATTTAAAAAGTTTTCCTATTTATAAACTGGACTCTTTGGGTAAAAACAGAGGAAGTAATTAGGAATTTTGGAACTCAAAAGATTTGTAAGTGTTGTGTTCAAAGGAAGACTATTTAAGTGAAATGTTCCAAATTCTTTGAGTTGAAGGGATGGACTATTAATTTATTGAAAGAATATAAAAGAAGCTTGCGTCATTGCTTTAGTTATTCTGGTTTCGGATATAAAATGTAAGAGTGTATAACAAAATCACATTTTAATCTGCTTTCTGAAGGAGGATTCTGCATATGGTGAAGTCATCTTGCGCTCAATATTGAAAACTACCTAATTTGTTGAGTTCAAGTATTTCTTTTTTCTTGATTGATATGTTTGGTTATATGTCTTTAAGTTTGGGTTTTTGCATAGGTCAATCCAGCAAACGAAAGAATGCTCGGAGGTGGTGGTGCTGATGGAGGTAATTTTCTAACAAATTTGAAATGTATGTTATCTGAACTCAGTTATCAATCATCATGTGTTTGTCATTAGCTATACATCGAGCTGCGGGTCCAGAACTCCGATCAGCTTGCTATGATGTTCCAGAAGTTCAACGTGGAGTCCGCTGCCCAACAGGAGAAGCAAGGATTACCCCGTACAACCTGCCACTTTAACTTTACAGTACCACCTTATCATAAATCTTAGCATAGGAGTCTATCCTAGTACTTAACATGAATGGGTTGAATATATGCAGAGGGTTTAGATTGCCAGCATCTCATGTTATTCATACTGTTGGGCCCATTTATTATGAAGCTGACAATCCTGCAGCCTTATTGAAGAATGCATACAGGTATCGTAACGTTATCTGCCAGTTTAATATTAGAAGCTTACTTGATCTTAATTCTGATTTTCTTACTTTCACAAATCATTTGTTACAGTAACAGTTTACGTGTTGCCAGAGAGAAGAACATTCAATATGTTGCATTTCCGGCAATATCATGTGGTGTCTATGGGTGAGTTATAACAAACTATCACTTATTCATAGAACTAAAAGCAGAACTTTTTGAAACTATTTATCCCTTTTTAAAATGAAGGAACTAAATTAGGGTGATAATTTTATTGGTTGGTTAATCTAAGTCGTAGACTGTTACCATCTATGACAATGAACTGAGTGGATAACTCATTTAGTATGACAATGAACTGAGTGGATAACTCATTTAGTCTAAGATGATTATTGACATGGACAAGACGTCTTCCCTTTTGGTGTTTCAGCTCCTTTCTGCCAAAGAGTCCATGCCGAAAATTCAAAACATGTTAAGGATATACTTTCATAATTCCTTAATTTAAAGATCAAGCAAGTTTATTAATGGTAAATTTGGAAATTTAAATCATTAGCCTACACCTCAAAGAGAGCTCTTTGAGAACGTCCTAAAATAGGTAGCAGGACCCTTTGAGGGGACTGATGTGAGTATTATGTTACTTGATGTCTTTTCTATGTATATTTGTGATCTTTTTTATTTCCTTTTTCCATTGGGGGCCCAATAGTGTCCCCGATTTTTGGAGTTCTGCTGAGTGTTTAATTATCTTTTCAGATATCCTTATGATGAAGCTGCCTCTGTAGCCATATCTACTGTTAAAGAGTTTGGAAATGACATCAAAGAAGTATGTATGCCTCTGTTTTGCTTCTTCTTGCCATGATCCTTATTTTCAACACTCGAATGGTTGCAATTAATTACTGAAAAACCATTTAGTAGTTTCTTTGTACTTGACACTACCCATCTTTTGCTCAATGGCATTGCACAATAGAAATCACTAAATTGCAATCAAAATTTGTTCTGTTTTTTTTTTCTTGTGAAAAGATCTACTGTATAATACCTCCTCCATTTCAAAATGAGCGTTGTTTGGAAAAGGAGCTCATTTGTAAAGGTTACTCATTCTGTGACAGCAGTATTAGTAGTTTCTAACAGCAAGCCTTGGCACTATCACCACTGACCTGAACTATGAAACCTCTTTGGTTGCAGAGGCAAAACTGCCTATGTTAGAACTGTCCTAAATCTCGGAGTGCTATAGCCACTTTCTTTCATTGGCATACTAGATTTTCTTTGCATTACAGTATATGATGTGTGAACTATTGAGGTGAATCTGTGTTTAAGTTATTCTAGATAGTGCCGTACTTTTACAATTGGTTTGCCAAACTTCAGAGCCTGCCAGTGGGATACCTATTACTACCTCAGTTCCATAATAAGAGCTCTAGTTTCCAATTTATCTTGTACATTTCTAGATTTAAGGCCCAAAGTTCATTGCTTTCCAGATAAGATTCGCTCGTTTAAGGATCATGACTTATTTGCTACTTGTCATACAAAAATAAAATTAAACATCTGCGCAAAATCAATGGAAATATATAAAATGCTTATTTAGAAAGATTCACTTTCAAATTATGATGCAGGAAAATTTTGGACCTTCAGTAGTTTTAGATTGATTGTATTTGGAAAATGCAGGCCTTATTTGCATACATGTTTGGTTTCGTAGTTGTGAGTTTTTCTCATGGTTTTGACTCTTACTAAATGAACCACCATTCGTTCTCTGTTTTTTTCTTATTTTTTGATTCAAATCATTACAAAACCAAGAAAAAGCACCACGACACGAAAACGGGACATGATAAACATCTGTCGAAACAGGACCTCAAAATCTCCATGAATGATACTACTGATCTTGTTTGCATGGCCAACTTATTTATTCATATTGCATGGTTGACCCATTGTGTCGCAGCAAGTCTCAATATTCCCTCTTAATTACATGGAGGTATACACTCGCCAATAATAAGCACACTTGAATCTTGATGGAATAGTGAACAATCAAGGTTCAGACTTATTCATTGATATCGAGAACGCTATGTTTGCAGGTGCACTTCGTGCTGTATGCAGATGATATTTTCGATGTCTGGTTGAAAAAGGCTGCAGAATTACTCCAAAATTGACGATCCCCATCATGACTAGACAGCACGCTAATCAGGCCTAGCTCTCGAGCATTATATGCATATGCACGGAGCTATAGTATGTATTTATATGCACTTAGCAGTATTGATATCTATGTCTTGCATGCGAATTAAACAGATGATATAACCATGAATATGATGAACTCGATTTTTCTCTTTTACTGATCCCACCATTTGTCTCTCTATTTGTCTCTTATATATTCACTTTTATCATCACAAAAATCAGAAGTTACAAACAACCATCGAATCCAAGGATTTTTGGATATTTTTCAGTCTAAAGTTATGATGTATACTTTGGCTCCAGTCTAACCCCTGTAAAAAAGGATTCAATAACCCTTTATTTTTAAGCAAGTGTTTTTTCATCTTGCCGGCATGTGAAGAAGAAGAAAAGGCATATCGCAAACTCGTGGTAGTGAGATTCTGCATGTGCAAAGGAGGCTATGAAGGCAAGTGCGAAGAGAAAGCCAAGGAAGACGGCGCTGCACCATGGCATTACAAGGTGTTTGTTGCAGGCCTCCGTGGATCTACTATGCTTCTTTTCTGCTTCTACAAAGTGAAGTTGTGTTGCTTGGTTTGTTTGCATGAGGGTGGTACTTAACTATACTAGATAAATCCTATATTATTTCACCACATTAAGGAGGGGAGGGGTGACTTGTAGCAGATTAGGTTACGGGTCTAGAGTAAGCATGTCAATATGGGTTAAATGGGTTGAAGTAGGTTGAGTTACAATAAATAACAAATTATAATGGCTTTAGGGTGTTGTTATTTGCACACTCCATATTTACTAAGTTTACACTTTTATTTTATTTTTCAAGAAATTATCGTACATAAAAATATTATTATACCCTTGTTAATAAAATTTATATATTCCCTTTTTTTGAGTGAACAATAACAGTTAGTTCATTCACATCATCTTAAAAATGCAATAATAATAATCTCATTATCAACCAAATCTTGAATCTGGAAACCCATTTCATTTTTACGATAAACTATAACATTAGCATAATTAGATGAACAATAATCATGGTAGTAGTACAAATTAAAACCCCCCAAATCCTTCTTCTAACTGAATCTCATTACTGTCACTTTTTCCTCCTCCTCGAAAGCAGTGATAGGGAAAAAGCGCGACAGCTCCGTTGGAGTTCCAAAGGTGATCTTTTCAGCTGATATAGATATCGGAAATGGTGATCCAGATCAGAATCTCCTTGAATCTTTTCGTCGTTTTTTGCGTTTTTTTTATCTCTTTGATTTCTTGAATCTTTCCGTGATTTTACTTTTCAAAATGCTTTCAAGAAATTTATTGAATGTGTTCAAAGTATAAATGTTTCATCGATTGAAATCCAGTTTCGACAAAGTTGTTAGAGTGTGTATTTAATATATTATATGTTAAAAGAAGTGTGCATTTATCCTATTTTGAGTGTTAACATATAACTTTTATTAGGAAGGATATTATAGTAATTGTGCAAAAGATATTTTTTAAAAATAAAATAAAAGTGTAAACTTAGTAAAATTGAAGTGTGTAAATAATAACTCCCTGGCTTTAACTTATTATAACCTATTTAATTAATCGGTTAACTCAATTGTGTAATAAATGGGTTAAGTTAAACTTGAATTAACATATTGAATACTTATTTGCACAAAAAAATATTTTTGACATATTTTAATATATATAAATTTATAATTAAATGGGTTGTAATGAATTGAACAATTTAACAGGTTAAATAGGTTAATGGGTAGTATTTTAACAGGTCTATGAGAGATTTGGTGCAACCCTTAGTTAAACATTAGTAGCTTTTTAACTTCCATTGTTTTCCCCTTCATCAATGTACTACCGTATTTCAAATGGAAAAACACCTCACATATTTTGTTATGTTGTCCTTCACATATCGCCCAAGACCGTTGGTGAGCTTATACCATTATGTGGGAAGTTAAACTTGGGCCGCATACCACCAGTAGCTCCTCCATATTTTCTCCAAGTCTTTGTTCACTTTGGTCAACCTTGATCTCCTCAAAGTATAACTTTAACCATTAAGAAATTCCAGCAGAAGCTTGGAAAAGCGCCCTGCCACCTCAATACTTTCATATTTACGGTGAGAAGTGAGAAATGAACATAATTTTAAGCTACGTGTCCTATAATTAGTGTTCAAATTACACCAGAGAAAGCCGTTAAACATGGCGAGAACAGCATGACTAAACAAAAATTGACCGCCGATTGAAAATGGGACATCTTTGAGAGAATTAGTTACAGCACAACCATTTCATTCCATCATTAACCAAAAAGAATCGCTACAGTTTGGCATTGAAAAAAATGCTGTCAACGCTGATCAATTGGGGCATCACAACTATGCTTGTGGAGATTGTGAAAATTATGAATCTTTATCTTTTGCCGATCTTCGTGGGAACCTGCTGCTAACACTCTCATCCACTATTTTGTAATGCTTTGAAAAACTTCTGTGGATTAAACCGGCATATCTATCAACTCGTTCTTCATATCTATTGTAGAAAGCGGGAAGTGTGACAGATAGAATCGCCCCTGTCAACATTAAATGAAAATACGTTAGGAATCATGTTATACCGCAAGGCACTGACATGCACCACTTCTGAACAGCAAGGAAGTATATTAACATCTTGAGTAACAGCATGTAAGACAATATTTAACGGTGGTCTAAGCAATCCTAGAAAAAATCCCAAGGTTTGAAGCCTTAAACTGTTGATCAGATTCAAAATTATTTTCTTTCAATCCACAACATATTTCATTGATGCCTGGCGACATGGTATCAGTCACAAAGGTTCCATCTGCCTGAATGACTTCGTCCTTCTGGATGCAAATTTCAGGGTAAAAAAATTTTCGCCCCCCCAAGTTGCCACCCAACTTCTTCCTCCACCCCCCCCCCCAAAAAAAAAATCCAAACTGAGACCATTATTACAACAGGTCCCGATTAAGCCCCCAAATCAATTCGGTTGGACATTTATGCACAAAATCGGTAATTTGGGGATTTTCTGTAATTTGAAAAGGGCAAAAGCATCTGATCACCTAATTTGTTGACTGTGTCACTTGGTGTTAGAAAAATTAGAGTTCTTGGCATAATCGATCGAAGGAACACCAAATTTCTTCTACAAATTCACCTCTCCATCAAAAAACCCAAATTTTTTCAACAAATTCACCCCGGCCCCACCTCAACGCCTCTCCTTCTCCCTCCTCCACAAGCCAACAGCGGCGGCTGTCTCCATCTCGATTGATCAGTCACGGAGTTCTCGGATGAAGACACCGGGGAGAGATTCCCATTCGAATCCCGTCCCTTTCCTTCCCAAGAAACCAAACTAAACAAAACCTACCAAAAAGACTACCACCACAAACCAACCCTCTTCATCTCACTCACTCTCCCTCCTCATCTCGGTCTCCTTTTCCTTTCTAGTGTGCCCCTTCGCCCCCTCCTCCCTCACTGCCGGCGATATCCGCATCGGTCAGGGCTCCCCCCTCCAAGACCCAAAATCCCAGCACCTCGAAGACCAAAACTTGTAGATTCAATCAAGAAATCGTCCAATCGCAGATCTAAACCCAAATGGCTCGATGAAATCGGGTCTGACCCGGTCCCCGTTAGCGCGTCTTCACGGAAGATGAGCAATTCCGCGGCGCCGACGATGAAGGAGGCAAAGCTGTGGGGAGAGAGGTTCGAGGAAGGACTTACGGACGCCGTTGAGAGGTTCACGGAGTCCATTTCCTTTGACAAGGCACAAGGTTCCATGGAAGCTTCTGAAGCGCGACTAGCTGGTCAAACCCACATGGATCTCAATTCTCTCTCCAGTTCAGTTTCGCTGCTGCAGGGTTTCATTTATGGACAAAGCCTGGAGATCCGAGAGAGAAAGGAAAGAAAAAATGTGCAATTGATGGGGAAAGCTTACCTTAGTGCGTTAATGGCGATGAGAGCTTGGAGAGAGAATGGGTTTACAAAGAAGAAGAAAGGGAGAAAGAGAGATTTTCCATATTGGGTTTGAGTTGTTCCTAGCCTTTTGTTCCAGATCTGGGAATAGAGTTGAGGAATGATGAGTTAAATTTTACATTTTGGTCCATTTCATCCAAGTTCATCCAGTTCCTTCCAACAATAAATTTAAAATACCTATAATGCCCTCACATGATATGCACGTGATCTGAATTTGTACAGAAATGTTCAACCGATTTGATCTGGGGGCTTAATTGGGACGTATTGTAACTTTGGGGGGTCATAAGGTCCAAGTTTGGATTTGGGGGTGAAATTAAGTTTGGTGGCAACTTTGGGGGGCAGAAAAATTTTCCCCTAAATTTCATATCCATGCCCACAACTAGTAGAGAAGATAGTTCTAAAAAAATAGAAGTTTCTCTGATTCCACACAACTGAGATATAAGATACAAGGTTTCTGGAGAATATCAAGTGGAAAGTTTACAAAAACCATGATGCAGAAAATCTACCAAACATGGTCCAAGGGAGTCGTCTCTTTATAGACCAACGTCACCAACTAAGAATAGACATGATAGTCAAATGAGTGGTAGATAGGAACAAAAAAGAAGATGGAGTAAAAATGTTACGAGCAGCAAGAGTTCTCAAGGCCATAAACTTTCAAATCATTTTCATGATTTGGAGATTGATGTGCAAATTAAACCAAAAGATGAGCTGCCTTCATAATATTTAATGGGTAAAGATAGTACATAAAGTCGTGAAATAGTTTGTGAATAACTAAATCTGTGCTAACCCAAGGCCTAGACATAAGCATAGCAGTCAAACTATAGATTCCTATTGAGAAATGGAATGATAATGATCGAGAGCAGTATCAAACTGCAAGATTCAGGAAGAATTGCAAAGACACGACAGCCACAGGTATCTAAATATGTAAATACGATCGAGTGTTGAACAAGAAAATATGTTGCTGCATTAAACCAACTACCAAGTACACCCAAATATTAACACTTTTTCTTAAAATTGAAGAAGAATGTGAATTATTATGTCTTTAGACGGCAACTAAATTGATATTTGTCCACGGAAAAATTGAGGGGGAATCCATATAAATAAGTGCAAGCATGATGAATAAAGACATACAAGTTTCTAAAAAGAATGATGCGACTAATATGGGTGTTCTCCAAGTTCATGATAAGGTGGCTGATCTCACAATCCAAGCAAATTCGGTACAGTTCACTGATTTGCTTCCAATATAGTGCTGCAGTCAGCACATGTAACGTTCAAATTGCCAAAATCCTCAATCGGATGGGCTCCTACAATCCAACGTAAAAGAAACGATTCTAACATCCACTGAGTATTGGGATTCATACGGCTCAAGCCATCTAATTGGGGTAACGGTTCGTAGAGCTAAAGTGAGGCAAAAGTCTAATAATCTGGGGAGGCTGAACAAACCAAACGTCCACATAATGCTGTAAAAAAAGACTTGGTTTAGAATGAGAAAAGTACAAGAAGTACACTTATCTTTAAGATTCTTGAATGAGTTTGTCACAACTTAACGCACTCCCTCACATCCAAAATGAATGTTATGTTTAAATTGAAATGCAATTTTAGACAAAACAAACAACTTATGCAGTAGCGGATCTAGGATTTAATTTAAGTGCATGCAAATATGCATACTACAACTGTTTATTGCCACACAAAAAATACTTCTTTATGCTAAAAATCTTGCACAAAATTATTTTCTTTACTGCATTTGCTTACTTAAATTTCCTACACTACATATGTGAAAGTTTCTATCGAAATTTGCGATCTTAATTTTAGTTGTGTAGCAAGTTAAATTTATACCAATAAATGTTGCGCACAAAAAAAGATGGCAATAACATTATTCAAACTAAAAGATTAAGTAATATTGCAGATACAAAATCATTCTTCCTCTTGTGATCTGTTTAAGACAGAGTTGATGAATGGAGAATACAATCAAATAACAAACCATGGAGAGCTATATATGGAACTTTGGTCCAATATATTCGAGGACTGAAGAATAAAAGATAGCTCAAGCATGGATTGGGCAGGTTTTGATCACCTGACCTAATCTAAAATAAAACCACGGCTGACCAACTAAGATAGGCACAATTCTGATATTAAAGAGGTGCAGTAATTTATTATATATATAAAAAGCTGAATACCTATACTTTATAAATTTTTTCTTGAAAATTGACGACATACAGATGCACACACTTGCACAAGGGTAGATCCACCCCTGAAATGTGTGGGTCAACAAAAAGCTTGTGGACATGCGTATCCTAGAGCTTTTATTTTAAACCAGCAAAGACGAATGAGAAGGGCGATGCGCTTAGAAAGAATAAGAAAGTACCATATTCAGATGCACTGCTCCTCAACCACATTACTTAGCGACATGAAGCCAGGTGTGTGAGAGTCTATACATGGTATCTCCATTGCCAAAAGAGAGGGAATATAGATTGCTAAACTTACAGCTCTAACTATTTAAGATCTCATGTAGCAGAACCATGTGTCTTCGCATCGTCGATGCATAACAGCTGGTCTATAGTTCTAAAGCAGGTTTATGATAGCAGAAGCTCATGTCCATGTGTAACTAGAACCAGCACATATCTATAGGCAACTTCTTAAGTCCTAAAATTACTCACAACAGATACATTACGACTGAGCGATCTCCTCTTTTGACCACATGCTATCACAGTATTCAAACTGCTTTGTGGCTCCTGGCTTACAGTTGAGCGATAGGAGCCATACCATGAGATGGATGGAGAAGCAAAAATACACCCAAACTGGTTGTCAGTGGGCACATGTGTATCCAACATACACCTCTTCAACAATTCCATATACAGTATTTATTAGTGCATACAGTTTCCTAGTACTTTTTAACTAACTGAAATGGTCAGCACCAAGTACTACCCTACAAGTTGATAGAAATCCTTATTTCTTAGCAATATATACAAAGATACAGCGAGGTCTTTACCGACAAAGCAACCAAGAACGGTAAGAATAGGCCAAAAGTATTTCTACTGAAACAACTTTAGCACTATTTCATCATAAACTAGCCAGGAAAAAGATAACAGAAGCAAAGAATTTGTATATAAGAAATATCACTGAAACATAAGCCGGCAAATTAAAGATGGATTCACATACCAATATATGCAAGCGTGAAGAAAGAGATTACACTACCAATGACGGATAAGAGCCACAGACCAGCCACCACCTGCAAATAATACATGTGTTGTCACACTCTTTATTAACAGTGAGAAAAGTGAAATTAAGGGAAAGAAGAAGTTCACTAATTGGATTCCGATCTACAGTAAATGCACAAGATGGATCAGTCAACTTCATATAACTAATATGAACAACAAACTTGGTGGTGAAATAAGTATCATTGAGTCAATTGTTTCCTCATATTTGCATTTCAAATGTTTCCAGAACCTTCCAAATCCGTACATCCCTCAATCTATGATGCTATCTTTTCTCTCGTAACTATCATGATTCTCTTCTGGTCCTTCTGGATTTGGTATCACAAACCTTAAAAAAGAGTCTGAAGTCCTTTCCGAGAGTAATATCATGAGCCATAAGCAGCACGTAATTAATTTTGACACGGAATGATGCAGCAGCATAATTAACCATTTCCTCCGACAAGACTAGTTCAGGTAGTGATCGAAGCTGTCTGTAAAAATGCAAAATAATAAGTGCAAATGATTACCACATTGAACACATGGAACTTGAAGTTGCTACATAACACGGGCACAACTTACATACTTATCTCTAAAAACAGCATAATTGGCTCGCAGAAACAGCAGTGCAATCAGTATCAGCAAGACATTGGAACTAATTGTTAAGAACGATAAACCCGACCGCTCAAATATTAGCCATGCAACAGTAGCAACAACAATGATGCCACAAGAAACATGTTGCTTCTTCCACAGTAAAACATCAGCAGCTACAAAGAAAGTGAAGAAAGGATAAGTACAACAATTATGGAAATTCAAACAGCGAAATATACATAAGTTGACAAGAGATTGTGATAAAATTTTGACAGAAACGCTAACAAGCCAACATTTCGGATTTTCCAAAACATGTACAAGCACTTAGACCTAGCAAGAGACAATGTGATAATTTAGAATGTGAGAAACACTGGTGGAAAAGAATAGGTGGGAGCATAACACATTTGGTCTTTTTCTTGCTTGCACATTCTGCAAAAGAAGCTATATAAGATCGATGTCCACCCCACTATTCAACTCACCCAAACAACAGCAGGTATCCATCGGCATAAACCTGATGATCTTATATTGCATTTTCCTTGCTATATGTTACTGCCAACATTTAGCAGTAAGAAGCAGTAGTCACAAGTTAATACAAGCAACACATATTTCGTGTGCATTTTGTGCTGAAAATAACAAACTCCAAGCTGTGTTGAGAACAAAAAAGAAGAAAACCCTCAAAGAGGACTTACGCACCACTAGCTTACTAGGGATCATCAATATGACAGATTGTCAGTTTATTGATCCTTAACCAGTCACGGTTTATCATGAACAGAATCATATATGAAACCAAAAGTCAAAAATTTATAGCCCCCTTACAAACCCCTCCTCCCATCACCCTACCCTCCCCCCCCTTCCACAACATATAGAAAAGACACCTTCCCCCCTCCCCTCCCACACATACAAACTGTTATCCCAAAGATTCTTGCTTCCATTTTGTCAAATGTCTAACTCAATGAGTCCTACTTTGACATCAAGCTTGCAATTTCAACAACTTTGTCATCATATATGCAGTAAATAAATGGGAAAGAGGTAAAACACTACACAAACATATGATTTCTCCAGATAGGGATTCCATTACTGAAACAAAGGAAATTAAAATACTACCTTCGTCCCCCCCCCCCCACCCACCAC
>JAOWAN010000001.1:6099936-6114789 GCA_028566635.1 Lobelia cardinalis
GAACAATAATGCAATACCGATGTTCAATGGTTAATCAAAGTTCATAAAAAGGAATTGACATAATGAATAAGCACAACGGTGTCATCAAAAGAACAAAGAACATAAACATATGAACCAAATCAAATTTAGAAACCCTAAATCATCAAATAATCCACAATAATGCAATAAAATAAAATACTTACGTAGGATCACTAGCCACTGCACTTCTTGTTTGTCGTTGAACTGGTGAAGATTCCTTGGCACCGGCCTATAAACCATTTTTTCAAATTACAAACGCAAAAATACACAAACAGTATGTAATGAACAATATTTAACAAAAAACGATGAAACTTACATACATTTGTTCTCGCCATTGTTAAAGAAGATGCTTTTAATGGTGAATTGTCGGATTTTCTTGCTGGAGTGGTTTGTTCGTCCTGTCGCCTGGTTGATTTTGGGGAGGAAATTTTGTTCGAGAATTTAGGTGGGTAAGGAAGAAGATACTGATGAATATTGCATGAGATAATTACGTATCCTAGATTTACGTAATGGATAATTATTTTCCCAAATTTACGGCGACAGCTAAATGTCATTTACCTTGGTGTTGGGTCCCACCGCGCGTGAAGTTCAACCGTTGGAGAGAGAGGCGTATAACCTGGAGTTGAGCTCATTAAGGGCTTCTTCTGAGCGAAGGAAGGGCCCGGGGACAAGGAAGATCTTCGTAATGTGAGCTGAGGAAGACGACAACGAAAGAGGGCTCCTACTTCTCCGACCTGGGCACTTCACCAACTCTTCTTACTAACCTCTTGTTCTGGTCCGGGGTAGAAAGGGGAGCTAGCTTAGTTCAACTATGCTCGCCTACCTAGCCTTCATCCAGGCTTGAGACCTGTCATCCATTTGATATAATTTGAACTTATTGTATGAGAAGAGCATTTTCCATAAGTCTTAGGATCTTTTCAGTACCTGTAGTACGAGTATATACGCCTGGACGTATAATATACTAACAAGATAATATTTTATGAAATTCGGTAAAATAGAGACCAAACTTTTAAAACAATCTCAAAATGGGGATTCTAATTCTTAGTTAGGATCATGATGGATGGAATTCTTCTTACTTTTAGGATCATGATAGACTTGTCTGATAAAAAGAAATACTTCTTTCTCTGTTTTATTTTAAGTATTTATTATTTTATTTTAAATTTTTTTTAAATAAATATCTATTTTTCTAGTTTGACAATATAATTAGTAATTTATATTCACAAATTTTATATGAACTCACTTTTCTTTTATATTCACAAAATTTTACTTGCTCTTGAAATAACAATAAAAAATATCCACAGCTGCTTGAAAAGTACTGTACAATTTTCATTTATTGACGTTTAAATGTATGATCAAGTAAATTATAAATAATCTTTTCGTCTCAAGAAAAAATTTTCATTTTTTTTCGGTCGAAATTATCTTTTAATTTTCAAAATAGATATCAACATCATAATTTATTTATGGTGATATGACATCTTCAGATATTTATTTATGGTGATTTTCGATCAATAATGTTATTCAAAAATTTATTTTTAATGAAACATGATGTCACGAAGACACGCGGGTGTGTTTCGTAGGAAAATTTTTGATTTTTTCTCTTTAAGTTATCTTGTAATTTTTTTATCAATGGGGTTGATTCAAATGATAAACAATTTTGATTCGCTTGAGGGATGATAGGTGCATAATTCGGGTTGAACTTTATCCTCAATACCGGTGAAAAAAAAGGAAAATTACCATCCGTACCAAAAACTCACCTTGAAACAGAGTCCGTGGTTGCTTTGGCTTCTGAGTGAATCGCATTGCAAAAGATAAAGAGCAAATTACTGAAATGGTCCCCGTATTGAAAGTATATATGAAAAAAGTTCTTAAATTTAACATTGCTTAATTTTTAATCCATGTATTGAAAAAATCAAGCACAATCAGTCCTAAACTCTAATTTCGATCAAATTAAATTTGAAATACAAATGAGCATATGTGACCCTTGCTAGTGGCGGGAATAAAAACATCAAATTCACTCACTTTTTCCGTCAGATCAATTTATTTCTCCATTCTATACAAGAAAAATATGGGAAAATAAATCCGATATTTTTTGTCTCGCTATTCAGTAAGTGTCATGAATGGTTATTTATATCCCAAATTTAATTAGATCGAAATTAGAGTTTAGAACCGATTGTGCTTAATTTTTTCAGTACATGGATCAAAATTGAGCAGTGTTAAGTTTAAGAATTTTTCTCCAAATATTTGTTCAGTACAGGAACCATTTTCGCAATTTGCTCAAAAATAAACTTAGGAATTTTTTGTCAAACGGTGTCGTTTTTCATGAATCGCAGTTGCCGTTCGTGCGTTTATTATTATTTTGATTTTGATTTTGATGATGATGATGCATCCGTCCGTCAGAAATGCCACGTCACATGCCATACGCCAACGCCAGCTCTCACTTCTGCAACAACCCTCGTCTCAAACTTCTTGACTGAATATCCTCACACACAACACATACGATCTTCAATTTTCATTTTCCCCCAAAAGAAAACAGAATCAATGGCCCTCCGAGCCCTTACGACCAGAAAACCCCTTCTAGGGTTAGGGTTTCAGCAGCTCCGGGGACTGAAGACGTTCTCCCTCCCCGATCTCCCCTACGACTATGGCGCTCTCGAGCCGGTCATCAGCGGAGAAATCATGCAGCTCCATCACTCCAAACACCACCAGACTTACATTACTAATTACAACAAGGCTCTCGAGCAGCTCGACGCCGCCATGTCCAAGGGCGACGCCTCCACCGTCGTCAAGTTGCAGAGCGCCATCAAGTTCAACGGCGGAGGTTTATTTGCTGATTTATGTTGTTATTTTGTCTATAAATTTCTAAGCTATAATTTCCATTTCCATTTCCATTATGGATGAACCAAATAATAGAATGGGATTAATGATAAGTTAGAACAATGGAGAGAAGCTTAAAAAGTTAAAACTTTAGAGTAAGCAAGAGTAAGACAGAGTATGGCTTATAACTTTAATGGTAATAGGATGTTAGATGGAAAATAAATAACACAAAAGAAAATATTCGGGTACCTAGGATCGATCATTAATCAAGATGAAAAGATTGGACTTTGGAGTGGCTGTCGATCATTAAATAAAATCGGGTTGGATGAATGAAGAGTGCATTTGGAGTGTTATGTGATTGGCTACTAGGGAAAATTTTATAAGACAGCATTAGGCATCCGCTATTTTACAGGACTGATTGTTGGCTTACTAAGAAGGAACATGCTAGTAAGAGGAGTGTAGATAAAATGCAACTGCTCAGACGGATGTGCGAAAAACTAGAAAGATGGGATTCGTAATGAACAAATACAAGAAACGGTAAAAGTAGCTCATATAGTAGAGAAAATGGAAGAGAATCGTCTAAGGTGGTATGGTCATCTACAATGTAGATCCCTTAGTCCGCCGGTTAGGAAGCGTAATAATATTAGTTCGGGGTAGCCAAAGTTAACATGACATCGGTACTGCGGCAAGATTGTATTCTGTGTGGTGACTTGGCATTGGATCGAGTGGAATGGCGGAAAGGAATTCATGTAGTCTCTTCCAAGTGATTGGGATGAAGATTTTGTTGTTGTTATTGTATTTCATCCGGGAGTATGGTATTCCTCCGAAGTGTCATAAAAAGTGTACTTCTAGTGCAATTTAAAGGAAAGATATTGAATAGAGTAAAATTAAGATTTTAAAATGTCTGTTACTATGAATTCTTGTCATTTTCTTAACTGAGCACTTGATGGAGGCCCAAATTCACTTGTTTGAGATGCTTGGGTTCAGCTTGTTTAGAGCTCTAGTCAAGCTTAAAGATATGTACCTGAGGTGGTAGATTTAATTAAAGAACCTAGCGAGCAGTCAATGCTCAGGTCAAATTAGCCGATTCAACTATATTAATGGCGGAATTTCATCTTTTCCTACGGGTCTTGGAACTCTTGGTTATCAGTTCTGCAAATCATAAACATAGGTGGAATTAGCTGAAGTATAAGCTGTCAAAACTGTTTGGAGAGTTTTCTGGGTTTTCCTCTTTTGCCAAACTTTGTAATTTTACTGTAGTTCTCATTTTTGGGTGAGGTCTCCATCATTTTTTGATGTTCAACTTTTGACTTTTGTATATGTAATGAGACTTGTATTCTTACGCAGGTCATGTCAATCACTCAATTTTCTGGAACAATCTTGCTCCTATTCATGTAAGTTTCTTTTCTAAGCATTAGTGACTAAATCTTGATTCTCGACACAAATCTTCAACATAGCCTAATACTTCATTGCAGGAAGGAGGTGGTGAACCTCCAAAGGGTTCTTTGGGCTGGGCTATTGACAATCACTTTGGTTCGATGGAATCACTAGTGCAAAAGATGAATGCCGAAGGTGCTGCTTTGCAGGGCTCTGGATGGGTGGTAAGTTCTGGACATTGTCAAACTTTCTATAATGGGTTTTCATGTTACTTTCCTTTTTAGTGGCTGTGTGTCTCATACTCTCATACTATAATTATTGTATTGTCTTGGTTTTCTTATTTACTTTGGCATTTCTCTTATTGGCAGTGGCTTGGTCTGGACAAAGAGTTGAAGAGGCTTGTGATTGAAACAACTGCAAATCAGGTAATCGATGCTCAATCCATCATCAAGTCAATCAAAAAGCTTATCTGTTTACTGCGGTCAAATTGCAAATTTTGTACCTGCAACTTGTTATCCCCGTGAGGATTTTATATATAAACACTTCGGCCTCTCGATCCATCTATAAACTCAGTTTTATCAATTTTTGACAAACACCTCAATGTACTATTTACATACTTGTAGTCTGGTTTAATTCCTTTGCATACATTAGTGCGACATTGTATCTCCCACAACAGTTTCCTAGTTGATTGGTTGTCTGCAAAGCCGCAAACTCTTGAGCTGTCAAAGTTATAATGATGATAAATAGACAAAGCACTGATTGATATTAACTATGAATGCGCTACTTGTAATTTTATTTTATTTTCGTATGGAGCATGCAGCCTCATTTCCTTTGCATTTCACTATTAATTTTTCTATTCTCTTCAACTTGGAAAATTAGTTCAATCAATATCTTGCAACCTTGAGAATGGCTGTTAGTCCTTATTTTAACTCTACTGGTAATGTCCAACATTTCTTTAATACATTAGCTGAACTTATATTGAAGGCTACGTTCATCTGACAAGTAACTTGCTGCTATTGAAGTCCAAGCCCTCAAGGATAAGAGATAACTTCCTCATTGTCCTTCTACGCATACAAAGTAGCCGATGTCCCAAGTCTTTATGCACTGGCATGCCTGCTGTGTTTGCATTGTTGGGACAATCTACCGTTCCTCCCTTTTAAAATGTATTAGATGGTATTGACAATAGCCAAAGAAAAAAAAATAGTTAAAATATATCATTCATACATTACAGGCAAAGAGTCCACTTGTTTTTTTCAAAAAAGATCGAGTTAAGACTGAAACAAATCAAAATTTTACATTGTTTTTATAAATTTTTGGTGATTAACCTTCAACTATTAAATTGATATTGCCGTTACTTTTAAACTCGTAACCGTATATTCTAAAATGATGAGTACTTTTACATAATTGTTTGGTCAAAGTGATTCTACATCAACTACTACAGCTCAACTGGGCCCTAGTCTCAATCACTTGTGGTCAGAAAGTGGGTTCTTTGTCTAGAAAGTATGGATGTTATACTTTACCAAAATCTATTTTGATGATGAAAATGAAGAGAAAACTGTGTTCATAAATCTTGATGTTGAAGCACAAAACAAATGAAGAATGTGTTCTAAATTTTTTGTACTTTTAGAATTTTGATACATACTAGTATCCAAGTTCCTAGTTTTTGTAAGAAACGGGTTCAAATATATATATATATATATATATATATATATTTTTTTTTTTTTTTTGTAGTTTCTCATTTCACAGAAACAGGAAAAGGTCACATTGTTACGGAGAAACCCTTAATTTTTGAAAAATCTATAAAGATTGCAATGCTGATACTGTATTTTGGTTAAATTGAAAGGGTTCAGCTGGCCTCTTCGTCATATTTGTGGCATTGCCACTGCTGGTAGGAATATATCTGATGAATTTTCTCATAGAACATCATTGTCATTTTGGATAAATGTTGGTTGAGAATGGTTCTCCGAGAACCAGAAAGGTCTTTTGAACTCCTATCACCAGGCTGTCTAATGCTTACCAAATTTAGGCTGCATTGTAAAGTGAAAACCATCCGATTATATTCTGGATATAAGCCCAACAGCTGTGGCCAGAGTATTGCTCATGTTGATCAATCAGATGTAAAGAAGATTAGGGCAGTCCTGCATTCTCACCTATACTTGGCCACCCTTTGCATCTTCTCTGAATCACTCCTAGCACTTATAATCTTGAAAGCCAAATCCAGCTAAATGGAATGAGTGTCCAGCTTAAGGATTCTTCGGTGGAACATCCTAAAGTAGTTTTTTGCTAGACTTCCCCTCTCCACTCCCTCTTCTTCGCACTGTATTTTAGGTGATTTATGCAGGGTTTTGCAGGCACAGTCTCTCATACACTTCAAACATGTTTCTTGATTGGTCAGAAACTCACAAACTATCTGGTGCAGGACCCTCTGGTTACTAAAGGTGCAAGTCTGGTTCCTCTGCTTGGCATAGATGTCTGGGAACATGCATACTACTTGCAGGTAATTCTGAATGCATGGAATTCCTTAGTTGCTCATCTTCAGTTACAAGTATGCAATGAATTAAAAAAATGTTTAGTTGCTCAAATGTGGAATTATCTTTTTGGAAACCTATTATGCAATTTTGTGCACGTAAATTCAAGGATGTAATACCTTGCATAACTGATGTTACCTTTCTTCGTGTATGATGCAGTACAAAAATGTGAGACCAGACTATCTGAAGAACATCTGGAAAGTCATGAACTGGAAATATGCCAGTGAACTTTTTGAGAAAGAGAACCCTTGAAAGAAGAATCTTCCGAGCTGATGGTCTAGCCTAGTCAGAGAATGACAGTGATGCCATTGTACTGAGATGATACATAGATGTGGTTACTCATGCAACATTGCTTGTTGCTTCTGGATGTATTCCATAGCTGAAACCTGAATAAAGCGTTTTTCCATCGTCCATCTTCTATGAAACGGATACAGTACTCGCTTTGTAACTTATTCAGGATTTATCGCGAGCTAATGCTGTGCTCATCGCATGTTTTTTGCACAAATGATGAAATTTTGATTTTGATCGAAGTATTAAGTAAATTAAGAAAAGTCGAAAGTAGGAACATGGAATGGAGGGAGTAGTGTGAAGGGAGCGCCATGTTGTGTGTTAAACTGAGAGCGGTCACGACCCTTTTTGAAATTAAGGATATGTGCAAACACCAAATACACTAAATAGACCACCGATATAGCTCAGCTCAGGTTATAAATCTGATAGTTTTTAGGCCGACCCATACTTCAATGGTCTTCAGGTGCCTAATTTGTTAAATTTTCGTCAATGTTATCTATACTGTGTAATTTGTATTCATGAAACTTTGATTTCCCAACACTAATTCAATGCATATAAAAAAAATGTGGATATAGATTTACATTAATAACTTCTCAAAAGAACTCCAATACAAGGAATTGATTGTGACATGTTCATCTATTCTATACTGAATATGGAAAATACACATGCTCAATATTGTAATCGTCCTACAATCACTTTCATTCTTCCAAAGCTCGTAATCTCCATAAAATAAAATTCTGCTCAAAAAAGGACAAAAAATACAGGGGAGAGAGAGAGAGAGAGAGAGAGAAAATAGCTGCACAAAAGGCCTTCATTGTCTTAGGAAGCCGAGTGGAACTTCTTCGGCCAGAGAAGAAAAAATAGTGGGCTGGTACTTGACCATGCAGGATCTTATTGGAACTTCCTCCTTTCATATTTGGTCGAAGGGAATGAATTGCACGAATAATCAGTCATGTTGTAGTAAAAGACTGTCTTCAATCAAGAGGGCCTTCACCTTAAGAACCTTCCACAAGGCATAAATCCAGGAAGGTCAAATATTGACGAACCCAGGCTGAAGCGTGAAATGCTCAATTCTTCCAAGGCAAATGAACATGCTAGACTTTGGCCTCGGTTTGCTGACAACAGCAGTTCTAGAAACATTCATGACCAGCTCAATTCATTAGCAGATGTTTGCTGGCTCATAAGTTCCTTCATAATCCTTACACAATCCTCCATGGGACAGTTTGTTTTGATTGCATCCGAAGCAATATGTGATCTACTGGCGGCATATCCTTCCTGCAGCAATTTAACCCCATTAACTAAATTATGTGAGAAAAAGGTAAGTAATCATCTTTTCACCAATGCCACAGGCTTATTACTTCAGAGTGCAACCTAAAGAAGCAAGAATAAGCACAAGTATTGGAACACAAACATGTTCCCTCATGCAACCATATACGTCTGTTAAGGTTTCATCGAGTGAATAGTACCTTCTGCATGGTGTTCATCATTGTCTGGAGAGGTGGAGAATTAAGTTTTCCACGACTTGCTATCTGTGATCACGGTTAGAAAAAAAATGAAATAAACCAATTGATTCCATAAGAGAAGACTTCCTCCCTGTGTCATGTGAGGTGCAAGGTTGTATAAAAAAGCAGCATCGGTAAGCTAAACGTTTGAAAAAAGTTCACAAGAACCTCAACAAGAGGGATGTATCCAAATGGTAACTTGGGATCACTTTCATCAATCATGCGGAGCATTACTTTTTTGAGATCATTTCTCATGTCACTGTCTGTCCATCCCCACTGATCAGCCAAATTTAGCATTTCTGCAAGATAGCTTGCTCGGTGAAGAGGTCCTGTCCATAAAGGCCCGGAAACAACCAGGGAGCCAGGAACCTGAAAAATCAAGTAGTAGCAGCATAACAAAAAATACACTCTTGACACATCCAAGTGTTTACACACAAATGGCTCCACTTTTCCGCACTTACACTTCTGGATTTGATTGATTTACCATAAAATTAAAACTAATTAAAATTAAACAATATGGAGGGCAAGTGTTCCTGCTTTAGGGGTAGTACCGAGGCCAATCCTCCTTTGATGCCATTTTGATTTTACTATATCAACTCAACTCAGCTTTAGTCAGACCCTTTTGAGTTGGATATATAAAGGGTAAAATTGTGACTGGCAATACTTACATTTTACATCAGTATTCTAAACCTTAATTAAATTCCTTGGATTTTGTACCTCGCCAAGTACAAAATCCAGACGGGCCCCAAAAAGGAAGGCCAGATGAGAATCTTACACATGATTACTACTTGTAATCTCTAAACGTGATGTTTGTCCCTTCATGGCAAAGAAAATAATGAGAATAATCATCGTAGGCAGTGTATCTGCTAGTGAGAAGAAAGAAAACAGAAGTGAGGTCTTTTTTTTTTTTCCCCAAGGGGGCATGGGAAGGGATCGAACCTGAGACCTTACATATTGTAAAGTCCGGCTCTACCACTGAGCCACCCCTTAGGTTCCCAAGAAAACAGAAGTGAAGTCAATACCTTCGAATTGCAGGGACATTTGATTTCACCAAGCTCTTCCCATGAAATTGCTCGAGAATTTCCACATGAAAGGCAATAACTGATAAACCTATAATGCCTGCCATGAAACAGAAGAGACACACTCACAAATGTTGAGAACAAATTATGTATATCATGTTCAAGGTAAAGCAAAAATGTGGTCCACAGGACACGCACTTAGGAAGCTTTCCTCGGCTAACTTGCAGCAAAACTCTAAACACAGGCCCGTGATATGAATAGTATGAGAAAAGTGGTGAAACATGGTAACCAAGCACAGAAGCTTCCCGCACTGCTCCCCCTATGAGCATTCTCAATCCAACCTCATTCGCATACGGCACAGGGCGGACATATGCTCCATATGAACCTAAGGAACTAGAACAGTATAAAGACACTGTTAACATTCACACATGAATTAGACAACTAAGAAGTAGTAAAAAGGAAGAAAGGAAGGCACAATGAATCTATAAAGATGTTTTCTGCAACTAAGTGAATTAACGAATTTTGATATTTCAATAAGGGAAAGAAAATCATTTACTGAATTTTGGAAAAGTCCCTGTGCATCTTTATTATAGCCTCTTGAACTCTCAAAAGGAAAATTGATGAAACTGCTTACCTTGAAAATATCAGAATACTGACAACTTGCTCTGTCATTTACTCGCACAATGTAAACTCCATCAGATAAAACTAAAGCAGTGTTCAATAGTAAAAAATGGAGCCTAAAATGGATCTTCACTAGAGAAGATGCTTAACGAAAAGTATTGCCCAAAAAGGGTTTCAAGACACACTCAAGTCAACTCAGCACTTTTCCTATTTATTTGGAGTCATCTTCATGAGTCCTTTTCAACCATTAATTTAAGCCAATGTCATATTATCAGACATGCTCAATCATATCCTTCTGTCTTAGCTCTCTCTACAATAGTGTTAACCTTCCACCAATTCTAGTTTTTACTAACGATAAAATAGCAATTCCTAAGGACACCCTTAGTGGTCCATGGTCAGCATTGTATTATCCAAACAATCTTGAGTGTGTTTTTTGTCATTTTAGATCCTATTGGGTGACTTTTACCGTTAGTTTATCTTTCCTACCACATAACAACCCGAAAATTTTCATTTAGGCTACACTTATTCATTACAACACGCTCATTTTAGTCGCCCAAAATTTTGTTCCATAAAGAAGTGTTGTGCTGATACCTGCTAGTTGACCTATATAACTTTCTTTTCAACTTAACATATATATGCCTCTCACATTAGATTCGGATGCAAGTTCTCCCCTTCACCAACCACTAATAACTTAATGGTATGTCTCGACCATCTAACTTAACTTTGACTCAAGCAATACTCCTTCATGTGCTACAGTTGTGTCACATATTACACTTCACTTGAGCTTATATTAAGGCTTCGATCGGCTGGGCAACTTTTTGTGATTTTTCGATACACACGTTTCGCCCTACTTGATCATTTAGGAGAATTATATTGATGACATTCATTGATACATAAATTTTTTCCGTCTATGTACCCCTATACCTAAAAAATTTATCATATTCTCAAATAAAAAAGATATAACATAACTTTTTATACCCTACACTGACTATGTGACCCTACACCGACTATCTGTACCCTACAAATTTCTTTCTTTGACTTCTTCCTCCTCCCTTCTCTCCTCTTAACTATTCACCCAAATTCAAAATAACAGGCCACATCAAATTACTCCATGCTCAGACTCCACAGTGTAGTTGTCCAACTCCATCATCTGCGGAAAATCTAAATCTTCACTATGGTTGATTCTCTCATCTGTTCAATCGGAGAGTTATTCCCAAGCCTAGGCTTCCGCATATTTCGAATCACAGGCCACCCGTCCATCCATGGGATCCATTGGCGGTTGGGAGTTGGCAGCGGGAGCCTAGAGCAAGGGGATAACCTATAGCGGGGCATTAATGCTTTTCGTCGACGGGAAGTTGATGCAGGGCACTGTAAGGGTTCCAAGTTTGACCAACTTTAATATTCGCAATTCGGTGGGAGAACCTTAAGGGTTGGAGTACTGCCATGGGGAAGAAAGAATGCTTAGGTTTTTTACAATTATATGAGCGTGCAAAGCTTCAAGGCCTTTTCCGTCCATTAATTAAAGAAGTTGTCAGATCAATCACAGTCGAAGGCAATGAAGTTGAACAGAACGCCTAGGTTTAGGAGCCCTGCCTTCGCACTCTTCCAAAGATTTTTAAATGGGGATGGGTATTTGAGGGGCAAATCAGTCATTTTGTCATTCTATTACTACATCAAATATCATCAATTATTATATCATCTACAGTAACAATTCGACAAAAATCCCCACATGTTGGCTAGCCGATCAAAGCCTTAAGTCATTTGACTTCAAAAGCTTTTAGTTGCTTTCCAAGTTTAACATTATTTATATATTTTTAAGTTAGAAGAACAAGGTTAAAGGCAAGCAACATGCACCATTTCATATCATCTTGTATATGATTAGTCAACTTTTCCATCACTAGGGTCACAAGGGTCCCACTTAAGACCCGGTCTCCAAAGACAGATTTTTCATACGCATACAATTGATAGCACAGTATATCACAAATTGCTACCCAACCAATAGCTATTAGATAAGTAATGAAAATAAATGGAACACTGAATTTAACGAGGTCCGGCAATTGTTGCCTACTTCCCCGGGCACTACTAACTTAATATTTCATAAAGTTTAAATATTACAACAGAAGAATAAGAAAGCATGTGTTAGAATGATTAGGCGTGTTTTCACTTTTGTGTTTTGTGCATTTTACAAAATAGGAGAGATTCTTTTACATGCCGACAAAGCACCCACCCACACAATCAAAGTCGCCAACAAATTCCCAACATGACAACAAATTTTAGCCATGGAGCTACACAGGGGCTGCCCACCTGATCATCACAGCTCGTCCATTTCCAAAATAAGTGACTTTTACATGGCACATAGTTATTGGCATGCCATTTTAATCTACAAAATATATGAACTTGTGATAAAAAAATAGCTTAGATGTGGCTTCAAAAAGAAAAACTTGGGCACACGTCTTTATTCGTCCTCCCAAAAAGGCAACCTTTCAAAGTGGACAGTAGTGTTATATTTCTCTCGACACCTTCCAGCCTAATACCTCGATCTCTCTCTCCGAAAAGCACATGTAATATTATTTTTGTTTCATGAAATACAAAAAGGGAGTGGAAATTAAAAAAATGATTAAAAAAATGTTTTAAAAATATTGAGAAATGAGGGAAACATAAAACCAAGCTTTCTTTTTCCTTGATCTCCACACCCTTATATATCCCATCCTAGCTCCATCAAATAAAAAAAAAATAACAGAATTTCGTTTTATTTTCCTTCGTGCTCTTTCAAACAATCTTCAACCCAACCAGATCATATATGAAAAAACAGATGCAACTGTCATAATTGAAATAAGGTCCAAACCAAAACCATTGAAGCATCAAGAAAAATGGACATCATCTTAAAGAAACACAAACATAAACATAAACATACCGACTAGGCTGATGACCACCAGACGTGTACCCATCGGTCGAAGTAAGATAAAGCAATCCACCTAACTTCACAATATTAAACGCAGGCCTAAAAAAACTCGAATCACTCCCAAACGAATCGACATCAATAAAATCAAAACTATCTCCCACTACGTATCTCTCAGCCATAAGTCGATTCGCGTCCAAATGCGTAACCTCCCATTTCCTCTCCTCACCCGTCCAATTCGACGCCCTAGATAAATTCGAGGATATAAGGCTTCCATAGTCTGCATTCGCGTCATTTGCCAGCACATAATCGGCTTTCCCCTCGGCTAAGTAACGCAAAGATCGGATGCCGCAACCGCACAGCGCGTCCAGGACGCGTAGAGTGCAGTTTGATTTTTTGTGAATTGCGGCGGCGAGAACTCCGAGGTCGCGGCCGGTAGCGCTTTCGCGGCGGAAGAAGGAATCGCCGGTTTCGAATTCGAGGCCGCGTTCGGTTTCGAGGCGGGAGTTGGGGACGGCGGAATTTCGAGGGCGGGTTTTGTGGAGGGAAGTGGGATAGGATAGGGTTTTAGGAGGAGAGATGGAAAACATGGCGGGAAATGCTGTTTTGTACGTTGCGCATCACCTGTTGTTGTTGTTGTTGTTGTTGTTGTTGTTGTTGAGGGTTATCAGTTTCTACTCTTAACTTTTGCAAGCTGACAAAAGTAAACCCCTTCACTTCACCTCTTCAATTCTCACACTCGAAAATAAAAATTACTCCCTCCTCAAGTAAAAGTTCATCTAAAAAGCTCCAAATGCTTATTATATATTTTAATTGTAAAAATTACGATAAAAATATTATTCTTACATTTCTACTCCCTTTATTTTTAAATAATCATCTTGTTTTGAATAATTTTCCTAATTACTTTTATTAAATTTTGGTTATTTCTTTTTCATTTAAATTAACTTGTTATTATAAAATTATAAAAAAATATCATTACTAATTTACTTAATATTTTGATTAATGTTAAAATTTTAGAATTAACTATAAGTTAAAGAATTATCTTGATGTAAATTAATTTTATGGTGTTTCTGTCTATTTCGTCTTGATTGTAACACGAATTTGTCATAATGAGAAATTTTCGATTAAAAGTGGCAATCGATTGCACTCTTCATCTGAAAAGTTAGCGCTACTAAAACTACTTGAAAAGTTATACTCACTCTATTTCACGTGAAGAGTTATATTTTATTTTTTGATCTATCTCACTTCAAGTTATATTTCTTTTTGGGTCATTCCACTTGACCATAATACTTCTTACTTTTTTGAAGGGAATAAAATTTGTTTTCCTGCTGGTGAGTAGAAAAGGAAAAACACACTACTGCCACGACCAAAATTATATATGTTAACCTCTTTACCAATCATCGTGTCGATTAAAGTAAAACTCTTCATGTGAAACGAATGAGTAGAGCATAGACAGGGCCGGCCCAGACCTAGGGCGAGCCGGGCGATCGTCCAGGGCCCAAATTCATAAAGGGCACCAAAAAAAAAAAAATTTTAGGTACATGTGATAATATTTTTATTCTATTTGTGTATACGGAATGTTAGTTTGTCAAAATTATCTCTTATCTTTTATTCAAAATTATCTCACTCTCCACTTTAACACGGTGAAAATTTTGTTATTTTTTTAAATTATACCCTCAATCTTTTTATTTTTAATTAAAATCAATTTTTGAGTGATCTTCTCTCCTCTTCAATTGAACCATAGTTGCATTGTTTACAAGCGAATTTTAATCGTTAGATTTAGATGC
>JAOWAN010000001.1:6114889-6134466 GCA_028566635.1 Lobelia cardinalis
GAATATTGCTACTGCATCCTGTTATATTTTATTAATTGCATTGGATGCAGTAGTTAATATTCTACTGCATCTTGACTATTTTTTGACTTTTTTTATTTGATTTTAAAATATAATCATATTTGATCTTGTTTTAAAGAAAATTTAATAACGAGCAAGAATATGCAAACGTATCTTAATTTGAAATTATGAATAATGGGATACGTGTTTTTAAAGTTTGGGTAGAAAAAAAAAACATATATTCACACTTAATAACTAGAATGACTATTGGTGGTGAATCTTATTAGAAATGTTTCTTATTCAACAGGTCAGTGATTCTAAAATTGCATTAGCTTTCCCCTGTGTCGCAGATAAGGTTATAATTGACGTGGCTATCATAATTTTTGAGAATGTCACTGCTGGTTTAAAAAATATATAATCTCAACCTTTAATTTGTATTTAATCTAATGAATATAAATGGTTCTCATATTAATGAGATTCTCATTTGAGCACTCCCATATATATATATATTAATGAAGAAGTGTACGAACGTTACTGCGTATAATGATAATGAATAAAAAAAAAAATCAAGCCTCAAATATTCTAAATCAACAATTTCCTAATTCAACCAAAAGGAAATAAGTGACACTTAATACAAATTGAACAATACTTAATTTTGATTACTATTCATTAATGCTATTATCGCATTAAAAAAATAGTTTTCAAATGTGAGCAATTTAATGTAATAATTAAATTGATGCATAGGCATGACCATCTTCTTAAATATGAATATTAAGTACTAATATATGTCCAAAAATTTCAAAAGACATGTATTTATAACTTTATATTATATTTATTGCATCATGAATTCATTCGTGTTTTAAAAACATATAACACATAATATCATTATTAATTCTGAACTCTTTTCAACTTTAAGTATAAAATATACTATTCCTATCATCTTAGCATATTAATATTAAGAAAATTGACGAAATTTATATTATTAATGATACGTATTTATGATTGAAGAAATTGCAAAATAACCAATGAGATAATAATAATTAAGGTTGAAAATGTTCCCTTTTTATAAGCAAAAATATATAAGTACTACAAAAAATGAAAATTTATTTCTTCCAATTGACCATATAAAAATACTCAAATTATTATTATTAATTTTTTTTTGTGAAATGATCATGTAGCCATCACAATCCTTACCCCCCCCCCAAACACAAAAAAAAAAAAAAAAGTCTCTCCATCTAATTTTATCCACACTAAAAATTATAAAAATTTGAAACAGATACGTAAAATAGTCTTATATTGTCTTTATAACATTAAATACATTTTTTTTTGAAATATGAGTGATAAAGCTTAAATTAAATTTAAGATTATCATTAAATCACCGTGTGCGTAGTATGAGTTTAAATCTAGTTGTATTGAAAAGAGAAAATGGAGGAGATAAGAGAAAGGAGAGATAAAAGTTGTATTTAGAAGAGAAAAATGATGAGAGAGGAGATAAAAAAGTTGTATTGGAAGAAAAAAAGAAAAAAAAAATGATAGAGAAAAGTTGTATTGAAAAAAGAAAAACGAGGCCGAAATGATAAAATTATGACTATAGAATGAAAGGGGCATGGTAAAATAATTTGTGTAAGATAAAATTTTGATTTTGAAGTCAAAAAATAATTAAGTAATTATTTGGTACTTAAACTATCACTTAATTTAGCATTTAGTCCAAGATTTATTTTTGCTTAATTTATTTTTGGTACTTTCATCATAAATAGTCATTAAAGAAAACTAGGTTAAACTTAATGAAATCTCCATTATACCCTCTTTTTTACGTTAGACTAATATTACATCTAACATTTTGAGGTGTCCATATATTAAAAAATAATTATTTAGTTTTAAAAAATACATTTTTTTTAAAAATATAAAACATAAAAAGTATAAAAGTATAAAGATATAAATGTTTAGAAGTTAAAAAATAAAAAATATTTAAAATACATATAAAGTTTAAAAAATAAAAATAGAACACAAGTATTGAGGTTTTAATCAATTATTTATCAAAATAAGTTTTATTTTTCTAATATATATAAATACATAATATAAAGTAAGAAAATAAATTTTAAAGTTAGAAATATACCAATTTTTTATTTGTCGTTTACTATTTTTTAAAAATTTTCTTCTTCTTTAAATTTGGAATATTAATTAAATTAATGAGACTTTACAGCTAGCGCAAATGTTCCTCAAAAGTTAACTATGATGTTAGTCTAACGAAATATTGAGGATATAATGAAAATTTTATTGAGTTTGAACTAAAAAATTGAAAAAAAGATTATTCGTAAAGCGTATACAAAGTTTAAGAATCAAACATAAAGTAAAAATAAAAATAAAATATAGGACTAAAAATATAATTAAGTGATAGTTTAAGAACCAAACTATTATTTAATTTCATATAAATACCTTCGCTGATTTATATTAAGCGTAATTATGAAATGTTATATCAATAATGTAATGATCTAAATTTATGAAAATTTATTTTTTATTTTTTAAAATCAAAGCATAGGTTGATGCGCGTCATTCCGCTCAATTGATTTGTGTTGCTTCACAGTTCATCATCTTACTTACGAGAGATATGAAAGCGTATTTGACACCTGTAGTAGGTGCTACTTCTGGTTGTTCAAATTCTACACAAAGCAACTTCAGCTTTCAATTCCGTCTTTTATCTTCTCTGCAGATTTCAAAGCCAGTCAGCAGGTAAATTCCCGCACTTTTTTGTTTTAATTTTGCGTGTTCAATTTCTTTCTTAGGGTTTTTCAAATCCCTTTTCCTGTGTCTTGATGATCAACAAACATAGCCAAGCCATTGTTTTTTTTTTTTTTGGTAAACGGACGATTTTTGGCACACACATATCCCATTCAATCCACCATGGACAAGTTGAGGAGGTATGGAAGAAAATGACCCAGTTGAGGACACCAAGTGTGCCGAAAATGGGGATCTGGGACTTCTGTGGGTAGAATGTAACCGTGTGAGCAGAAAAACTTGAGCTGGGAAGTTTCTACACTGCTGCAATGTTTTGGTTTGGTAGTCTGGGAGTCCTGTTAGAGTTGGTGCGGCTTATTATTTACATCGTCCGGCCTTATGTAAAATGTAGTCACATGTTGGCCATTTCTGGGGCTGAGATTGAAATCGTTATGGGCTATATGGGTTCTATAAAAGCTAATCAGTTTATTCCCTAATGTTTGTTGACAACAACGAAAGTTGTCACATATCCCTTCCGTATAACATCTGCTTGAAGGATGGGGACTAGAGAAATTTGTTGCAGTGATTAATGTCTTACCCATGCCATATTTGTAACTTTCCCATTCTGTTCTGTTGAATAAGATGAACTGGCCTGATTTATACCAGGTTAAAAGCAAAGATAGAAACTAATAGATTATTTACGTAAAACTATCAGATAACACCCATGACCAACTAAAATTACACAGCTTTGCAGAAGACTCTTTTGACATAACCGCAGATGTAGGTCTCTATTCATATATCACATCATTATTTTTAGGTTCTAAACAATGTGTGAGTGGAGGTAACTTGGACAAACGTAGGCAGAATGAAGTGAGTGAATTTGAGATAAGTTAGAAGAGAATGAATTGAGTTAAGTGGAGAGACGTTAGAATAAAAGTAACTAAAATGAAATCAGGGAAAATTGAGAAGCAGAACCTTTACACTAACAACTCACACTCCAAAGCTCTCCTTTGTCAAGTATTTTTTAGTTTGTGTTATACATCAAACTAGAGATTGTAACTTTTCATACAACACTTGCAGCCTAAGAAAGAGGTAAAGATTTGAACTGACTTTTGGAAGTTTATATATAGGTTAGAGAGGGTTCATGTCACTGTAGCTGCTTTAATTTGAAAGGTACAAAGATGCCAAATATGTGTGTGATTTGGACTTCATGATCCCCAATTATGAAATAATTTCAAGAAAACTTAAAGTATTCTTTATAGTAGTGAAGATGGAAGAGAATTACACGTGTTTAAACATCGCAAACTTTTGATTCGTCTGTACTGAACTTTTGCAGGTTGTTATAGTTATGTTTATGCATAACAGGTACTTTGACCAGCGCCGATTTTTGGACAATCTTATTGACAGTTGCCAGAAGTATGTAACTCTATTCTCTCCTTCACTTTATTTCCTTTCTATGCTTGTATAATTTCCTATGAAAACTCGAACTGATTGCAAACTATCTGAAGCTTTTGTCGGTCACCTTTGGATTAAATCGGAAGTCGTGTGCTTAAATATTACTTATGTTCTTAAAAGCTTAGTTAGTTGTCGAATGAAAATTTTGCATTTTAATGCTACATCTCCTTAAAACATCACTATGATATATATGTAGAGCAGAACTCTTGAGCACCACCTTCACCCTTTAAACATCGTATAAATCACTAGTACTCTAAAACATATTTCTCCTATCACCCTTCATTGCATGCCTATTGACTGCTTGTCATAACGTGTAAAATACCAAACCCACTACCAAAGAAACTCTTGATTCAGAGCAGCTCGGATTTTATGGATCAAGAGGCAAGACGGTTGCAAATAAACAAGCGGCGACGCGACAAATATGCTGCACGCACTCAAAACCAGAAGAATATAGCAGGTCAACAAGAAAATGCAGTGTGTGCAGGCAGAAGAAAGAACGATTGCAATCAGGAATGTCATCTGATATGACTATGGTGGCAAACATTGATGAAAAAGTCAATGGAAGTGTGGTTGTAAACAAAGAAAGGAATTTAAAAAGGCGACAACCACAACGAAGCAAGCTTCAGACTGTGACCATCTCAAATTATGCGGAGAAGGAACGTGCATGCCTGCATGGTTGCAAACGAACACGAGACAGCGAGAAAGATACTGCTGCACGCACTTTAGAACAGAAGGAAGAAAGAAACCGAAAAAGATAGGCTGCATATGCAAAGGAAAAAGAGCTGCTGCAATCAGTAACATAATGTGATTCTATTACTGCCTCAGGTGTATATGAAAAACGTAAATATCTTTGACTCAGAAATTCCCATTGAAGAACTTTGTATTGCAAAGAAGATGGAGCATTCCCTGATAAGCACAACACATATGCATCAAAAAATTCGGATATCAAAAGGTTTACTGGAAACTGAAAGAGCAATAAATCAGGCTTGGTCTATTACAAAGAATGTAAATATTAACAGTTTTAATGACAGAGAAAAAGTTGAAACACATTATCAAAAGAAATAGAAATCAGCTGAAAAGCAAATGTTTTGCCGAGAGAAAAAGAAAGGAAAAATCACAGGTTATAGAAGGTCCTATCGGGCAAGTGGTGCATGCAGATTTTATATGCTGTTGGATTTCGTTGGACAACCTCTTTAAACATATTAGCGTATTCCACTGTCAACGAAGCTGGAGAAGTGATGAACAATTTCGGTAAACTTGCCTTATTCCACAACATTCTTGGTAATGCACTGTCACTGAAATTACTACTTCATTGTGTGAATGGTAACCTCTACGTTTTCCTTGTTCTCTTCTCTTGGAATAGTTGCTTCATTGAATCCATCGTGCTTTGAAACCATTATCTCTGGAAATAACAAAAGAACAGACCTTACTTTGACAAATTTTAAAGAACGCATGTTCAATCTCTCCTCTTGTTTCGCTCATTCTTTGCATAGAATATCATTTCCACTATAACTTCGTCTAGGCTCTTCCTTGCAACATGTCGACTATACTCCATCACAGAGCTTACCGACAAGAAGGCCAAGAGGTAAATACTCGATGTTTTACTTTGAGGCCATCCTACTGCCATCCACTACTCTTTCTTGCTTCACATCTATACTAATTCATCAATTCCTCCAACACTTTCTTGCAAATGCTTTAAATTACAGCCTCAAATAGACAAATCAGACAATGAAACATCCAGCTTCTCAGCAACAGTAGCGAATCTACAGATATTCTTCCACTTCCTAATACACGTCCATTCTGTGGAGCAAAACATTTTCTTCTTGAGACAAAGTCTCACTGCTGCAGCAATGGTAGTGTCTGTTTTTGCGACTTTACTTTTATGACCCACCTCACGAGATAGAGAACAGAGCGAGGATTTGCAGTGGCTTCAATGCATCCATAATTCAAAAACTTGTTACAATTCTGTATACCAATCCATACTGTGTTTTCTTCCGCGGTTTTACGACGTGAAGAAAACTTAAAAGGATGTGAAGATTGTTATCAGAGCTGATCCTAACTTCGATCAGAGAATTTACAACAGACCATCTGAACTGGATATTGCATTGATTTGGCACGATCATGTTAATGGAGATCAGATTTCGGCCAGGGATATTATAACTTATGGTAAAAGTGTTTGTTGCCATCGGGTGCAGTATTAATATGGATGTTATGATCCATTGCAGGACATCTTATTGCGCCCTAGAGGCGAGGTTGGATGGCATTGGGGGATTAAAAGATGCTTAAGCAACAACGGAAATTTGCTTTGTAAAGGTTTATCACTTGTAAATTTAAAGAAATTTTCATCTCCTGAAAGCTAACTCAAAAGGAGGAAGCAGGTGAGCTTTAATCTTCTGCAAGTCATACATCATGTTCTGTTGCTATTCCACCTTATAAATCCTTTCAGTTCCCTTTCACTAAAATATTTTCTTTACAACCCAGTACTTCACGCCGCTAAAGCAAGCTCTTCTTTTGTTTCAATTCGTGAGTATTATGCGTACAAGCTACAAATCCGCGAGAGGCAACACAACTTACCTTTATGAGCAGCTGGCTTTTCCAGCAATATATTTTTCGATATGTATGTTAAAATCGAAACGTCAAGGCTGGATTTCTTTCGACTTAACCTACAACGAATACGAGCAGATCTATATCAAGGGTTGATAGAGGCACTTGATGGAGGAGAAACATATGCATCTATCATAGGGAAAAGGATTGTTCTACATCATCCTTTATAGGTGATCCTAGTGATATGACACGACGATACTTGGATGCGATGACTCTTGTTCAGAGATATGGGCGCCCGATCTATTTTTGACTATGACTTGCATTCGATCATGGCTGGAGATTAAGAGAGAGCTTGAAGCAAACGAGATGCCTCAAGGCAGACCTGGCTTGGTTGCTAGGAGTTGTGCAAAAATGATTGAACTGAAAGATGAAATTGGGAATAAAAAAAAAATATTTGGCTCAGTTGCAGCATATGCTTTCGTTGTTGCATGAGTTCCAAAAGAGAGGCCTCCCACGTGCACATGTTAATCATTCTGGACAGAAGTTGGAAGCTAAAAACTCCTTCACAGCATGACAAAATTGTGTGCAGTATTGGTAACCAGTGTGAAAAGGAATTTTTGTCTCTCTCGCAGCTTATTCGGGGTTCCATGCCGTTTAGATACCGCGGTATTCCCCTTGCTGCCACCTCTATGAAAGTTTTGCATTTTGGCCCGTTTCTTGATAGCCTGTGGTTGTATTAATGCTTGGAAAGGGACTTCCTTATCGTATGCTGGAAGGATGGAATTGATTCGTTCGGTTTTACAAGGAATTCAATGTTTCTGGCTGTCTATCTTTCCTATTCCCGCTGTTGTGCGTGATCAAGTTATTAAGCTATGCCACACATTTCTTTGGGGCTCAAAGAAAGCTCTAGTGGCGTGGAAGGAAATATGCTTACCTAAGAAAGAAGGGGGCCTCAATTTCAGGGATTCGAAAGCTTGGAATTTTGCCTTGCTCTCTAAACACTTTGGAACATATGTGCCAAGAAAGACTCGCTGTGGATTCAATGGGTGAATCATGTATACGTTCGGGGCAGATCTGTTTGGGACAAGGTGGTACACAACAGGGACTCCCCTTTGCTCAAAAACTTGTTGGCGATTAGGGACAAACTCCTCTCTCACTTCACTAATGGGGGGGCTATAGCGGCTGAACATATTGGCTTGTGGCATGAAGGTCGGGGCAGCCCAAAGACCCGGGCGTATGATTTCTTTCGGCGTGTTAGTCCCCCCAAACCATGGGCCAACCTTGTTTGGAGTCCCCTTATTACTCCAAAACATAGTTTTATCTTATGGCTTGGTTTGAGGGGAAGGCTTAATACTCGGGACAGATTGACATTATTTGGGCATCTATTCGGAGTTGGATCGGGCTTTTTGGGCCTCTCATTTTCAATTTTTATTGGCATTACTATAGTGGATTTCAAGCTCTTTCCTTTCTCTGTCAATCAGCCTTTGTTGTAGATCAATGTCTACCTTGGATAGTGCGGCCAAATGGCTAAAGAAGGAAGTTAAGGGTTCGTCTTGGCATTCCGGGGCCAAGAGAAATGCCTTCGCTTGCACTGTGTATCATATTTGGATGGCACGCAACAAGAAAATTTTTGAAGGTGTTGCTCTTTCCGTGAAGGGGATAATTTTTCAGAGGTTCTAGATAATTTTGTGGAGTTATCATCAACTTTGATCTGAGTTGTTTAATTTATAGTTCTCTTACCTTTGGTAGGTTGGGTACTTTTGTTTACTAAGGCCCTTTTTGTGCAGCCGGGGTATGCCCTATGGCTCTGTTTGTTAGATTTATAATAGTTTGGCCCGCTAGTTGTTTGTGGCCGACTTATACGCCTGGAGATGCACAGTGTTTTTGTGTAGTTCTTTGATCAATCATATTTACCTTTACTGATAAAAAAAATAAGTAAATTGTGTGCGCTGAGATACCAGATAAAGGGACGAACCATCATCTTCATTCTGCAGTTAAGACTTAAGACATATAATGCATGGACCGTGTGGATCTTTGAATGAGAAATGTTTGCATGACTTGAAAAGGGAAATGTAAAAGCAGATATCCGAAAGAACTTAGGGACACAACCATTCATGGTGAAAATGAATTATCCTTTGTACAGAAACAATTGTGTTTGCTTTATTTTTTTCTTCTTCAAGAAAATTAATGCAACTGAAAGAGAGCATTAGTGGTGGTGCAGTTGCGTTGGCGGTAGTGGTGGTGATGATGGTGGTGGGTGAAGTTGGAAGAAAACTGCTAAAAATTATGGTTGAAATCGATAGTCATACGATTAGATAGAATGGGTAAAGTGCTAGATAAAAAATGGTCAATTACTGGACATGTAATGACATGTAACAACAAAATTGAGCTCAGGGATTAACGTGTAGCCAAATATTGAGCTTGAGGACCGACGTAGAAAATCAAGGAAGAATATAATTGAATTAGGAAAAATAGTTAAGTTTAAAGACCAAACTTGTTATTTAATCCTTACTTTCCATCTGGGGTATTGTAATGTATGTGAATACATTTGAGCTGTGTCTTTCTAGAGATTCAGGGCTCTCTAACGAACAGAGCACGTAGTCATTTGATACTTTAATATTCTATTTTATGTACTGTGGCCGTTGAAATTGTGTCCTGGAATGCAATGCGAATGTTGAAAACAAATCTTCAGAATATTTAAGGGCACCATTATACAATCTTATATGTATATAAAGGATTCATTTAAGGATTACACATTGTTGAACATCATGCCTGTTCATTGAGTGAGTAAATAATCCGTGTAAATGATTCACTTCAATACTGTGCAACCATTTAGGGAGCATGGATGAGGCAGAGGAGCCCAAATTTAAGTGCAAAGGTGGAATAATGATCGTTTAATGGAAATTGAATGTATTAGTATATGTCTTCTCTTCCTTGCATCCTGTTCCTAAATTTCTCTAACCACTGTTAGATTGAAAATACTGGCCAAAGTGGATAGAATAGTGAATTTTTTCCAGCACCAAAACTGCTACTTTCTGACGATAACCAGCAGTGAGTTAACATTAGGTTCAGGGCTTATCTCCAGGATCACTGTTCATGAATTTTTAACTTCAGAATGGTCTTCAGATTAGGTAGCTTTCTGGGCTTTGCTAGCCCTGATGTTAGTACTTCATCAGTTCTCTTTTTTGATCTTTCTCTTTCGCTTATTTGGTTTTTCTTATTTTCCTTTTCCACTTTCTTTAGTTAGGACTTGTGTTGCAGGTTATGGGAGCAGTGCCTTGTGGAGAATATGCAGTAGACATGTCATTTATGTTTGTCTCTGTGATTTCTAAAGCAGGTTATATTTGAATATCGTCCTTTGGTTCAACCTAGACAATTCTCATTATATAAGACTAAAAATAAAAGAATAAGAATGGCTAATTATCAATGGTATTGATATCTGTAGATGCATATTTGCTTTCCTTTTGTATGCTTTAACCATATTGAGTAGTTTGTGCAGTCTATATGTATTTTCATTAATGTGAAGAAACGACAAATTTCCCTCTTAGTTTAAGGATCCGTGAAAAATGTCTCTCTAGCTTAAAGATTTTCTTTCAAATGTCGTCTTCTCTCTCTCTCTCTCTCTCTATATATATATATATATATATATATATATATATATATATATATATATATAAACACCGAGTGGTAAAAAATCTGAATTCATCCTCTTCGTTTACATTTGCTGAAAAGGAAGCTAAATTCAGATCCAAAGGCATGTTTAGAAAAAACTGTAAAGTAGAAGTTTAGTTTTTTGAATTCCCTGCCCCTTTCTTCATTTCATGTCTGCATTTATGGATCTAAATTTGTTCATTTCAGTTTCATGTCTCTTTTCTCCGAGCAGTATCAAGTTCTTCACTGACATTCGAAAATCATATGTCCATAGTAGTAATTCTTTTGTTGATGTAAAGAGAGATACGCCTCCTCCTTTCTGAAATTAGTCTCACTATTCCATTTCCGAATGATTTAAGTGTCACGTTCTGTTCTGAAATAATGAATTAAGAGTTGGTGTCATGTTCTTATGTTTATTACTACCCCGTCTCACTTCAAGAGGTATAGTTTGACTACGGACGACTTTTTTTACATCCAAAGTTGAGCATGAATTACTTTTTTTTTTCAAAAATTATGAACATGTAAGTCGATGTATTTTACATACATTTTACAAAGTTTATAATTTTGTTTGGTCAAACTAAATAGAACTTTATAAAAATCAATGAATATTTGTCAAATTGACCATGTGCAAAAAAGTGTATCTCTCGGACGGAGGGAGTATAATTTATTGTGATTTCAATTGTTAGTAAGATTGTCAAGTTTTTCTTCTTTCGCAAAGCCCTTTTAAACATCTGGCAAAGACGACTATGGTAGATTGTTTGGGGAGGCCAAAATTAGGCTCAAAGCCCGATGATTTTTTGAGGCCTAGTTTGAACAAAATGGCTTATTTCTACTTCTGGCTGTGTTTGGACAAGCTTAAATTAATTTGGGCCGAGCGCCCATCTCTGTAATTAGATTGACACCTGTATAGCCCATTCTAATAATTAGGGTTTTAGTATTTGTCTATAAATAATGAGGTATTCGGCCATTTTCAATCAGAGTCGAGCAGTATCGAGATTCAAGCTTGTGAGGTTTGTCTGCACTTCTATTGATCCCTTGCAAGGCTAGGTTCTCCCCTTCTCCCCCCTCTTTCTGAGGTAATCAATTGTATCCTGCTGTCCAATACTTATCTTACTTATTCTTCTGCTGATCTGGGCTCCTGCCAGTGGTTAAAGCTGCTTGCTATTATTAATTTCACTGGATTTGCTTGCTTTTTATCCAATGAGCTTTATAGATATTAGATCTACTTAAATCTTAAAAATGTTGCTGCTGATGGTAAATTTCTTTAGATCTGCTTATTTTTTGGATCCACAAAAGGTTTATAGATCTTAGATCCATTCAAATCTCAAGTTATTTATGTTTTGTTTTGTTCTTTTTTTTAATGTCCACTTCCAACATCAGAGTAAATCAATTAATTTATCTATCTCCAATAGCATGGTATTGCCTTTCCGGTATCTGCATCATTTGGTTGTTTGAGCAATTCAACAATCTACGTGAAATTTGTGTGTATTTTGGCTATTTTCGGTATTATTTGCCTGTTTGCCCCAAATTCTTGTTCTTGCAATCTACTGTGAAATTTCACTATGCAGCTCTTCTTTTCTTCCATTTCTCAATTTCTAGTTGATACCATCTAGTTTTTCTCTTACTTGTAGGGTCCTTTCAACATTTGGACTCAAAGATGTCAGCTATTCAACTAGTACACCTCTGTTCTGCTTATGTCATAGGCTGAACAACATATTAGGAAGGACTATACGTGCAAACGTAGTATTACTTTGATCAAAGCTTGGTGCTACTACGAAAGCCGAATTCATGGTGTAACCCATGGTATGATCTCGCCAGAAAAGCATTCGAAACATTGATCTTACATGTGATTAATTTGTTCCATTCCTCATTATACTTGATCCTTTAGCACCGAGTACTTTGGCAATGGAATGCAGTAAAGGGAAAGCTAAAATCAAGGTACTCACTGCTAAAGGATCATGTAACGAGAATGAAACAGATAACTCAGTTTAAGACCAATATTTCTAATGCATATGTGGAGATCAAACCATGGGATGCACCGTGTAATTCGACTTTGATAGTAGCACCAAGCTTGATGGAAATAACACTACCTTTAAACATGTGGTCCTCCCAGTATGTTGCTTAACTCATGAGATAAGCAATGCTGAATGCAAATTCATTCTTACTGTCGGTCTTCTCCACCAGAGTTTGGCATCCCGGTGAAATATACATGCTGCTGCTTATTACCACTGCACCGTTTCATCAATGGGTAAAAGATCCTCTTTCTGATTTTGCCTTCTCACTAGGTCAATATAATCAGTTGAATGATAGAAGTGAAATTGCTCTAGTCAAGGCTGAATGCAAAAGCTCTAGTTTCATTCACTTAATCAAATAATTCATTCTTTGCTTATATTATTTGTTTGTCAATGATTCTATTCATTTCACCTTCGATAATACTATTGAATTATAGCGACTAAATTACCTATTTCGAGCAGGGAGCTATTATCATATAGAACATGAGCTCCATCTTTTGGTGCTCAGAAGCTAAAAGAGATTCTCATGTCTCTATTGTTATTCGTTAGTGTTGGACTTTCAAGGTTCTTTATCAACATGTTGAAGCGGAGTAAGAGGGGACAAGGTAAAAATTACAAGTTTTGATACACTTTTCTGACATTCGTGGGGATAAAAGAAGTCATTTCCATGGTGTATATGATGGGGAGTATCTTCTATTGCATGGAGCAGCAACAATTGGCTCTGAGGTCGATTCTTTTCTACATTTCCATTGTAATTCCTTAAATTTTCATTGTACTATTTTGAAACTTGTGCCATCCTGTGTATGTCTGTGCTTGAAACCTACTGAAACAAACTTCTTTTGGTACTCTCTGTGTTTTGACCTGTCACTGGAAGAATAATATATTCTTCCAAGCAGTTCAAAAAGGAAAATAAGAAAAGAACTTGGAGATCCAGCCTATTGCGGATTCCACGGTTCTGAATCCCACACACAGGAGAAAGAGTTTTTGTGTGGTGCTTTGGAGCCTTCACCGTTGTCTGTGTGTTGACTGCATGTTACTATTATTCTTTCTTTTCTTTAATTTCTAGCTCATGTGCCACAAGGGGAGAAAACTAGACTTATGTGATTCCTTGATGTCTGAATGTTACTATTAATTTTTTTTTTCTGGTTAAAATTTTGAAACTTTTCCATCTTTTATGATCGTCATTTCAGGGATGTGGTACCACCATATCAACTCAGGGATGCCGTTGATTTTTCTCTTTAGGGTGAAGATTGCATCCAAGACGAGTGGCTATTTCATATCATCAATTCACACTTCCCTCCTTTAGGTCAAACATAAACATGTGGCTCATTGTGGAAGCCGGAAACAATCATCTTGCGAACATATGACCAGCGCCCATTGTTATCTGGTGTTCAGAGTCGTCTTAATCTTTGACCAGCTTCCGCTGATTCTTCTTATTACCAAAACAAATAGCGTACCCTCACAAGTCACATGTATCTGACATGAAAATACTTGCACACTGTCATCAGGAGGGCAGCTGATGAGAATGTACCTTCGTATTAGCATTTTCGTATCTTTTCTGTAGATGTGTATGGATGCCACGGGAAGGAATGAAATTTCTTTTGTACATTGTTGAAATTTGGGTCCATTTGAAAGGTGAATTTTCAAGATTAGAGAAATTGTAAAACTATGCTTTGGCTCACACTTTCAGGGACAGTTCATCCCAGATGTTTCGTTGGTTATACAGGAGAAAGAACCACAAGTATCCAAGTCTCACATGTGTAAGTAATTACAATACATATACAAAACGAGCAAAGCACTTTCGCACTTTTTAGTCGAGGATATGATATACAACCGTGCATATACTCAGGCGCATAACATTGTGCTGTAGGTCATAGATTCATATTATAATTCAAATCTCGGAATGAGGCATCCTTTGGGGAGTGAACATGTAAATCTCACAACTGTGAGCATCAACGGGAGCACTGAACGATGCCACTGCGTCTTCCAATACATCTTCATGCTGCCATCAAATACAAGATTACAGTATGTTAAGAATAAGAAGATTACTAAACAAATTAACACTACTTCAAAATATGGATTAACTGCTGGTATGAAAGGTCACATCCTCACTTAACCGTGCGCGTACAATTGATTCTCACCTTCCACAAATCCCTTACAGAGACACTGATCGAGGATTCGAGTCCCAGGGCACCCCACGAAGCTCGAAGAGTTTGACGTTTCGAACATCGATTCCAGAGTGCAACAACCAAACGGTTTCCAGTTAAAGGCCCAGCCCAAACCTGAGACAGAATCCACAAAACAAGTCTTATTCATCTATTCTGTATTCTTCTTTAGAAGAAAGCAGATACAAATAATGAATTTAGGAACAAGAAGCCTCCAACTAAATAATTCACGATCGTTTTTCCTTGTGACTAGTAGATCACTAACTGAAGATTTGGCCTGGTTTAACAAGCTTTATTTGCATATACATGAATTGCATGCACAACTATCTTTACAACAGATATGAAGAAGTTCAAGCAGGGCAGACCTGTGCACAACCATCATTTTCTGCAACATTAACTTTCCTCCCTTGACTTCCAAGCCGATCTGCAATAAAAAAACAATTCTTACCAAGGTGTCTTGATAAAATATCAGGAAAAGAATAGAATAAATTGTGTGATTACAATCAGAAAATAGAAGGGACGGTCTGAACCAGGAGAAAATGAACTTGGCTTAGTCACCAGTCAACTGGCCTGTCATTCGCTCCACACACATACACAGAACAGTACCTTGGTTTACAGCAATGACCTCTGCATTGCTTATAATTTCAAATGTTTCTGCAGTCATGTTTCTGACATCACAACCGATAAGAAGTGGAGCCTGCAAATTACGTACATAAGCTTAAATTGAATTCATAATCAACAGTAGGTAAGAACATAAGCTTAAATTGAAAAGATAAGCACGCAAAACCTTCATCAAAGCCCAAATACTAAAATGAGCTCGGTATTCCTGGTAAGTCATGCCACCATTTCCAACTTCTAACATATCTGGATCTGCAAGAAAGACGATCATGAGTAAGAAGCTACCATTAAATCCTCACGTAAGACCAACGCACAAAATAGTTTTTCCTACCATTCCATCCACCAGGTCCTGCATAAGCTGCCCATTTGTCATTTATATCGGCAATTGTAGTCATGCTAGAAAAACAGGAAAAAGAAATTATTGATTTGACACCAAGCAGATTTACTTAATTAAACACCTAATAATAAAACCTAAACCGCTAGAACCTTGCCCATGTGTCATTGATGTCATTCGTGGTTCGCCAACTATTTCCGACACTACCAGCCCATACAGCAGGGTCGTCTACACCCCTGCCAAAACCAGAAAGAGAAGCCAAAAACTGCTCTTAAAGTGCACTAGAAGAAGTTAACATATAAGAACACCAGGTCAAAACAACTTGAATTACCATTCACAAATTGAATAAAAAATTGTGCGCCCAGTAGCATTTAGAGCATCACGCATTGGTGGGTATCTATAAGTATGAAACCACATTAAAATCAAGTTGTAGAAGTAAGAGATGAAAAGCATACACGGGGCTAAGCGAGATTGAACCTTTCCTTTGGATTGATGCCGAGATTGAAACAGTTGTCATACTTCAAGTAATCCACATCCTAAATTTGACCATCATTTGGTAAAAGAAAAAGAAAATCAAAATTGATTTTGATGGATATTCAGAAGGCCCCTATTAAATTACTATAAATTTATAGCCTGATTGCAAATTACAGAAAACTGATTTAAATACATGAAAAACTCACCCAAGAAGCAAAGGTGTCAGCATCATCTATCTCATGGAAAATTGATCCGGGCCGAACTTGACAGGTAAAAGCGCTTGAAAGTCATAAATTCATCATAATTTATCATAAGAATAAGATATAAGTCAGCACGGCAAGATCTTGAACAAGTGAAAGTCATAAATTCATCATAATTTTGATTTAAATTTCCATAAAGAAATGATGTACCCAGCATCAGCGTAGATACCAAGCTTGAGGTCCTTCCCATGTACATAATCAGCAATAGCTTTGATTCCTGATGGAAATGTCTTTGGATCAGGAACTAGCTGCCCCTGCGCAGCAAGCCAAGTCAAAATAGGATTTATCACGAGAAACTCCTTGCAATTTTTCTAGATTGTACTTTCCAACCAGCCTCTTATAATTTCAATTTTGTTCTTGCAAAAGTCCACATGTTTAGGTTTCACATTGCAAGCTTAATATAAATTTTAACTGTAGAATGCAGATATAGATTTCTATGAGGATGTTCATTTCCTTTTATGGCAAGAGAAGTGCCTTTGCATTACAATTAATTCCAGAATCGTGGAAAAGACTATGAGTCAAGGTGATGAAACGTGAACTGACCTTTAAATCCCGCTTAAAATAAGACCAGCAATCATCTGCATTGAATGACACTAATATGTCAACCAAGAATTTAATAGAAATTAACAAGGACGAAAGAATGGACAAAGTGAAGTTTCGTTTACCAATATTGACGTAATTATAGCCCAGCTTAGCCAAACCAGTTGAAACAAGTGCATCAGCTGCCAAATGAAATGAAGTGTCAGTACCCTCTTCCTCAGCCTGTTCAAGTAATGTAGCAGCAGCATCAACTAAGCTCGGCGACAAGTATTTAAGTTTTTGATAATCAATTAATTTGGTTGTGAAGATTTTCCCTTGATAAAGAACCGTCTCCAGATGGGGATGTCATATAACATTTATATTATTGAATAAAGGACTAATAAATGTAATGTCCAAACACCACCATTTCCGAGAGATGTAAAATTTACGCTATGAAGGTTGAGAGCAAAAGGATATTTCAAAAAACAATGCAAACCTTTCAAATTTAGGAGAAAATGAAGCTCTACACCATGCTCAACTCTCAACAGTACCCTACTTTTGGCAAAAGCCAAACTTGTTAGGTGAATCTATTTTATCAAATAATCATTTCTTTGTTTATAATTAAACCTATCACAGTGTAATACTCTTTCTTACAATCAAGGAGTTCTACTCAAAGAGTCTCATTTTGAAAATCCTGCTTACATTGCTCGTAAAGATCTAACTTTACTCCTCATATCGGATAAACATGTTTGATACAACATTAACTGTGTGCTACACTCCCTTCATTCTGAGTACCTTACAGATAGGCCAGTGTGTAAGAAGTACATAATTACCCTTGAAAGTAAACATAAGAATTCAAGATGAAAAGTTTTCATGCTTACTTCCACGTATTGTGAGTATTATACTCGCATATTTTGATTTTTCAAATACGGACTCATTTCAGAGAAAAGAGTTAAAAATATTCCTACCAATATATTGCTTCAAGGTTTAGCTGACTTACTAGTTACCGAAATTCATCCTCACACCGTCACACATCAACTTTACTAGGCTAACTCCTAAAATTCCGCTTAAAGGACATTCATAAGTTGCTGCAATTCTTTATCCAGTAAATGTTTACATACAAAGAAACCCCAAATTCTCAAATGGCACTCCCTTTGTTCCATGTGAGTGGGTCCTTATCTGATTTTTACGTCTCCCATAACAAATAAAACTCCCCACTCTGCGCAATCATCAGGTTCCCTACTTCTAAAACAGTAACTCTTTACATATAAACAGACCCCAAATTCCCAAATACAGCTCTCTACTTCATGCAGAGAGTCCAGTTTTGACTTGTTCTTTGGTCAGCTTGATTAACATTTGGCAAAAATCTATGCGCAACTATTTGCTCTTATGAAATTATAAAACTTGCACTTGATAGTATTTACAGTGACTGAAATTTTATTACCCAAAACAGATGAAAACTATAGTGGATATTGGTTTGATATAGGTGAGTGAACTTTTTACCAAAGGCAGAACATATTTATACCCACTGCCCAGTAGTCAAATGCACCTTTGATGTCAAACAGTTAAAGGTAAACATAAAAAAAGAAGCCTGAAATTAAATTGACCTGTTTCTTTGATAACGGTTTCATTGATATTGCAAGCAAAGAAATTCCAGCTATTCCACCTTCAATAGAAAGATGTAACTTGATCAGAACCAAAACATTCGTAATTCATTTCCACGAGCAAAAAATTACGACTTTTTCCAAGAAAAATCAAGAAAACTACAATGGGTAAAGAAAGAGGGTAAACATACCCCATCTGGGGAGTTAAAGCCAAGCCATTGTTGAGTTGGAGCAGACCGTATTTGGAATTATGAAAGATATTAGAACTGGGTTTTTCTTGATTTTGCAGATGAAGTGGCAATGGCACCACTCTTGCTGCCGACGATACAGTCGAAGAGACTGCATATAGATATAGAATTGCTATATGTACATACGCAATGCCACTGCCCATCTTCACCATTGATTGATGATTAAAAAACACTCTGTTTGTGTGTGTTAAAAGAGGTGTAATGGATCAATGGAGAAGGAGGGAAGAGAATATGCTGATGCATTAATGAGTTGATTTCTACACGTATTATCTATACACGCTATGCTTTTCAAGTGTTGTACCATTTCTTGGGAAAATTATCGTTGTGCTTTGACAGGTTGTACCTGGATTTTTGTTTGGCAGGTTTATCTGGTTATATAGTAGTAGCATCTTGCCTGAAAATTATTATAAGCGCCTATGCGCATAAAACACCGTGCGCCTCTTCGGTGCGTGAAGGCCACTCGCTCAATGTAGAGAGTACCAGTTGAGATTTAGAAGAATCCGAATGATTGAAAATCAAATCTTTCCAAAATCAAATTCCATGATTTTTGGAATACTTTCTATAACAGATAAAATCAAATCTTTCCAAAATCATTGAAAAGATTCCAAATCTATTTAAATTCAAAAATTTAAAAATCAAATCTTTTCAAAATAAATGAAGAGATTTCAAATCTGTTTTAAATTCAAAATTTTAAAATCGTGCATAATATTAGGTCTTTTTACTGAATTTCGAAATTAATAATTTTAAAATCACCATTGTTTAAACTTGTTTTGTTCATTGATAAAGCTACTTATGTTCACTAATCAAGACAGTGAAGTTCAATGTTTACGTTTGTGATGTTCTTTGTTTAATCTTGTTGTGTACATTGAAAAAGCTCTCTGTGTTCATTGACTAAACTTATTAGGTTCATTGATCAAACTTGTTGTATTCATTGGTAAAGCTTGTTTTATTCATTGATTAAGCTGCTTGTGTTCACTGATC
>JAOWAN010000001.1:6148751-6159763 GCA_028566635.1 Lobelia cardinalis
GAAATATTTGTAGTCTTCGTCGAAAAATGTTATTTCCCCCCCCCCACCCCTTATCTTTTCTGTCAAGTTCCTCCGCTCCAATTGTAACATAAATTTATGTTTTTTATTTAATATTTTTAAAACTTTAAAACAAAACGGCGTTATATTATGTATAAATTATAATTATATTTGCTCTTTTTTCTAAATTTTGTGGATCCGATTTATTTGCTTATCCGACAAAAAAATTTGAAACGCTACCCCACAATTTTCATATAAATTCGCCCCTAGTTCGGATCAATCCTGGCTCCGTCCCGATTATGTCCTTGGGCGACGATGATGCTGGAGGAGAACCAATCAGGCAGCCATAAGATCGCAAGATCCTCGCTGGGAGACTCACCCACAAATGCTAGGTGCACGACCCGAATCGAACTGAATTAGTAAGAACGAAGTACTTGATACCAGTGAGCAATAAAAAAAAAAAAAAAAAAAAAAACTATAAGATCGCAAGATCCTTGGACATTTGTTCCGTTCTACACCTATCAGTCTCAAAATGCCCGCTAATATTAATTAATTGAAAAAAAAAGGGAGTAAGGGGCAGAGTATTATTAATTAATTAAACCCCCTCCTATAATTAATATGGTAATTAACTATATTTAATTCCCCTAAAATCGTTCAGATATATTCTCGCCCATCTCCCTCCCTCCCTCCCTCCTCCCTCCTCCCACTTTCTCTGCTTTTTCTAAATTCACGTTTCCCCCCAAATCTCTTGTCCCAGATCAGATGCGATTCCCCATTTTTGTGCGTACATTCATAAATAAACAAACCTTTCAGGGTATATTTGGACGTTTATTTTTTAATTTAATTTTTATTTTTTTATAATAATTAAAATAAAAAATTTATAAAAAAAATTATAGTATAATGAGAGAAAAATAAAAAAAAAAAAAAAAAAAAAACTGATAAAAACTACGGAGAACGTACCCTTAATACTACCAAATCCCACACCACTTTTTCCCACTAATTTATCAGATCTCCAATGGCGGATTTGATGATCCATCGTTGAGTTTCGCGGGCACTGAGATTCAGAGAGTTGTTCGTACATTGTGCTTCCTAATTAATGACCAGACTTCAGAGGAACAGGGGGAGATCACTAATGCTCCTCAGTGCATTAAGTGCAAGTATTCTCAGTAAGTGTTATCGCTAAATGAAGTTGTTAAGGTAGCTCAATGCCAAGCTACTCAACGCAACTCCATTCCTCAGTGCGAGCATGCCTCATACATGTGATGGATCGAGGTGATGTTTTGATTTTGCATCTGTGATTGTAAACTCAGTTGTGTGATTGTGATCGTATTTGTCTTGGGGGAAATCTCAGTCGAATCAGTCAGATTGATTTCATACTTTCACTGCGTACAAACAGGGATTCAAAAGCATAATCCATTATTATGGTGAAAACTGAAAGGTTGTAGTAGGAGAGAGAAAGTACGTATGAGCGAGAGAGAGAGAGTGTAAACGACAAAAAGCTTTCACTGCAACTCCAGTACTGCCAAATACACATTTTGGTGCCTTGAAAGCTTTACTTTACACCTATTGAAACGGAAAAACGGTTCCTCAAAACCAAACGTTTAAGCCGTGACTCACTGACTTACTATAACTCACCACCAACAAGGTTGGTTAGGTTGGTGGTGTTATAAATTGGGTGCATTGTGTGTAGAAAATGGTGGTAATACAGTTTTACCATTTTGGGAAATTTATTAGCTAGGGAATCCATGTTCTAACACCACGTGGGTTGCCTATAAAGCAGGCCCCCTCTCCTTCTTCCCCCACCCCCCTCCTGCTGTCTCCATCACTCAACATTTGGGTTTTCTTCTTCTAAAGTCTTGATTTGGGATTTGCCTAATAAAAATCAATCAGTTTAATTCTGGTAAGTATTCAATCATCTCTCGTGTTTATTTATGATGATGCTGGTCTTATTTTAGGCGTTAGTATCAGCATGGTATGGGTTAGGCATGTAGGAATTAGGGAAATGCTGGTTCTTTTTGGGGGACTTTCTTTTGAACTAATTAAGGGTTTAATGGCAATGCCTTCTCTGAGTTGGTGAGAGTTTGGCATGCCTGATTTTTTTTTTTCTTTTATGCAAAGAATACGTGGATAGATATGTGTTTTTGTGGGTAGGGGAGGAAAGAGGGACTTGTGGTCCTGAAATGACGCCTTTAACCCCGTGGGATTGGTTTGGTGTGACTTTTTGATAATTGATACCATTAAAACTGTCGTTGAATCATGTGAATGTGCTTGTCTGTATACCATCCCTAACATTCTCTTGTTTTCTTTTCTTTGTTCTTTTTATAACTCTACATTCTACTGTGCTGTGTCCATCTCTCTCTTGAACAGAGCCTTCTTTATTCATTCTTCCTTTCCTCTTGTTAGGTTGGTGTTTGTGTTGTAGAGGGTATTTCAGTCTACATATTGGGGCTAGACTGAGAGTGAGGTATTTTCTGCTGCAAAATGAGGCCCCTTCTTAGTTTTCATCCCAGTAATTGTGATGTGAGCTTTGAGTTTTGATACCTTAGGAATTTGCGCTTCATTTCACTGAAGTAGATAGCTTTGCTGTATGACAGTTGTTAAATGGTATAGTTAAGAATGCGTTATGGGTGGTATTGATAAGTGGGTCACTTTTTCTTGCTTTTATCTTGTTCGGATGTGGGTATAAAGTAGAATCATGGGCGGGTATCATTGTGTGTTTCTACAGTATATATAAATCCCATTTAGGTTTGAAATGCTGTTTTCTAAGTACTTAGTTCACAATGATGATGTTTCGGTGAAGATCTGCATCTGGATTCATTTACAAACAGAGGCTTGAGGTGTTTATTGTCTGAAGAGGATGGATCTTGATCATGGCAAGTGTTGGGGCACCAAGGTAATTAGCTATCTGTTCTTTAATGTGCACCAATTAATTAATCAAAAGACTCTTCAGGATTCTTATATATTTTATTTCAGAAGGATTCTTGGAAGACCACTTTGCTCCTAGCTTACCAAAGTCTTGGTGTAGTCTATGGGGACCTTAGCATTTCCCCTCTCTATGTTTACAAGAGCACATTTGCTGAAGACATTCATCATTCAGAGACAAATGAAGAGATTTTTGGCGTGCTCTCCTTCGTTTTCTGGACTCTAACTTTAGTCCCTCTATTCAAGTATGTTTTCATAGTTCTTCGAGCTGATGATAATGGAGAGGGTAAGAACATTATCCTTTTTTTGAGTTTACAGTTGAAACATTGGGACCTTTGTTCACATTCTCTAGTCCATCAATCCTGCAGGTGGCACTTTTGCTCTCTATTCCTCCATATGCAGGCATGCTAAAGTAAGCCTTCTGCCTAACCGACAAATTGCTGATGAATCGCTGTCTACTTATAAATTGGAACATCCTCCAGAAAGGGAGAACAGTTCCAGAGTGAAAAATTTGCTTGAGAAGCACAAATCCTTGCACACTGCGTTGCTCATCTTGGTTCTTCTTGGAACTTGTATGGTAATTGGAGATGGACTGCTCACGCCAGCCATATCTGGTAAAAGAAATGTTCCCATTCCCTAGCAGTAGTTTGAATTCAATTTCATCTTAGTTGACTGAGTGAATGTTCGTTGTGCAGTTTTTTCGGCAGTTTCGGGCCTTGAGTTTCCCATGTCTAGGCAACACCACGAGTGTAAGCTTCGTCTACTATAGTAGTTGCTAATTCAAAGTTTCTGTTATCCAACTGGTAATCAGTAAATGGAAAAATATAAGTAACATAATATTTCAAAGCTCATGATTTGGGGGAAGGTAATGGCTATTGCATTGTAGTTTATTGAAGTTAAACTCAAGTGATCTATTACTTTCTTCTTTTTTGTAATTCCTTCTCAAAGCCTCAACATTGTCCTACATTGACAAACAGAATAAAAACAAGAGCATGTATTTAAAATATTGGTTACTTTTATAATTTGTTGAAAACCACCCTCAAATTTTGTGCAGAGGTGTAGTCTTTAAGAGTTTTAACTACTATATTTCTTTGTAAATAGTAGCAAACTGGGACATACAATTTATTTGATGGAGGAGTCTTACAGTTCTCAGCTGTGCATTTTTGGTCCGTAAATTCTTTATTTGTTGATTTTCCATTTGAAACAGTAGTGAGATGGGCCTTGTTCAGTCCTATGGATAGATAGATAGATAGATGAGTCAAGAGTGCATTTCAGTCACTAAATTCAATCAGATGGTCCCACTTGATCATTTTGGCCAAGTTGTTGAATTATAACTATTTGGCCTGGCGGCGGGGGGGGGGGACCAATCAGCTTGTCCAGGTTGTGAAATAAGGCTTCTTCTTGATCCTTCAGTTTTACTTTCCTACTATAGTGGGTAATATATGAAAGGAGATACACTTCATTCTGAGTGGAATGCATGCTTGTGGCCGTTAATTGATGTTTTAACATTTATGGTCAAATTGAACACCAAGACACTTTGTACTACACAACTGAAAATTAAGGAGAAAACCATCAGAATTTATTCTATGACAATGCTATATGTTAAAGTAATTGTTCTCAGTATATATATATATATATTTATTTATTTATTATTTAATAATAATTATTATTATTGTTTTTTTTGCATTTTGCATTTTGCTTGCGTTTGTTATATAATATTCCTTGCCAAAGCTTGAGTATGTTTATGAAATGCCTGTACCCCGATGTCACTTCTTGGAGTGACAGAAAAGCTGTGTGGAAATAGAATCACTCGCAAATTGGTTCTTTGGGGTGACATTCATCACTTAACATTGCTGTTTCAGTGCTAGCAAACAATCATAGGCATTGACGCCGTCAAGCGTTTGATAGCAATTTAAAGAGGAACTCATACATAGGAACAGGATGAGGAATGACAGTTCTTTTAGTTGTAGAGACTTTGTTTTTCTTTACCCTATTGCTCCCTAAGCTGATGTTAGCAAATTGGTACTCCCCTGTGGTACTATGTATATTGCTTAAGTGACGAAGGAACGAGTAACAAAGATATATTTTGAAAATCTCCGTCGATTGAGTACAATTTACAAGTACATTATCTATTCCCCCCCCCCCTGGGTACTACATAGTATATATGGAGATACATTTTCCTTTTACAACTTCTGTTATTTCTGTTGATTGACAGTTGTAGGTTTTACGAGTGAATATTTTTTGCTTCCTGCATTAATATTCATGCTCCCATTTGCAGATGCAGTGATTCCAATTACGTGCTTCGTATTGGTGTGCCTATTTGCCCTACAACACTATGGCACACATCGAATTGGTTTCATCTTTGCACCCATTGTGCTGGCATGGTTACTGTGTATCAGTGCCCTAGGCTTGTACAATATATTCCATTGGAATCCAAAAGTTTACCAAGCACTTTCCCCTTATTACATGTTAAAGTTCTTGAAAAAAACCAAAAAAGGAGGGTGGATGTCTTTGGGAGGAATTTTGCTTTGCATAACAGGTAAAAGCCTGCAACGCTTACAAATAATAGATATTTATATTCATGCTTTATATTTGGTGTGTTTCTGCATATCTGAGTGCTTGAGCATCAACAGTTTTCCCCAAATAACAGTATTTAGCATGAAGTTTCTGTGTTTGACAAGCAAGCTCGAAAAGTTGAATGCTTTTCCATACTTCTATTTTCATTTTCAATCCATGCGTAACTGGATGTCTTACAGAAGTTTGGCCGGACTTAATTGTAGCTGGTACGTCGTTGGAGCTGGTATTGTGTAACAAATAGTCTAGATCCAAAGAATATACTTGTGTAATATTATAAACTTACAAACTCTGCCTATTATAGGCCTGACCCGTAGTGTGTTTGGTATTGTCCTGTGGATCTCTGATATTCTCAGCATCATTTTCATCTATCTATGATGTAATCTACTCTTAAACTTACAGACGGCCTAGTATCAGTTTGATCTTCATCGAGTGTTCTGAATTTTTGTGTGAATTTTTGATACTCTTAACTTCATTTTCATTTTTTTTAACATCATTTTCATTAATCCATCTGTTCTGCTATACTGATTGCTCACTTACCAAGATTTTTCTGTATTCTTCTTAAACCTGGTGCTGTTGATACCTAAGATTACAGTGTGACAACCTAGTTAATTACTGCCAATGGACATAAGATTTTGTTTTGTATTTGCAGGCTCAGAAGCAATGTTTGCAGATCTTGGTCACTTCTCATATGCGGCAATTCAGGTATTTCAGGCCTAATGTTGGCAACCTAACAAATTAAATTTGACGTATAGTTTCTTAATCTATCAAATATGCTCTTGAACATAATCTTGGATTTGGTTTTGTCTATACTTGCTATCATATTTTTGTGTTGGCTGGGGTTAGCCCTCTAGTTCCTTACAATGGTGGCTTTCAAAATTTTCCTCCGAACTGAAGTGGGAATATCCAATTTTATGATTTGGACAGTTATATCTTACAATCCAATGAAGGACCTGAATTGAGAAAGCGCAGTTGTTAGTGCTCCATTTGGTCCACCAGAGAATTCTTCACTATTTTCCTTTTTTTTATTAACTAATAATAATAAAAAACGTGCTACCAAAAATTCATGGCTTTCGAACGAATACCAATTACATTTTGTTTCCTCTGCAGATAGCTTTCACCTTTTTGGTTTATCCTGCGCTGATATTAGCTTATATGGGTCAAGCAGCTTACTTATCACAGCATCATGGCCTCAACGACAACATTGGTTATTATGTCTCAGTTCCAAGTATGTTTCTAACTTTTAGTAGTACAATTTTAGGCTTTTGTATATTGAGGTAGCTCTGTTCGTGAACTGCTGCTGAGAATCGATCGGGAGAAGGAACAGTTACCGTTGCAAATTGAAGCCAAGTGCTGAATTTTGATACTAAACTTTCAATATATGCTTATACTGAACACATGTTTCAGAAACTGGGTTAAGCTTAATAAAATTAGCGTTTCCTGATCATGCTAGTCAATAACATAGTGTTTGTAACTGTGTGCTTGCAGAAGGTGTGTTTTGGCCAGTGCTTGTGATAGCCATCCTTGCTTCTGTTGTGGGAAGTCAAGCAATTATCAGTGGAACATTTTCAATCATCAACCAGAGTCAGTCACTTGGGTGCTTCCCTAGGGTAAAAGTTGTCCATACCTCTGATAAGATGCATGGTCAGATCTATATCCCTGAGATTAACTGGATACTAATGATCCTCTGCATTGCCGTTACTATTGGATTCCGAGACATCAAACACATGGGTAACGCGTCAGGTAAGATGTAGATAAATGTAATTATTCTGTTCACAGGACATATCTCTTAGGCCAAGTTTGTTTCACAGAAATGATTTCCACAATATCGTGTCTCTAAATGAAGATAACTTCTTGAAATCGTTGTCACAATTTATTTTCTGTAAAAAAACACAGCTGTATATGATCATGGCAATATGTACATTACTCCGGGTTATCTTACTTAAAGCTTCAATTGCAGTTTGATAACAACAGAATTTTTTCATTATCTTTGATGAAGCTATAGGTAGCACCTTTTCCCCAAAATTCTGAGCCAATCGCATTTACACTTTCCATGTGAAAAGAATATCTGTCAAGCACGACCTTTTCATTTTCAAGCTTTTGGTTGGCAAATCTGCTGTTGATCTTTATTTTTTCGAACTTTCATTTGAGGAAATTTTCTTCTATTGTTACATAAACCTTTAGTTTGTCTGTTGCAGGATTGGCAGTGATGGCGGTAATGCTCGTGACTACTTGTCTCACAACATTGGTAATCATCCTCTGTTGGCACAAACATCCAGTTATTGCTCTTTCCTTCCTACTATTCTTCGGGTCAATCGAGTTACTTTACTTCTCCGCTTCCCTCATTAAGTTCCTTGAAGGTGCTTGGCTCCCAATACTGCTCTCCCTCTTCCTTCTAACTGTCATGTTCGTTTGGCACTATGCCACTATCAAGAAATATGAATACGACCTCCACAACAAGGTTTCATTAGAATGGCTTTTAGCTTTGGGTCCAAGTTTGGGCATTTCTCGAGTCCCTGGGATAGGCCTTGTATTCACCGATCTTACGTCCGGCATTCCTGCAAACTTCTCACGTTTTGTCACCAACCTCCCAGCCTTCCACCGTGTACTCGTTTTTGTGTGTGTTAAATCCGTGCCAGTACCTTTCGTGCCATCAGCCGAGCGGTATCTCGTGGGCCGGGTGGGTCCTGCTGCTCATCGGTCCTACAGGTGTATTGTACGCTACGGTTACCGAGATGTTCATCAGGATGTGGATTCTTTCGAAACTGAACTTGTAAACAGACTTGCTGACTTTATCAAATATGATTGGTGTCGAGCGAAAGGGACCATTATCAATATGGTCAATAGCGACGAAGGTTTGCAATCAAGTCGATCATCAGGCGAATGTAGACTAGCAGTGATAGGCACTGTGCCAGCTTTTGAGATAGACGACTCAGTGCAACCAGCAAGTGTATCATTAGGGTTCCCAACAGTTGAAAGTATAACAGACATAACTGAAATGGAGCCTATCCACATGGGGGAAAGGAGAGTAAGGTTTGCCATAGATAATGACTCTGAAACAGATGAAAGATCTGAAGTAAATATACAACTTCAAGAAGAGTTAGCAGACTTGTTTGGGGCTCAACAATCAGGAACTGCATTCATACTTGGTCACTCGCATGTTAAAGCAAAGCAAGGGTCATCAATTTTTAAGAGGTTGGCAGTTAATTTTGGCTATAACTTTCTGAGAAGAAATTGTAGGGGACCAGATGTAGTTCTTAAGGTGCCTCCTGCATCTCTCCTTGAGGTTGGCATGGTTTATGTTGTGTAAAGTTAGAATGTAACCAGTTTTTACTCCTTGTGTCATATATAGAAATGAAGATGTGTCCAAGGAAGTGATTGTGCAGATAAAGTAGATTTATTGATATGCTATAAATAGAGACTTTTCATGGTCTTTTTCCTCTTCCATTTTCTTTATGCTTCAGTATCCAGTGATAAGGAAAACTGAAAGTGGATTTCCTGTTCTGAAATCCCACAGTTGTTTCAGTGGTGTTTACCACTCCACAAGCTGCGATGGGCTTCGTAGATCTATTTAAGGTGGTCTTTTTATCTCAGGTTGCAAAATGGAACCGATACGTATGGTTATACCACACCAGTTCTTTCAAACAAACCAGCACATACTTCTCTGCTAGCGTTTTTGGGCAGTGAACAAGCCGAGTTGAGCTCAGCTTTGACTGGTTGAGCATGATCCTTCCATTGCTAATCGAGTTCGAGCCAAGGAGCACATGTATTAGGCTAGGTCATCTCAGTCACTAGACGAACTGAGTTATAAGAAATCTGTGATGAATCAAAATGTACTTTACTAATTGTCATACAATTTGTACATTTTGTGGTTAGCAAGCTTAAATTGAGCTGATCTGGGCCAAGCCAAACTCCTTGTCCTCGCTTATGTCTCCAACCTGACCTCATGTTCGAGCTCGACTCAAATCCAATCCAATTTCCAACTACGTTTATTGAACAGAGAAGGGCCACGTAACCATCCATAAACCATTCGCTGGTCTTTGTGGAAGAGAAGCATTTACAGCTTACACGTGGCAGTTATGTAGTGATCCAAATCAACAAAACACAGCCACAGAGACACTGCCATCTCAGATACCTGCAGTAGATATATAAAGTCCCTAGAATACCGAATTCCACGAGTGAGAAAAAAAAAAAAAAAAAAAAAGGAATCAGACATGGGACTCAGGGCACTTCCCTTGACACCATCACGAAATGGTCTCCTCCCAAATTCAGTAGTTGGAAAAGATTTCTCCAAGCATGTTCTTATAAACAGAACAAACTCTAGATTCTTCTTAGTAGTTTCAGCCGAGGCAAAGAAGGAGGATGAAGAAGTGCCCAAGAAGAGAAAGCAGAATCTATTTGAAAGTGTAACGGAAGCACTGGATTTTGCCCAAGTCCGATCCGCGGAGGATGCACAACTTCTGGAAGATGCTAGACAAGCAACGAAGTCCGGCAATAAAATGAGTAGAGAACAGGTAAGGGATTCTTGAAAAAAATCCTTCTTGTACAGACAGACGATTCAAAAATTCATGAATGATTTGATGCTAAATGGGTAACAGGAGGCTATTAATAAACCACACGAAGTTTTCACCTCACCAATGTGGGAATGTGGGGTATTACAGTTTGATATGCAACAATTGCGTGCGTTTCTCATTTGCCCATTTTAAGATGCTCATTCTAGATCAACAATTGTGTTGCAGTATGGCGCTCTTCGAAGGAAAATTGGAGGGACATACAAAGATTTCTTCAAGTCCTATGTCGATGGTAATAGCAGGACTGAGTACACCTAACTAATGCTACTTGTTCTTCTGCTAGCTGTTCAATTCTTGCAAATTTCAGTTCCTTAGTGATTAAAATTTTGGTTGTATTTTTTTGGATATGTAGTGGATGGGGAATATGTAGAAGAAGGATGGGTTGACAAAACCTGCAAAGTGTGCAAGAAAGATACAAAGGGGGAACCAAGGCAAGTGGACAAGTTTGGAAAATATGTTCATGTAGCCTGTTTAGACAAGGCTATTTCTGGAAACTTCTTCAGTAGATTATTCGGATGAGGGAAACCAGACACAGAAGATGGTTTTTTTTCTCTGTCCTCTTTTTTACACTTGCTTCTGAATACTAAACTACTTTTGTATACTGAGTTTTGGAGAAGCCTTCAAGTGAATTTTTTGCCTTGTTTGGTCTTTTATACTACTTGTAAGCGGTAGATAATATGTTAAACCCAGTGTGCTTCAATTTCAACTTAACACTTAATGATGGACCTCAAAGTTAATCCAAAAAGATTGCAGGTTTCATGGTCAAACATTGTAACATGTTGCTTTAGGAGAATGTGCTGAGTTTGAGCAAACTATTTGGGGAGAACAAGTTTTGCTTCGGAACATATCAATATTGGTACGATGATGTTTGAAAATGTCAATGGCTTGTGAAAACAGAAAGAAAATGTTACCTCAAATGTTAGGAACACTTCAGGTAACACTAGTCTG
>JAOWAN010000001.1:6159863-6175717 GCA_028566635.1 Lobelia cardinalis
CTGATGTCAAGGAAGAACATGGCGCACAGCTGTAGTGGGGGATAACTTTCACAGCTTATCTGATCCTTGGACTTTGTGGAGCACCAAGCTCACTGAGTGTTTCAAGATTCACTGGAACTATGATAATTTCCTCGATACATGCTCACATTTGTCCGTGTGCAGGTGGATTACGATTTCAAGTACTATAAAATGAAGATGGATGCAGATGTTCAATTACTAATCCTCTCCGAGGGAAAATCAAACATCCTACCAGCTGATCTTGTTCTGCCTTTCCGTCCAACTTCAGTGGGTTCCATGGAAGCAGCGGACGCAGACACGCTGAAAGCTTGGAGATGGTACTTGGCTACTCTCAAGTCATTGCCACATTCTATAGACACAGAAATGCAGAAGGTAAGATGTGATCATGTCAAAAAAATTTAGTTGTGTAGAACTCTCCAGGCTCTATAATATTGTACTTTTAGCTCATAGATGATATCTTTCTAAACAACCGTGGGTGCTTGGCAACACAAGATTTTGTTGGACAATGTAAGTCGGGATTCTTTCTACCCTGGGTGCCAACTCCAAGTCATTGGGACTAAGGTTATGTTGGGATTCGTACTATGTTGACCATAAAACAGATGCCTCTTTGATAAACATAGCTGTACTACTTTTTCACGTGTTAATGTCCATATATCATCTTTTACGAGTGAATTTAATGTCCATGTTTAATCATGTACTAGTGAGGTTAATGTCCATGTTACAATTGTTTTCTAGGACAAGATGTTTGGCACTTGCTCCTTTTTATGTTACTAGTTAGCGATCCATGAGTTAATTATTGACTGTATCCCAGGTTGTGGAAGATGACTTGGTTGCAGCTAGGCAAATGGACCGCAGCCTGGGCAGTGAAGATTTTAGCAGGTTTAGTGACAAATTTTCGTTTATCAGTGTTAAATTCCAAGGTGTAACAGAAGATATTACTTGTGCAGGTGGCTGACAATGGGCCGTCTAATGTCTGTGAGCTTTGGGGAGACGACGCTGTCGCTGGAACACTGGCAAATGGTCCAGGAGCTTGAGAGGCTAAGAAACGAAAGGTTGCAATCAAGCCAACAGCAAGCAAGCATAGGTTCCAATAGTAGTTGAATGTGTTGTAATTTGTACATGGTCCTTTAGTTCCTGTTACTGTACGCATCCGCAGTCTAGGTAGCCAGCCACAAGAAATGCTGCAGCAAAGTGGGTCTATATCCCCCTAGCTAAGTTCGGTTGTTTCATGTCTCCGAGTGAAGATTATATTATGTGATTTTTGTTGCAAACTATATAGAAAACTAAAAAGAGAACAAGTTTCACTCTCGATGATTTTTAATTGAGAACGAAATTTTAGTTTGGTCATCCGGTAATATCTGTCTGTATCAGATACATCACTGAAATGCATGTGTTTTCATATTTTGGACAGATAAAACTGCATATAAAAACCAAGTTAAATGGTAGAAAACAAAATTAAAAAAAAAAAAAAAAAACTCATCTATGGTTTAAGAAATCATTTAATCTCATTTTCAATTATGATGTTTTCGTGAGCTTGTAAAATAAATCTCGGGTTTAAAGCTAACAGTTTTTATCCATAAAAGTCTATTTTACAATAAAAATAAAATATTAGGATTAAACTGACAATTTTTTAAAATAAGAGATCTATTTTACAAACTCACGAAAATATCAAGATCTAAAAAAAATGAGATCAAATTGCATGTAAAAAACTAAGTTAAATGGTAGAAAACAGTAATTAAAAAAAAAAAACTCATATTTGGTTTAAGAAATTATTTCATTTCCAATTATGATGTTTTCGTGAGCTCGTAAAATAAATCTCGGATTAAATGCTAATAATTTTCATCCATAAAAATTTATTTTACAATAAAAATAAAATATTAGGATTAAACTGATAATTTCTGAAAATAAGAGATCTATTTAACAAACTCACGAAAATATCAAAATCTAAAAATGAGATAAACCCTCATTTAAAGATGACAATACTACACAACTCAACAGAGCAGAGCCGAGCCGAGCCGAGGGACCTCTGACCGATTGAACAAACTGCAAAATTTTGAGTATTAACACTGGAATCCAAATTCATTTCATTTCCAGGTCGATCGACGCTCGGTAACTGTTTTTCAGTTCTCCCCATCCACCATTGATTGATTGATTGAATTCCAATAGTGTTGAAACGAGGGCTGGGGAGACGAGACGGGACGAGACGATGCTGCTGCTATCCAGATCGAGGATAGAAGCATTCATATCATTGTTCGTAACAGTCCATCCCCATGAGACCTTCTCCGTCTTCTACTCCACCTCTTGTTTCTTCTTCGTATGTCTCTCTCTTCTCCCCCTAAATCTTACGCTTTCCGTTCAGTTGACTTTCATCTCCATTTGACTGATACTTTGATCCAGATTTTGAGTGCATACTTTGTGGTTCTACCGTTGCGTGACGAAGGTGCAATCTCCCTAGGGTTAGGTAACTTGCCGGGCCTTTTCGCCGGTTCATTGGTCCTCACCTTGATTGCCGCTCCTCTCTCCACCCTCATTTTCTCCTTGCCTAATCTTCCCCGTCAAAAGGTAGCTGACCTTTATCATCTCTGATTACCTGATATTTTATTCACTACTGCATTAGTAATGATGAACTGCCCAAATTTGTTTGTGATGATGGCCTCTTTTACATGAGCTAATTTTGAGCCAAGTATAATTTAGGTGAATATATGGATGATACAAATGTTCTGCGTTAAACCAATACCGTGAAGTTTTGATTAGTTCCTCTTGCATTCAGTTTGGCATCTATGGAGACTGCTTTGATTCTGAAACAATGTTGGAATTTTTTACATTTCCTTCAAAGTAGTGCGCTTATACCACAGAAGTAAACATCTATCAACTCTAGCTGATACCGCACAGTAATCATCTTCTGAGTATTACGCAAGCTACGGACGTTCGTCATTGTTACTTTGAATATACCAGCTGTGAAGTATTTGAAGGATGCTCCATGAAATTTCATGACATTATGAAATGCAGAAGTCCTTGAGCTTCTTGAAGTTGAAAGTCGCTCGGGTGGAAATTGATTGTTCAATCTACATTTAGAACGTACTACTTCATGAACTGTACTTGTAAAACATTACTACTATTATATGATTCTCTTTTGTTGATGAATCTCCATGTTAAGTGGGTTTTGTTAGGAACTTTTAGAAATCAAATAAGCTCATATCGTCATTGTATATTTTGGTACTCTATGGGTGTGATTTGGTCAGAGACTACTTAGATGGACGCTTAAAGCTAAAAGTGAGTGTATCGGCTAATTGATGAATTGTGACTATTTATTTTGTTAAAAATAAATTTGTCATTAGCCCAAGAATGAGGAGGAAAAAGATCAAGATTAAAAAACTAGCCGCTCCCGCTCCCTATTTTATTTTTATGTTTTTTTTTCTATTCATTTTAAACCTGAAAATAAGAGCATAAGGTGTGATTTCACTAGATTTTGGATTCCGGTTTGTTTCATTTGCCACACTGGTGATAAAATTTGAAGTTCTCTATGCTGGAAGGACGGCAATAATGGCATGCAATTTTGGCCATGCTTGATGTAAAATGAAATTATTCCTTGACTGTCATTTTGAAACTGTGGCTTTGGATTCCCTTACACATCATCCTGCCTAAGAGCTTGTTCAAATTCCAGGCTTTGGTCTTGATACACAGGTTTTTCAGTGCAACTCTTGTTCTATTTTTCATTCTATGGATGGCTTCTACTCCTGGATATTCGTTTCGCACCTTTAAGGTAAATTAAGATTCTTGTGACTCGAAATACATATTTGGAGTTCCAGATGCTATTTCTCACGGGTTTCACACTGGACTTGATGTGCTTGTTTAGGGTTTGTTCACCATGTCTACCACTATAAAAGAAGAATTAAAGGTTGAAATTAATCAATCCAGTCTTCAGCATTCTACTTGGGGTGACCATGGATGGTTCTACATTTCTGTGCGAATTGGCTTGTTTCTATGGGTATGATTATGCAATTTTCTTTTGCTTGTGGCTATTTGTAGTCGTTTCATCCTTTGATTATTTGAAAATCTTAAAATCACTAGCTTTATGGGCGAAGATTAATGATTTTGCAGATTGCATTGCTTAATCTTATCACTATCTCCTCAACGTGGGCAAGAGTCATTGACGTGATGGACAGTGAGGTCCGCGTGTTGTCATGCAGGTCTTATGTATATATTTAAGAATTTGTTGCATATTTTAACTCCATCTTGTATTCAGTCAGGTTCAAGACTGTTTGGATTTATTGGTGCTGGGGCTACATTTGGTCAGCTTTTTGGTTCATTGTTTGCGACATGGATGGCATGGTTGGGACCCTGTATGCTTCCCTTCACTTTCATCTGGAATTTGTGCATTGCCTTGCATGCTTCTGCATTTGTGTCTTTATCTTCGTCTTTCTATATTTGTCTCTTCTAATAGTTCTTCATTCTTTCTGTTCCCAGATTTGCTCCTAGTTGCTTCTGTCTTGATGGAACTTGCCGCACAGTCATCAAAAAGGATCAACAAAGATGTATCTCATGATTCTCATTCTTCTGAAGAATTATCTCCCCTCAGGTCCTTTCCATTTTTATTTTTATAGTCTTCATAGCCCTCAGAACAGAACCGAGTGTTGGGCTACTAAGAAGGAACATGCTACCAAGATGAGTGTAGAGAAAATGCGAATGCCTGAATGGATGTGCGGTAAGACTTGAAAAGATAACATTTGTAATGAACATATACGAGAAACGGTAAAAGTAGCTTCTATAGTAGAGAGAATATGGGAGAGAACGCGCATAAGATGGTTTGATCATGTACAACGTAGGCCCCTTAGTTCCCCAGTTAGGAAGTGTGATGATATTAATCTTAATCAAGATAGGGGTAGCCACAGTTAACATGGACATCAGCAATACGGGAAGACGTGAAAGACCGGTTTGTATGGTGACTTGGCATTGGTTCGCGTGGGATGGCGGAAAAAGGATTCATGTAGCCGACCCCAAGTGATTGGGATTAAGACTTCATAGCCTCACAAGGATGTAGAGTCTTGAAATTCCTTATCAAAACAGGCGGCAGACTGGCACGGTCTTTCTTTGCTCTTCTTGTTTTTTTTGCTTGTATTGGGGCTGAATGATGAATCGATTTTTGGATTATTTCAATATGTCAGCACATAGTTTGAATCAACATCTGTGCAAATTAGATACACAAAAGCTTCCCCCTTTTCACCAATTACTTTTTCTTGTGACTTAAAGAGCAATGCTATTTTATGGAACTTTGATATAATCCTGAAATTTGTGTGTCAGCTTGAACCTACTTTTTTCTTATTTCAGCTGTGCTTTTGGGTGGGGAGTTCATATTGGTGGTTCCGGAACCAATTCAAATCCATTGAAAAGAAAACTCAAATTGTAAATGCTACTTTATGCCACATTTTTGCCCAGGATTTTTTGGTTTTTCGGATTTTCTTCATTAACTTCTTGTCAAATATTCTTTTACATTTGATTCTACTGAATGAATTACTGCGTAAGTCCATTGCAATGCGGAACTGCAATGGCAATGTTACTATAACGTGATTTAGGTATTTGCGGCAGTCTCTCTGTCTGTGAGGGTCCCAGACCCATTATTGGTGGGAGCTCTTGCTGTGGTATTGAATATCATTCTCAAATAAAAGGCGGAATTTTGCACTAACTTTAAAATATGACTGCATATGTTTGAGATTCTTAGTTAATTTTAGTGTTAACCAGAAGAGGGTAAAGATTTCTTAAATGGTTAACCTCTCGTTTTCTTTTCTCTAATAGAAAACCTGATATTGATCAACATGATGATGGGAATCAACAAGATGAACCTGGTCACAAAGAGTCTTCTCCGAAATTCTGTGATACTTCAACAAAACCCCAGTTCTGGGCTATATTGGATGGATTGTGGCTTATATGGTCATCAACTTACTTGTTATATGTGTCATTATTCCTATGGTTAAGTGCAGTAATCTCCTCATTCTTCTATTTTCAGGTAACAATCTACTGTGCTTGTTTACATTTTTTTTCTCCTTTTCCTAGTGTTGGAAAAAGAGTCTCAAGTTTGTTGTGTAATTTCGTGACATTTTAAAATGTCATTTTGCTGGTAAACTTTTTCTTTAATTACTTACTATCTCTTTTCCATTTGCTTGAAAAATGGATTGTTCTATTGCGTACACTGTTGCTAAGAACATGTATCCATTTTGCATAGTATTGCTATCTACGATTAATTTTGCTGGAGCATCAACCCTATTCTCTAAGCTTTTGTTGGAATTTGATGAAAGGATGGTCCTTTTTCTCTTTATTGTCGTCGTTTTTGCTTTATATTTTCTTCCTTTTTCTTTATGCTTATTTGTACCCATGCAAAGATACAAATGAATTATCGTGACTTTCCTTGTTTTGGAATATCTCCTTCCAGTTGCCCCGAAAGAGAGAAATGCTGCGACTGCTAATTTAATTTATGGTACTCTGCTTTCCTCGACTTACAGTGTCAATCTGTTTGAAGACTAAATCAACCATCTTTTCTTAAGAAATATCCATTGGGGGTAAGATAAAGCAGTCCTTATTCCTATCTTTGTCCTGTTCTTTTCTCTCGTGGGGTGTCTTTTGACTGCAAAGAGGTGCGGTGGGAGGAATTCAATCAAGTTTCCGCAGTTCCAAGTCCTTGATTCTCTTGATGGCCCAAACTATATAACCTTTTCTTGTACATTATAGAGATGCTATAGTGTGTTGGTTGTGGTCTCTTCCTCTTGGGTCCTATCAAGCAAGACACTTCTGGAACACTACTACGGAATAAGTTAAAACGATTTTATCTAACTTGAAATTGATGCCTGAACTATTATAACTTTCATCAACCTTGATTCTCCAGTTACTGATAACTGTTTAGTTGAATAGTTAAAATAACGAGTGATGTGTTCATTCCAATTCCAAGCATATGATACTTCTGAAGCACAAACACTGTCCTAAGAATATATGCTGTTAAAAGTGAATCTGAAAGAAGACTGCAGCCTTGAACTGGATCTGCTGTGTTGACCGTGCCTCTCTATCCATGATTCCAAATGCAACTTGTGCACCCTGACTCTAGTCAGATTTAATATGCTGTATTAATATGTATTCTGGCTTTCTGGGCAGTAGGATTGCTCCACTTGCTTTGTCTCATGGTTTGAACTATATTAGCTTTCTCTCCACTTGGCGGGAGTAGCTTACTTTAATTAAAAGCTTCCCAAATCCCATGCTGATTTCAGTGCCTGCATTGCACCATCCTTTTTATTCAGGTTCTGCTTCACAAAGATAGTTCTCTTGTTTCACTGTAAAGTATAAATAATCGAGCTTCTAAAGAAAAGAAAAGAAAAAAACCACTATAGTGTAAGGCTCAACTGTAGATGTAGGGCCCATGTCGCTATATTTATTTATGTCCTGATTGTTTCTCCAGATGCCGAAAACTACATTTCTGTGATTGCCCTAACTGATCCATTCTCTTCTTGTTGACTTTCTTTTTTTCCTTGAGTGCAGAAGGTAACTGTGATTGCCACTACTGTTACAAGCCCTACTGGAAGAAGGCAGTTATTTGCACAGATCAACAGTTTTATTGCTGTTTTTATCCTAGTTGGACAACTGACATTAACGGTAGGTTATATACTGTAAGTGTAAAATATAAAGTCTTATCAGTTCTGTTTCATCTACAATTTAGCTCAGATTTTAATTCTTATCTTTATCAAAAAACTGCGCTCTTCTTTCTCTACATTGATTTCTCAGAAAATATACCAAGATGAATTAGCTGGTGAAAGCATTTTCAATTGAACATGACCATATAGATCAGATAGTTTGCTGATGCAGGGATCTTGGGCATTGTATTTTGTTATAGGAATTTAATATACCTTGTTTGTGTATACCTAAGCTAAAACTCGCCTTGTTCCATTGTTTTGGTTTTAGTTTACCCTTTCCTCTCTTCTGCCCACAAATTCTCTCTATCTCCCTTTTTCAGCCACATCATTTTTCTCACAAATTCATGATTTTACGTAATCTCTCCGTAGTCCCACCAGTTTCTATATCTCTCTTCTTTTATCCCACTTATCATCAAATAAAACCAAAGCCTCCAAATAAGACAAAATTACACCTTGTACAGGATCTCAATGATATTTTCTTCAAGCTGAGAGCTTCCTATTAGCTGGTTTGTTTCCATTATCATGCTCTCCATCATCTACTTCTAGGATGCATAATTTACATTGTGTTCTCTTGTTGATTTCTTTGATCAAAATCTTACTTGGTGGTGGTTAGGTAAATCGGTTAATGGCTTTTATATTGGATTCGGAGTCTGTTATCGCATTTTTGACAGTCTTTCGATCTTTCTCTTGTTTGTGCAGGGGCGGATCCTTACTATTGCTGGGGTTACTGTAGCTATTTGCTCTACTCCATTTATAGCTTTCTTGAATCTGATCGCAATTGCTGTGTGGCCTACTTGGATCTCAGTTGCTATTTGTGAAACCCTCCGAAAGGTGTTGCTTATTGATATTGTGCCGTTGGAAATTACATTTTAGTTTTATCATCTTGAATTTTCTCATGTATTGATTTATGTACGTCGTAGGTGTTTATGTATGTTGTAACCAGGCCCGGAAGAGAGCTACTTTTCACGGTAGTCTCACAAGATGAGAAATACAAAGCGAAGGTATAATTTAGCATATTGCTTTGCTTCCCTTGTGTGATACGAAAAGCTGTGTCAACTGTGAACCGAATAACATATTACCATCATTTTTATCATAGAATCATAATATTTGTGTACGTGTGTTACTATTATATTGATGCTAACAGTTTTGGGGACAATGCTGATTGTGAAAATGTATTTTCCATAGGTATGCATAGATGTCGTAGTTCAGAGAATCGGAGATGCTACTGCAGCTGGAATGTACAAGCTACTCTACAGCAGTCTTGGCGGCAAAACGACGACAATCTCTCTTTATGGTCTTCCAGTATGTTCTTTTTATTACCTTTCAGCTGTTGCGTACATGTTAGACGCAAAATTACCCAACAAGAAATATAACTAATAATCTCGTCTCTCTCTCCGTGCATCAGCTCTGCTTACTCTGGATCTTGACCGCATTTCACTTAGGGGGGAGACAAACACAACTTGCAAAATCCCAGAATATCTCTTCCACATAAAGTTTCTTTATGATTATTATATTTTATTTTTCGGTTTATATGCCATGGGTGTAATAGAAATTTGTTTGTATGCTTTGGTGTATAGAGCTCATTGTGAATCACTCAATTTTGTGCTATATGAATTTTGATCATAGAAGTATCATTTTCTTCTATAGAGTATCATTACTTCCTCCTCCCAGTCCCAAAAAGACATCATACATACATGTAAATTTTAAGATACAAAAAGCTTTGTTGACTTTTAATTTAATTTGACTAGAACAATAGTGGACGTTAAAGCAACTGCACTAATTGAAATATGTTAACAAAGGCTTTTTGTGCCTTTTTGGTGAAGTTTTTGGGGGACTCTTAACATTATACTTTCTATTAATGGGACCTATCTTTCTGGGATAAACATAAGAAATGTGAGTTTAATTTTTCTTGGGACAGAGAAAGTATATAGTGATCACAAACTAGTTCCAAGCACAGTATAGGGGTAACATATAACTGCTTACGGAGATGGCTAACATAACCTAATTGCTTGCAAATTAAAGCCACCACTTGGTAAATTTGGGTAGTACAGAGTAACTTTTGGTGAACTTATTATGTTGTGTATACACCAAATATTGGAAAAACTAAAAACAAAGAACAACTATTATATCTTTGCTGCCGTATGGCTTTTGCAAGGGCCTTATTGTATAGTGCCTTTCGACGTACGAGTTCACTTTCATCTACCATGTTGTTATCCGTGAAACAGATGTTCCAGTCCCATGCAATTGGCTTCACCCCCTTGGTTACAGTCCCATGATAGAAGCCTTGCCGAGATTTTGTTAGGCTCCTCGTAGTGATCGGACACGATCCTGAACCAGTTTCCTCTCCCAATCTGCCATACCCTCGAACGCATGTTCCTGAAGATTTTCAAATGGTTCCTTCCAAGGATCATTTTTGACCAAGTCATAAGTAGCTCCCTGGATTGCTCTTTTATTTGGACCACAAGGTCTCTCTGAAGTAAGCGTCTTGTATGCTGTATTCAACTGGCAGTAGAGAATGATAACATAATGAGCCAAAATTTTACAAACATAAAGTGTGAATTTTTCGACTTTTGGCTGTGAAACATAAGGCTTGCAGAACATGTGTAATTGAGTACTTACATCCATGTCACAGAACCAGAACATGTAGGCAATTGCAACTGCTGGAGCCCTCCCCAACCCAGCTGTACAATGTACATATGCTCTTCCTTTTCCTTCTGAAATGGCCCATTCCAGTGAAGAAACAGCTTTTGGTAGTCCATTTCTCAAGGAATCGGGATCAAAATCTCTCGCCTGTCAATGCAAAAGATTCAATGGTTATGAAAAAATACACGAGCAACCAAAATATATGGTCAGCTTCATATTCACGGCCTTACTGATCACTGATATCATAGGGAATTCAGAAAATGTTGCTTACAGGCCTTCTCATGTGGCGAATTCCAAGTTGTTTGCATCTTTTTACAATAGATTCTATGTCTATTCCCCAGTACTCGATGTCACTATCCTGCTGCAAGTTAAGAATGTAGGCCACATTCTCTTTTTGTTTTAGATGATCTATATCCTCAACTTTCTGAGGCTGCGAACCGACAATCAGATTTTCAGTTATCAATGTATAATTCATGCCTGAAATGGCAGGGTAAGTCTTGTTAGAATCCTTAAACATGCTCCATATCGAAACAGGAAGAGAATAAACATATATGCATAACCTGGACAAGACATAACTCAAAAAAGCAAAACAGTAGAGCTGCCTCCTGTTCAATCATGGTATGCTCCGCTTTTTTAGTGTCAATTAAATGTTGATTGCTCCTCCGATGAAAAACCTGGACAGGTAAGCTGTGATCTTGCTGATATTGGTATGGTGAAGTTCAGTCAAAACAGGGTGTTCAAAGATCTGAAAATCTCCAAGCTTGGTGGTAAATTGATGATGCTTACTGTGTAATGGTAGCCACGTTTGTGGTTCATGCATTCTAGTAGAAATTCCTTGGTTTACGGCCACTTTTGTAATTCTCTCTTTGCTATTACTAAAAGTCGTTGCCGAGGAAAGAGGAAAGAGGAAAAAGAAAAAAGAACAAAAAGGAAAAACCGAGTGATTTCTGGTGCATTTCTATATATCATTCCATGATACAATACATAATCAGATACCAATAGCTTCAGAAACTAGAAAGCCATAGTTCTCCGAAAGGCATGGCAGCAGTGACAGTTGTTTCTCCAAACTTAAAGTTTACTAATCAATCATTACACTTGTGCTGTAAAACGAAGCTGCATCACAATGCTATCACACAGTTCATGCATTGAACATACACATGCATGCGCGCACATAAACATATGCATCCATATAATAACACATGCAGAAACTAAAGAAAACAAAATGCATTCAAGCGCCCGTCCATCGTCCTAATAGAGTGGTTGTACTGTAAAACACTCTTATGACATTGTGTTGTGTTTCATGTAATCTACTTAGAAAGGGATCATATCTATTCTTATTTCCTTATGGTGAAGATTAGAAACAAGGGAAGGACATGGACATCATATATGTTTCTGTGTTGAAGCCATGTGACTGCACACTTTTCCATTGCAAAAAGTTAGGTGACTAAAGTCAGAACTAATCTAGCAACACTGCTACAGCAATTCATCTATTACTTTGATCATATCCAAAATCTAAAAAAGAAGAATTTAAGCCAGCAGCTTGCAAGTCAAAAAGATCACACTTATACTCAGACTACAGAGATCATACAAAGTGCCAAAGTTGGCTTCAAGTTACATTTAAATAAGAAGCAACTTTACAATAACTTTAGAACTTAGAAGTCACAGACCTTCTTAATTTAATAAAATTTCAATACCAAAAACTTGGAATGTCCCTTTTTTGGAGTCCGGATCTTCAATCTCATTTGGTGTTCCACTCTTTATCACATTTTTCTAAAACTTTATTCTAACCATTTCCATTTGGTGTTCCACTCTCTCTCATATTTTTCTAAAAGCTTTATAAGATGACCCTAAAATTTAAAACTCTAAAATCTAAAATTAAAAATTCTAAATTTTAACATAGTTTGATATTTAAAGGCTATGGAACAGTAGATGAGATATTAAATGAGACAGAAAATCCTAATTCCTTTTTTCCTGCTTATGATCATCATCGTGGACCCAAAAATTATCATGAACAAAAAGAAACTGAACTTTCCAAAGCTTCTTTAAGAAACACAAAATAGCAATCCACATCTAAATTCCCAATGACATTACGATAGTTTCGAAAAAAATTCCCAGGTTGAAACCAAGACAAACAAGTTCAATTTTTAAACAAATAAGTCAAAAAACAGAAGAAACCAAAATAAAAACAAGGGTGTCAAATTTTGGGTGGACAGAAAACAGACCAAGATCATGATGATATTCATATGGGTTTCGCATCATTCGCTTCATAGCAGTGTTGTAGTCTTCCATTTTGTTCTTGGAGCTGCTGCTGCCAATCTCGCTCGTTTCACAGGAAATTTTGCTCATTTTGGGCCGTCGTGCAGAAATTGGGGTACAATTAAAGGGTAGCCTTAGCCTGTTATGGATATTGGAAGTTAAAGAGGATGAGACTCCATTGTTAAGAGGGGATCTCGCGAGGAGATGCGGAGAAGAAGAAATGCAGAATATGCCGCCGCCATTGAAGTTACTACCCATTTCTCTCTCTCTCCCTTCACTCCTCGCTCATGTTTTGGTCTTCACTTTTTGAGATAAATCTCCTCTGGCTGGACTTGAAGGAAGTTGGAAACAATCTCATGTCACACGTGTTATTTTCCTTGTAACCAAAAATAAAAAATGTCACGTGTGTCACTTACCTCTCGAGTGGTCAAAACTTTTACTGCGTTGACTAATATTTGTGTATTTTATTTTTAAATTACACATTTGTTGTATATACATACAGAGATAAAAGATTTTTTTTAAAAAAAAAAAATTGGTTTTGATTTTTGATCATCATCATCATCATCATATTGAATGTGGGCAAATCGATCTATATTCGAGTTCTTCTTAAACAAGTTTTAACGCAACTGCATTTCTAATAAGATTCAAAATCAAGGAGTATTTGATTAAGTTAAAATTATTTTTTTAATTATCAATTGATTGATTTAGGTGCTTAATGATAAACACCATTAAAAATTGATGAAATTCTCGACTAATATCAAATTTTATTTTCAAAATTACTTCTAAAAAAATAATACAAATAAAATAAAGTAATTATCCTAACCTTTCAAAGACCCAAGAAAACAATTATAAAGGCGCGTAGTGAAACAACCAAGACAACTATCTTATGATCCTTCTAGTTCTAGCACAGGCACAGGCACAGGCACAGCATTTCTAACCAAATTTCCCTTGCTGCCATTTTGGATCAACTATGGATAGGAGGTTGGTTTTAAAGATCCAAATGAAATCCTTAATTGTAATCAAAAACGTAAAATTGAATAATTAAGAATACATATATATATATATATATATAGATTTTTTTAAAAAAAAATGTAAAAATGATAAGAATATATGTAGTAGATTGAGGTTTTATAACAAAATCAATTGTTAGTGAAAATTTAAATCAAGATTTTTATTAAAGATTTTTTTTAAAAAAAAAATTGGCTTAGAGAGAATTAACTAGCTTTTTTTCCTTTTTTTTTGTTAAAGATTTCTTTTATAAAAATAAAAAAAATCTTTATTAATTAATTGTGAGACTCGTTGATGGGGACTCGGAGCGATGCCGGAATGAAAAGTGGGAGGAGGTGGTATCATTTTTTACTGTGTATGATTCTTAGGAAGTACGTGTTGTTCATTTTATGGGACGACGAGAAGAAATAATTCCCCCTAGACCTAGTAAATGAATGATACTCAGCATAATTTAAGATTCTTAGGTTGCGTTTGGATGAGTGATTTTTTTATTTGGTTTTTGGGGTTTTGTAATGATTATAGTAAAAAGTAAAAGAGATAGAGAGAAAAAGTGTGGGACCAATGAGAGAGAAAAATCAAAAATCAGAAATTTTAGGTGAAAATCACCCAGGAGAACGCAACCTTAGGAAGGAAGTTCTTCTAGCTCTCAATTCTCATCCTATTTAGTACTTCCTTCGTCCCTTAATAAAGGACTTTTTAGTTTTATGCACACTTATTAAGAATTAATATATATTGACAAATTTATCCTTATTAAATAATGTCTTTTTATTAATGATAAGAGAAGTAAATATAATTAATGATCATGAGTAATTGAGAAAATAAGAGAGTAAATTAGGAAAATATAAGTATAAAAAGTCTAGAAATTTTAAAAGGATAACTATTATGGGATAAATTTTAATTTCTAAAAGGTAATCTATTACGAAACAGAGGGAGTACTATTTCCTCTCGTTTTAATTTAGTAATCTCATATTTATTTTCATAATATATTTTTTAAAAATATATGAATATTATCATCTAATGAAAAATGTGTTCAAATTAAGTTTATGAATATAACATTTGTTCTATTCTCAAATAGAAAAGTGAATAATTATTTTAAAACTTTCCAAACCTAAATAGTGAAAAATTTGAAAAAAAATGAAAGGAGTTTTATAGTATCATCTGCAAAGAGAGTGTTAGGGGAAAGAAAAATTATACATTTACAAAGAAATGTGTATAAAAAGTGTACAGAATCCTAATTGACTTTATTTAATTTAATTAAAAAATTTGTGGATCCTGTCGCTAAAAAAAATTGCAACAATAAAAATATGACAACTAAATTTTTATATGTTTTTCTCTATATCTTTTTGTAACTGTAGCATTGCTCTAGAAAAAGTGAATAAAGAGATTGATTTTAATAAACAAGGGTATACCTAGCAAAATGTGGTTATTTGGAACTTAATAAAGTACAACTTTTATTATAGATTTAGGCCATCTTTTTTATTCTTTCTTTTTCTTCTCACAATTAGGATTAATATCGGTTATCTTATCCCATATCCCATTATATGCTGGAAGCCCACTAATTGAAATTAACCACTAAAATTAAAATAATCGCCAGGTGTTTGCTATAAAGTACTCGTGATTTAACTTTTGCCTTCGAGGGATGATGTGGGAAGGCTGTCACTAGAGAAGGGTATTTTCGACAGTTCACCTAATTTTACACAAATAAATTTTACAATTTAATTTTATTGTTTAAAAAAAAAAAAAAAAGGTGATGTTTTACTATATACCACTGGTATCCATCCAGTGAAACACCACTCCACGTACATGTGAAATCCCAAAGTGTTGGTTCTTGTCAACATCCGATCACTTTTCAAAAGTAGCCTCATTCTACGAGTTTTTTTTTTTTTTTTTAAACCATATAGGGTGTGTTCTTTGGGTGTTTTTAACCCAAATTTTTTGTTTTTTAATTTTTTTCTTTCATCGGTCTTATAAATTTTTTTATCTATTTCTCTTTTATTTTTTACTTTAATTATTACAAAAACTCAAAAACCAAATCAAAAAATTACCAATTTAAACACACCCGTAATATTTAAATCGTGAAAATGTTAAAAATACTTTCATTGTGTGATATTGAGAGGGGTTTAATGTAAAATTTTCATTTCGAAAGTGTTTTTTGAAAAAATATATATATAGCATCTTTTGTTGTAAATAGATCTGTTGGATTGATGAACAAATGAGATTAGTAATAATCGTAGGGAGAAAAGACGTAAAATAAAT
>JAOWAN010000001.1:6210759-6222571 GCA_028566635.1 Lobelia cardinalis
TGAATATGTTTGAAATGGCTGATTGCGTGGTGGTTTGGTGGTGGGCTTGGTGGTGGTGTGATGGTACTTGAGAAGATATGATGGTGATGGGGTTGTTGGTGGTGATGGTGGTTGGACTGTTGCTGTGATGGTGGTGGGGTTGTTGCAGTGATGGTGGTACGGTTGTGGGGTAATGGGGATGGTGGCTGTACTAGTGGTGGTGTAATGGGGACTGGTGGTGGGTGATAGTATTGAATATTAAACTGGGTTCCTTGGTGGAGGAGGGAGGCGGTGGTGCTATGGCAGCGGTGGTGGAGGAGGGTGGTGGTGGTGGTGGGAATTTTCTGGGAATCTAAAGAGTTTTTATATTATTTAAAATTATATATTTTTTTTCTTATTTATCTATTTATTTCAATAAGGAAGGACAATAATGTCATTTAGCATTTTTTGCCCAATTTTATTATCCAAGTAATCGCCACATCAATGCCATGTAGGATATTTGTTGCCACGTATGATAGTCAACGCAGTCAAAATTGGGAAAGGGATTAAATTGGGCATGTTTTCAATACTGTTGTATTAAATTGGGCGCTTTTTTAATATAGAGACTAAGTGGACAACTGCCTCAAAGATCAGGGACCAAATGAGGCTTTTTGCCTTTGATAGTTAGAAAACATAAATTTAGTACTCTCTTCATCTTTCTTATTTTGATTATGGGACAAAAATACGTAATTTATAATTATTAATACATACATAAAATTTTTGATATATAATATTTATTTTTCCATAATTGTCTCTAACAACTCTTTAATATATGAATAAAAGAGAAAAATATTTAATTCTCCTAAAAATATAAAATGACCAAAATAATTAAGACGACCACAAATAAAAAAATTGACTGAAAAAATGAGAAGGAAGAAATATTAAATAAGCTTAATTAATGCTCCTTAACAAAAGCCCCAATAACATTTATTAGCAAAACCCTTTTATAAATACATGATCAATAATTAAGTCAATAAAAATAAGTGAAAAATACACATATTTTAGGACGGAGGGAGTATAATCAAAATTCCAAAACTCTCTCAAGTACTATTCGATGCCAGAATGGTAGCAAATAGATATTCGAAAATGCTCTCCAAATTACAAGGGGACGATTGTCCCTTTGTTCCACCTTTACGATGAACTTTTTTTTTTTTAATAGGTTAATGGTATTTTAGGCCCTAATATTTGATCATTTTGGCATTTTAAGCCCCTAAGTTTCAAAGTTGGTGATTTGGACCCTGATGTTACAAAATTGTAGCAAATTAGGCCTTTTTGTACGGAAAACGTCCAAAAATGACAAAACTTAAGGGCCCAAAATACCAAAGTGGTCAAACATTGAGGGCTCAAAATGTCAAAGTTGTCAAACATTGAAACCTAATTTGCTATAAAAAGGCCTGATTTACTACAATTTTACAACAACAAGGTCCAAATCACCAACTTTGAAACCTGGGGGCCCAAAATGCTAAAATTATCAAATATTGGGGCCTAAAATGCCATTATCCCTTTTTTAATTTGTACAATGTATGAACTTCTCATTACAACAGTATCTGCATTCTACGGAATATGAATTACATACAAATTGAAATGGATTTGAGTGGAGACCAAAGGAAACCTAGCTGACTTTTTAATTACAAAATTTACACGATAACTTGGGTGGGTGGGGGGGGGGGAGATGGCTTGGGAAGAAATCGCCACAGAAAAACTGGGCAGGTAAGTGATTCAGAAAATTGTGTCAATTGTTAGTCTCCTTCTTGGTGGAGTTTTCTCTATAACTTGCTTTTGCAGGTCCATGAAAGTGGATCCATTGTGAGCAAATAGTCTACGGAGGTTGATCACAGAGAGCTCGTTAAAGCTACCAACTGCAAGGTCAGCCTGCACCAGGTCGTACCTGCATGCGCAACTTCATTATCAATCTCTACGTTTATAACATGGACTAAGAGTTTTCTGTTCCTACTTCTGTAAGTTCTTTTTTTTTTTCCCCAGGAAAAAGATGAAAAGTAACTGTTTCAATGACATGGTAGGGGGAAATGCATACGCTGGATGAGCACCAATCAGTGCTATGGCCATCATTGTGCAGTTGTGAGCAGCAGTTATGCCCCGAGGGTCATCCTCAAATACAACACACTTGGATGGTTTTCGATCCAACTGCAAGAATTTTCTTTAAGTAAGAAGAGATCTCAAAAGACTAAACCAGCTTCAAAAGCAAAACTTCCATGTTTCTTGATCCCTCTTTCTATTATACTTTTATTGATTGCCTGTAACGATTAGTCAACATTCTGAATACATCAAGTCCCTCCTACTTTCTCCTCAGGAGGCATGTTCATAGGGGTGTTTCCAGAAATCATACCTTCATAGCTGCAGAAAGTAATCTATGAGCCATAGATTCCATGCCATCTTCTTCTGTTACAATTGCCTGCAAGTCAAAACGATGATAAGTTGTCTATTACCGAGTCATACTCTCTGTTTAGGAGCATTTCACTTTCATAGCCTTATTTGAAAAGTTAATTTCATTAGTTTCCAATGTCAACCCGATTATCTCAGATAAGTTTTTACTTTTGTTCTTCATGTTCACATAACTCAATATTATCCTTAAAATGCTCGACTTCAAAAAGGTGGACTTTTTAGTCGAAACGGAAGAAGTAAGAATAAGCAACCTGGAAATACTTCATTAGTCCCATCCTATTCAACGCTTCAACCATATTTCTCCGATCAAGACTCGAAACAATGGCACAAGGGATCCGGGCTGTTGATACTGCATCCAACCATTCTTTCACCCCTTCAATGGGCTTCGAAAGCTAATGAATAAGAGGCAGCACGTTCATTAAACAATCTAGAGAACACACAAAGCCAAGTAATATACTGAAGATCTCACGTTAATAAGATTGTCGTAATACAACTGTGAAAGCCTCAACTTCAATCTATCCAATTCACTTGCTTCTTTCTCCCAGCGCAAAACCTGATATTGTTTTGAAGGGTTGTGAGGGGCAACTAGAATCAAGTATAAAGAGTCAATATCTACAGGAATGAACGAGCCATTCAATACACAATCAACTCTGTCCTCATGTAAACCAATCATTATCTTTATTCATTTTTACTGATTCAGTATTTAAGTATGAAAATATAATCAAGTACAATCAAAACTGCAGTAAACTATTGTATATGGATGTTTGAACAATAATATGAACTTTTGAACTTGAAGCTTGCATACTTTGTGCAAAACATGATCAGCACCAGCATAGAGCAAAATTTTTTGTGCATCATCAACTTCCAGAATTTCTTTTCCTGCATGAGGAACAAATGTATGACGAATTGACTACAACTTTAAAAAAAAAACAAAAAAAACATCTCCAATAAAATATACTTTAAAGCAGGGGCAGACCTAGGGTAGTTTTATTGGGGGACGAATAATTACAGGGGTTCGGGGCAGCGCCCCCGACATTTTTTTTTTTTTGGGGGAGTATTATTAAGCTTATTTTTTAGTAATTTATGCATATATAAATTGATTTGGGATAAATAAAGTAATTTTTTTTTTGAAGTAACACACTTATTTAATTTTTAGAGATTAAGTTTTTGGGATATTATTGGACTGAATTGAATTATTCAATTTATAAAGGGATTTTTTTTTTGGGGGGGGGGGGGAATATTTTTTTTGAAGGGTGAAAATTAAAATTGAAAATTTTTTATTTTTAGTCCATTAATTTTTTTTTTTTTTGGGGGGGGGGGGGGGTATCCCTGTCGCCCCCCCTCCCCCCGCTCAATTTGATTCCTAGAACCACTTTTTCTGCATATTTTACTGTAAATATTCATTCTAACTGCTACTAGATCATCAAAATTTTATTACATAAAGTGGGCTATTTCAGTGGAGCAGCCAACTTTGTAAGGGGAAAACCGGTCCAATATCATCCTCATTTATTTGCCCCCCAACTCCTTCTCATTATGGATTTGATGGAGCTGTTTCCATTTTACCCTGCCATAATCATTTGGGACGACGAAGTTCAGATTTGGGTTTCACCAGATCCAAAGAACTTGGATCTACCACCACCGCCCTCCTCTCGGATATATTCCGTCGCTTCGCAGCCATACACTGCTTTTGATGCAGAGCTGCACCTTTATTTGCACATATTTATTCGTCTTATAAATCATTGAGAACTTTATATTGTAAATAAGAAGATATAATAGACCATAGCTCAACCAGTAATATTTTGTCATTGGAAATATGCCACTTACAGTTGTATGGAACTTAGTTTTTTTTTTTTTAAATCAGTCCTTTGCTTCGCAGAGAATCTGATAATTGAAAGGACATAGTAGAATGTTACATGGCTATGCATATATCTGTTCCATGTTATTTCCCATCATCGAAACAATTCGCTGATATCATTACGACTGGATTTTAAATGATATTAGTGATGTATGAGAAGTCAATATCATTTTGGCTGAAATTGAGCATCTTATCCAAATAGTCAACACAATCGTGCTCTATATCCTTCCATTTTCATCATCTACCCCTCCAATCAACAAAATGGATCCCCCTTGCTCCCTTTCTATGAGATTTCTTAGGTATACGAATTTCAGATAATTACAAGTTGATGATAGTTTTTGGAAACTTGTCCTACTAATATTTTGGGTGTTCTGGATAAAGGTTTGTTTGTTCTTAATCCGTTCAAAGATGGACGCAAACGTTACTCTGCACATGGGCTTTAATGTAGTTTCATGAACTTTTAGATAATTGCTGTATGTGCATTAATTGCGAGTTCACTGTGGTTAGGATGAATCAGGAGTTTACAAGAACCTGTTACAGGAGATTGCACAACGAGTTGGAGCTCCATTGCCGCGGTACACAACATATAGATCAGGCCTGGGACACCTACCTGTCTTCACAGGAATAGTAGAAATGGCTGGGATCACATTTACTGGGGAGCCCGCCAAGAGCAAAAAGCAAGCAGAAAAAAATGCAGCCATGGCAGCTTGGTCATCCTTAAAAGAATGTAAGTGCATGTACCCAATCTCTTCAAAGTAATTTCTGTATATAGTGCAAGTCATGTTTGTAGAAATAGATGGTTGGAACTAATTATGCATGTGGTATGGATAAGGCTTTGATGCTCGACCTAAAACTGAGTTTGTAGCGGAAGTTAATTACATGGAAATATGAACACATATCTTCAGTGATGTGTGTACTTGGTCGTAGATGGAGATATCATTGGGGCACACATTAACCCATATGTGATACGACAACATTTACCACATGGAAGCAAATTTCTCAAATATTAGAGATGACATAGTAATAGAGGATCATAGGGAAAAGACAAGCTTTTGTTAAAATGTTTTTGGTGTTATATAAATGTGCTATCAGTTTGGCTTGAAGATGATAATTGGACTAGCAACCTTGATATGTGAAAAGTGTAAGAAACGGACATACATAGTGTAGTTTACAATTACATGAGAAACTTTGGAACCTGTAACTTTTAACACTAGTTGGTTAAGAAAAAAGTACAAAGCATATGTTCTTGTTTGCCTTTTTAGTTTTTGTTCCTGTTTCGACAGTATACAGTTCATCTGACATGGAACATGCGATGTGTAACATAGACTGTATCCTGAACTGGACTTGGTGCACGCACCATGCCATATTTAAATGATTGTTGGCATGTCTTGTCAATCATTCTTTTGCAATTCCACTGGGCATGCATTGACCATGCTATCTTTTGCATTTTAAGATCTAATATTTTTCACTTATTTATCCAAATGTTACTCCAATCGACGAAGGGCATGCATTTGGATTATCATTATCCTGCTAACTTCTGGTCTCAGTAAACAACATATTTTCCATTTCTGACCAGTGGCACGGCATGATGCAAGTTCATCCTGCGAGCTAGAGAACAACGAGGAACAAGAACAGATTAGAATCGCTCGAGCCTTACTGAACTACCGGTTGAAAGAGAAAATCGGAATGGCTAGCTACACTGATGTCGCTGTACCATTTCAAAAGAAATTTACGGTCCCAACCCCAAGACCATCACGTCCACAATCTTCTCCGTCAACAACATCCAAAATCCTCCCATTATTTTCCCAGAAAACACCTCCTCGAACCAGACCCACACCACCACCACCACCACCGACAACAACAACAACAGCAACAGCAACAGCAACAGCGACAACAATGACACATGACCACCATATACCTTCATTACAGCAGCAGCAAATTTTAGAAAGCCATGTGATTCGCCCGAGGTTCCCTGCAGGAACAGGGCCTTATTTTCCAGTGAGGCCCTTTAGGCCAGCCCACCAGGGGATCGCTCCTCCAGTTACGATAAGAACAGCAGTGCCGGTTTTCTCAGCACCCCCACGTCCACCACCTTCCTTCTATTCCCCTAAATTAATGCAGCCCCGACCTGTCCGAATGGCTCCGCCTGTCTGTATCAGACAGTCTGTGCCTGTATTTGCTGTTGCTCCAGTGAAGAAAGAAGATACATCTGTGACTTCTTCTTCCATGCCAAGAAAATCTGTGGTGCAGAATGAGGAGCTGAAGAGAGAGACACATAATGACCTTAATGCATCGGAGGCTGTGAAGAACATGGAGAATCTGAAACTTTGATGATGGCTGGCCTAGTTGAGTGGAGCAAGAGACCATGTTGTTTGCTTTATTGATGTTCAGTTTGTGCTGTCGTCTTTCCTCATTTTTGGCTAATGAGTGCCCTTCACTCCTCTTATGTTGTGCAATATCATTGTTTCTGTCGTCTTTATTTGTTTGGCAAGAAAAATAGTACTATGGTCAGTAGCATTGGCTGCATCATTTTTGCAGTTCAAGAGTAGCTTTCGCGGCGAATGCTTCTTGAATTATGATCCAACTGTTATTTATGTCGTATTGCATTTGCCTCTTGCCTATTATTATCAAATTAAGCTCAATGCTAGACTGTACTTTTGTTAATTTCTTTAGGTATAATTGAGAGAAAGAGAGAATTAATAAAACAAGGTGATTGTTTGGATCAAAAAACTCATGGTCATACGGAATGTTGTGATCGCTATCTAACTGTGACTAGCTGTACGACTTTATAATCTAACACTAGCTACCATATAGTTTCAATAATAACACATGCTACCCCTTTGTTTGCTTACAGCCATCTTACTTCATCAATTCACTATCTTCATTATCCACCCTTAAGTTGAAAGTTCTAAATAGATTTAGAACATTCAACTTGGATAAAATGAACTTCAAGTGAGAGCTTGTATGACCTTTGGTAAACAAATCAGCTAAACTGTCATGATCAGAAGACACATGCTAAGTCTTAACTGTTCCTCCTTGTATTTTCTTCTGTATCAAATGGCAATCAAGTTTTATATGCGTGATTCTCTCATGATAGACTGAATTTGATGCAATGTGCATATCTGCATGATTATCACAATGTAGAATGTCAAACTGTAACTGAGATACAAAATTCTTTGAATAAAGCAAATAGCCAAGTTATTTCACATGAGGTATTTCCCATAGCTCTATATTCATCTGGAAACTATGCCCTAGATTCTTGCATTTTCAGAAAATAAGTGATGATCCTAATGGAACACAATAATATGTATTTAGCCCTCTTGTTGTTGGTCAAGCTCCCCAAACAAGATCAGTTTAAGCATGTAAGGGTGAAATTTTTTTTTCTTATCCCACACAATACACAATTTCATACCAATTTTCACTTTTTTTTTCTCTCACCTATACAAAAATCGCACATAATTTTTCAATATTAAATTTCTACTTATTTGGATAGTTAGTTAAACTTTATATTGATTTTAATCATTTCTTTATGAAAAATTCCATAAAAAATTATATTTTTAAATAGACGCAATTATTATCATAATAAGCAATAAGGGTATGCAAACTGCTCAACAAACAAATAAAATAAGAGTAGAATAAAGATAAATGTACTCCCTTCCCCAAACACAATTCTTATACCCGTCAAATAAAATTGGAATTTACACGGTTTTCCAAGTACAGCTCTGTCTCTTTGCCCTTTCAAAACAGGCTGTCACACCAGCAAATAGCTTTTTGTGTCTTTGTTCATTCAGCACAAATTTTACTGTTACGGACGTCCCTTTTGTGAACAGTAAACACTGCTTCCATTTATAATATAGATAGGAGAATGTTTTGAAAAGAACAATCCTTGACATGGTGAGAACTTCAAATATTTAACTAACTTTAATGCAACCTCCCAATGAGGAATTCTAGGAGAAGAAACAAACTGAGTTATATGAGTATGATAAGCAATATCTGGCCTACTTATAGTTAAATAAATCAATCTGGCAATCAACCTCCTATATTTATCGAATTTGTAAATAGTTCTCCTCTTCTTTATCAATAGATAAACCATTAAGCAATACAATATGAATGATTGAAGGTTTTGCATTTTCAAGCACATTATCTTTGAGGATATCTAAAGTATACTTCCTTTGATGCACATGTACATATTCCATCTGAGTTCCTAGCAATATGAAGGCCAAAAAAGAATTTATGTAATTGAGATTCAAGAGCATTAATGATATTAGGATTAGAGCGAGTAATAATGATATCATCTATATACACTAACACAACATTAGTAGAACCATTTTGATGCAGCACAAACAAGGAATGTTCATTGACAGCATGCTTGAAACCAAAGGAAACATTGAAAATTTAGCATATATGCCTTGGTGTCTGCTTTAAGCCATAAAGAGATTTGTTCAGTTTGCAAACAACTTTGTAACCTTGAGGAGTAGCAGAACACTAATAGCCTTGAGAAAGTTCCATATAGACTTCTTCTTTTAAATCTCCATGTAAAAATGCATTTGAGACATCCATACGAGTAACAGGCCAATTAATGGATGACGAAGCTACTAAAGATCTCCCTGTTGTTAGTTTGGTTACTGGTGCAAAGGTTTCAAAGAAATCCTTACATTCTTTCTGTATATATTTCTAAGCAACCAGTCTTGTCTTATACTTATCAATTAGTCCATCAGGAAGATACTTAATCTTATAGATCCATTTGCAGCCAACAACCTTTTGAGAAATGGGAACAAAGTTTAAAGTCCATGTAGTGTTACTTTCAAGTGCATTTCTCTCCTAGTCATAGCATCACACCACTCACGAGATTGAACAACTTGATTAAAGCATTTTGGTTCAGAAGTAGAAGATACATCAAGAGAAATTGCTTTATAGGAGGCAGTGACATTAGAATATGAAACATAGTTTGACAATGGATACCTGGATGACAATCCCTCAGATAATTAGTACATAGAAGGAATGCCTGTATAGTCTTTATATTTTTTTTGGTAGAACTCTTGTTTTTGTAGGTTTTGAAATAGGTGGAGAATGAGGAACATTGTGCAAGAAATTGATAGGTGAAGATGGAGAATCAAACGTCAGAGGCCTGCTCAACCGCTATATCCTCCTTGGTCTACTCCACGGGAGAGTCCTCTATAAAATTTTGTTTGCGATCGATCACTAAGTTAAACAACTCATTTCGACGAGGTTATGTGTGTTAACACAGCTTTGATCTTTTAAGGCATTTTGCACTACCGAGGATTAATAGTGGGGTGTACCGATAACACTGTTGTGAATTACTCATTGTGAGCCTTTGTACCCTGTGTTTGTTTGCATTGGTCAATGGACCGCTCTAGTTATCGAAAATTGTTATGAATCTCTGTGTCGCTTTGAAAATTATAAATTGTTGTGAGATGTGAAATGATTTGAAATTTTTGCGTTTGTTGTGTGTCACCTTCTTTAGAACCTGGAGGGCGTGTATATGATCTTACTGAACTTTGTTTGATCACCCTTTCAAATTCATTTTTCTTTCGGGTAAAGATTAAAGTGATCTTGGTTCGAGCATAATGACTATCCAGATATTAGCTCAAATTTTATTTCATTTAATTTGTTTGTTCCAAGTAAAACATTTTTGGTGATTTCTTAAATATAATGTGCTATGTAAACCTCGAAATTTTCTTAGAATTAAGTATTTTGAAAGTTTGAGAATTTGAAGTTTGAGCTTACGACGATTGATTGAGTTTATCCTTTTTCTTAAGTTATTATATTGTGATTAATTATCCATTTAGTTTAATTTATTGTAGTGAAAAAATAATTTCCAAATTTGAGGCGCTACATATAATTTGGGTTTCATAACAAACCATAGCAATACGTCTATCTGGATTTTTTCAAGAACCCAACTTAGATCTGAAACTTATTAAGGATCTCACATTTCATTACATTTGAATATCACTACATCTTACATATTACATATATTTTAACCATCACGTCCAAATATCATCAAATATCATATATCAATATCAAATACTTTCCATATATTACTCCTACACCTATACACTCTCACAAATCAACTCAAACCTTTCACATCATATTCTCTCTCATCTCTCCTCAATTTTTTCCTCACATTCAAACTTTTCACATCACATTCTCTCTCCTCACATCACATTCAAATCTTTCACATCATGGGGCAATTTAGGGTGTGTTCTTGTGCATGACTTTCATCCATGATTTTTGATTTTTAACTTTTTTCTCTCATTGGTCCCACAATTTTTCTCTCTATCTCTCTCTTACTTTTTACTTTAATCATTACAAAAACCCAAAATCAAATCAATAAAATCACTCACAAGAACATACCCTTTTAGTCTTTTACTTTAGAAACTCATATTATTCATATCATCTCATATTCATATTGTAAACAATATCATATCACTCAATATTACCATATATCATATTTGTGATCGGACCCTAAGTTTAATTGGATGGGGATTTGGGATATTGAGGAATGCTGATTGGATAATTGCTTGCCAAAGAAATTAAGCCTCAGAACATATACGACCATATACGCCCATTTCCGACCATATACATAGTCGTGGCGGGAAATCGGTGGCGACGGGAATCTCTGATAAAGTAGATCGGGTCGGGCTTTCGATTTCTTCGATGAACCCGCCATTACAATCGGGGAAAGGGTAAAGAGGGTTCAATACTAAATCAAATCTGAACGGAAGAACGGGTATAGAGGGTTCAATCCTTACCCTTTTTTTATTCTCTTCTTTCAAATCCGAACGGAAAAAATCAAATCTTGTTCAAGAATTGTCCGAGGTAAATCTCCGATCATGAAGGGTAAAGAGGGTTAAATTCTAAATTCGATTTCACAGAGGGCTGCCAGAGGGAAGGAGGGTACGGCAAATTTAGGGAGAAATGAGGAGGGGAAGGAAAGATGTGGATATGAGGGAGGAAAGATGTCGATGTTTTGAGGAATACAATGTAAATGGAGATATATGTAATGTATATAGTAAGCTAATCAAACGAAAACCATAAATAATTTAAGAATTTATTTTGTCCATTAGATTTATGAAAATTAACGTCTGAGATTAAATAGGGTAAAAATCTGTTATTCAAAAATACGGTGGTATTTTTGATATATTTAATTCGAAAAAAGGAATTTTTTTCAATTCGCAATAAAAAATTTGATGGATCAGTTAAAAATTTGATGGATCAATAAAAAATTTGATGAATCAGTAAAAAATTTGATGGATCAGTAAAAAATTTGATGGATCAATGTTAAAATTTCATGGATCAATAATAAATTTGATGGATCAGTGTTAAATTTGACGGACCAGTGTTAAATTTGATGCATCCGAGTTAATTTTGATGAATCAGTGTTAAAATTTGATGGATTAGTAATAAATTTGATGGATCGATATTAAATTTGATGGACCAGTGTTAAATTTGATGGATCCGAGTTAATTTTGATGAATCAGTGTTAAAATTTGATGGATCCGAGTTAATTTTGAT
>JAOWAN010000001.1:6249807-6260242 GCA_028566635.1 Lobelia cardinalis
CTCTCTCTCTCTCTCTCTCTCTCTCTCTCTCTCTCTCTCTCTCTCTCTCTCTCTCTCTCTCTCCACCTCTCCAGATCCGGCCATGGAGATCGCATCGCATCCCATTTCCACTAGGGGTTCGCGAATTTTGTGTGTGTGTGTGCCGCAAGTTTGATATCGATGAAGGAGAAAATCAGGAGAATGAGCTCGTCAGGCAAGCTGCCGATTCTGTCCACTTCTTCTGATGCCGCTCCATTTCTCTTCTTGTTCCTCCTCTGTGGATGAGCCATTTACCCTCAGAGATGGTGCCCTTTCTGATTCTTCCCTTAGAGTTTGTGATGGGTTTGTGGTTTCTGTGTTTGACAAATGCCGGGCCACCACAATTATTATGATTGTTGGTAATGGTTGTTTTAGATTTGGATTTGAAATTTGGTAGTGGTTATAGTGGTGGTTGTTGGTAGTGGTGATAGCAATACTGGTGGTGTATGATGAATGTATAAAAGGAAGAAGAAGATGAATGTAAATTATACTTTTTACCCTTAAGTACAAGTTAATTTTCTAAATTGTCCTCTATAAACATCCAATTGACAGTGAATTGACGGCAGGGACCAAAATCGGCGCTTTTTTTCAAATTTGGACCAAAATTGGCCAAGTTCAAAGTAGAGGGACTATCTGCAAAAATCAAAAAGTTTGAGGGACCATTTATGAAGTTGTCTCTAAAACCTTTGTTCTAGAAAAACTTATATCGAGGAAAATATATCAGAAATATTTTTAAACATTTTTAATGTACTGGTTCCATTAAAAAAATAATCGGGTTGATTTGATTTTTCTTTTCATTAGACATTTGATTAGTTTTTATCTGAATTTTAAAATGCTATTTAATGAAAAGTTTAGGGGAATAATAAATTTTAATTAGGACAAGTTCCTCTGAACAATTAAATTATAAACAAAATTTTATAAAAAATATAAATGCATTAAATACAAATATATGCAGTATTATAGTTCTTTCTGAATACTTATTTTTTGAGCATCTCGCTCGCTCACTTGGCAAGGTGATCGGCCCATGATCAGTCTTCTTTTGTCGAGTATGATATGCTCAACCAAAAGAAAATTTGGTTAAAACTGTTCCGTACTCTATATTGATAATAAATAAACATACGGATTATGTTCGGCCAACTAACTCGGCCTAGAGAGATTTTATGCTCTCCGTATTTTTGGTATCTTCACCTAGTCTACCAATTAGAGAGTGGAGTAGCACTTATTTAACGCTATAAACTACTCTATATTGTTGTATCTTTTCTTGCTTATTGCATGTTAATTTGGTATATCCTGATTATTAATGTCATTAGCTTATTCAGCAAGTTTTACTTGCTCAAAGCATCCGTGTATATATCTTCAGTTGCTTAAGTTAGGAACTACTTATCTTTTATTGTTTGCTTAAGATTTTTACTGATCGAGTAACTTGCTGAATCAATAAGCAAGTACATTTATGGATAGTTAACACTAGCTAAGTTCATTCCGCTGCAGCAAGCCTTTAATCTTAAACTTGCATACTTAACAAATAATTTTGAAAAATGTACTTCAATATTTAGAGGCTATACACCTCCCCCCCCCCCCCTCCTCAACTATTTGCTTTCTAGTAGGACTAACACCTGAAAAAAAGAACATGATTGTGAACTAAATCGGGACTGTGCCCAACAATTACACTAGCGTGAAAATTAGTCTCACTGCTTTGATTGAAGACAAAATTCAGTGTTTTGAGTGCTAGAGTGTATGTGGGAGTGTGGGTCCCCACCTCCGGCATAAGGTATCTCCTGATATAGACCTGAGATGGTAAACTTATACTTTTGGAACATAGCTCAATTGACAAAGGTTTGGGTGGTGTAACGTCTGTAATGCTGACAACCTGTAGGCTGGGAGTTCGAATTTTGGAAAAACCTTTAGATTTGCCCCTTGTAGGTGAGATCAGTCGGTAAGCCCAAGTCGCTGATCAGCTGAAGCACATCTTGCGATTTAATTATTTCCTCCACCATTCCCAATGGCACGGGGGGTGGAGGCTCCTAATGTTAAAATCCTATGGTACGAGTGCATCTCTCCTATGATTGACCGAGAATTTCAGGGCTTATTGTGATGACGTGATTTACAGACTTTGATCGAGATATCTTCAGATCTAATCTTATCGACACGTACTAGTTGATCTTGTCATTTGAAGGGATAGAATATCGGTGAAGAGGAAATCTTTCTCAGTGCTCATCACTTGGTAGCTTTAGAAGGAGAGAATATCGAATGTTCCTTCTCGTCAAACTTACCTTTGCTCATCTCCTACGCTTTTTTGCATGTTCACCCCTATTTTGTAATCTCGTATGTATATGTCTTTTCATTTCATGCTCTTCTCATTGTATCCGTAAGATGATATATTTTGTATGTTGAATCTCGTATAGATCGTTGATGCTCGTATTCCCTTTTTGGTTGTTAGTGGACCATATGCACATTTTTTTGGTTTGAAGGTTGAGCATGATTTTATCTTTAATAAGTAATTTTTTTGGACCAGGTTATTAAAAGATATTTTTTTTTAGAAAAATGACTCATTTTTCGACAAAAACTTAACACTGATTTTGAAACATTTCCCGGAGAAATATTACTCTCGAAAGAATCTACGCCTCCACAAGTTATAAATGTTTGTGCTCGAGAGCAAAAAGTCAGAAAAAATAATAATTAAATACTTTTAAATAATTTATCATTGACAAAAAAATAGAAAGTATTTATGTCCGAGAACATGAAATAAAAAAATAATTAAGAAAGAATAATACTTAACTATATACTTTTAAGTAGCATCATATTTATATAAAAATATTACTAATATTAAAAAATGAAAAATTATGAACTATAATAATTTAAATAATATAAAATTAATTAACTAAAATCATTTAAAATGCATACACTCTTCACACTTTTTCACACAAACACAACACACAGCTCCACAATACACCACCACACAAATGCACACACACCCTTCACACCTATCACACCCACGCGGAAAATCATACACACTCTTAACAACCCCACACTCTTCCACAATTAGATAAAAAATAATTGAATGACTGAAATTAAGAGACAGAATACACTATTCATTGGGTCAATTAAATGAATAGTAAATTCAACCTTAACTTATACGACAGGAGTAGGACACGCCGTTTATCCAAAATGTGACTTTAGTTTGTGAGGGCTAAGAAAATTAAAATCACACAAAATTCGTGACAATCACACAATGTGTACTTGGAAGCCAGAAGATCATAAAGGGACAAGTAGAGGCCATATTACTCATCTACCAACTGTATGCAAGAATATTTTTGTATCACAAAATACTCACTATTCATTATCCACCCAACCATCGTCTCCACTCCCTCCTCTTCAACTATTTTGCTGCAAATGCTCGGCATTCCTGCTACAGTATTTGTAAACATCTATTTGGCCAGTGCCCTCTACGTAATGATGCTTTTAAGCCATTTCCATGTTGAAGTGAAAAGAAGTGGCCAAATAGAACTTTAAGGGAGAAAAGAAAAACTAGAAAGATTAAGACACAGCAAACAGATCAACAAGGTATTGTGCCCTACATATTTAGCACTAAATGCAACTGAAGAATACTCGAACACTATGACTGCCAATGGTATTTTTTAAATGTATATATTTATATATAGGAACTTCGTTGACATTGGGAATTAGTTACGCCTAATGTTCATTTGATGTTTAGGACAACAAAAAGGGAACAGAAAAGCAAAGGGAACTTTCAACTTCTGCCCGCTGAAGTTTTACTCTTCACCTTTGCTCTGCCGATCGTGTGACCTGTCAATTTTCTCCATATTTCTCTGCTCTTTACATTTTGCTGCAAACTCGTTCAGTTTGCAGCCTACCGTTTTTCCTGAAAAGGAATTTGCCTCTCTCTCAAAAACCGCTTCAGCTGGCTAGTTAGCAACCTTTGGGTCGTTGTGCTGCTGCTGTTCTTCTGCCACTGTTTTCCTGCCACCAGTGCCATCCACGCTCCCATTGGAATCCTCATGCAGTACCTTGGAATCTCCTTTGTCCCTTGGAGAAGGGCTGCTATTAGCATTTGCTTTCCCCGTATCATTGCTGTCTGGGACAGAGTGTGTTTCCATAGAAAAGCTTTCAGCAGCTGCAGCTGTTGAGGATGGTTGACTAGAAGAGTTGCTTGACCCAGGAGGAAGGAAAACTCCGGTCCCCGGTACTGGTAAGCGAGGCGGAGGATGCCTCAGGGGAGCAGCAGCCCATCCAGCATTAGAAGGTTGTAGAGCAACTGGTGCAGGGAAAGGCATAGCTGGTGCAACTGCTGCAGGAACAAAAATGGGTTGAATGCCATTTGCAGAAGGCAGCTGTGGACGCCCGGCTGGAGCTGGTAATACACCAGCCGTAGGAACCGGCACATAATGCTTGGGACCCACAGGATGGCGGTTCGGTGACCTGCTAGGTGGGGGGACCCACTGGTTAGGAGGTCCTACAGAAACTGAAGGAAACCGCTGACCATCACTGGGCATTTTTTTTGGTAGCGACTTGGTGAAGGTAACAAGAACACGCTGTTTTCGGATAGAAGGAAGTGCGTGTTTGGCAAAATCTGCAGATTTTCCTTGCATTACAAGCATGGATCTGCAGTTTCAAAGTGGTTAGTAAACAACTGGAAGAAAAGAAGACCAACATGCAAGAGAAGTAAACTATAAAGAGAAGGGGAGGTGGGGGAAGGTCTGTTTCTCATTGACTAGCAAAGAATTTTTTTTGAATAACATAATAAAAACAAGGAAATAGACATGCTATACCAATCCTAATCTTGGCTACATTTCGAGCAGCTAGCCTTTTATCCTTCCATCAACAATCGAGGAGGTTCACTCCAGCATTTTGACCTTACAGCACAATATATAGTCACCATGTATGACAGTTGAGAAGGCAAGGAGCTATTAAAGGAGTTCAATCTGGGGCATGGACACCATGCATCACAGTAATATGATAAGGAAGTTTCAGAAGGTTTTGAATATAATCTCCAGACGGTTGAAATTTGTGAATCGCACGTCTCCTAGAATGAGCATTTTTCTCTATTCCTTTGACGGGCTATCTAGACTCGACTACAAGGATCAGATACAGATATTGGATCCTCCAAAATTTCAAGATTTTACACAAAAATGTATTGCAACAGCCACACCCATACCCACACTCACGGTGTGCGTGGACTGGGTACTTCAGTAAAAGTGAAGGGTCCTGGTAACATAGTTGGCAAGTGATATGAAATTAATGTGGATGCAAGTACCACGGAGAACCACAAGGGAGGTATTGTAAATCTTCTCAGAACGCAGGTGAATGGAAAAAGGATATATAAGAACCTTTCACCAGTGTCACAATTATGTAGCTGAGCTGCATTGTAAGTAACCACACTGCTGAAGAAGGCAGGGTTTTAAGGAATGCTCAAGTGGAGACTGGCTGTTCAGATATCTGCTATATGATATGGAATATGCAAGAAACAAGCCCAAATAGGCCTCCGACTCCCACGGCTAATCACATCAGAAGTATAATAGAGGAGATCAATTACAGCCTTTACAACATCAAGAGAAGCTTGGGGGGACGCGGGGGGGTGGATCTGCGGATATGGTTGTGAAAACATCCAAACATCAGATTGATCAAAACTAACCCCCCCCCCCCCAGTTGCTTGATATTCCTGACCTAACTTTCTTTGACTGATTATCGGATTTGGAACATTTCCGTTCATCCTCTTGGATGTTCTGATAGATGAACCAGTGCATTAGTATGCATCCAGTATATTGGGAATGAAAGTTTCATTTGATTTTACATGAATAATCTTAGTTTTATAGATTTGATCAATATCAGGTGTTTATAATTTAGCTTTAATGTAGCAATGTTTTAGAATATCAGATGTCCATAAGCAGAGACATAGTAGGAGTATAAAGGGTATTTTTGGTATAAAAAATACAATATTGAAAAATTTAGGGACAATATTTAGCAAACAATGTGTGGGCTCACCGCTCACCCCATGCAATCATTCACAAAAGAACTAGTTGGGCTTTGGGAGAAGTACCAGTTGGGCCTTGGGAGATCAAACTTAATATACATAGACATAGTAACAGAGAAAAATTAAGTCAGTACTTATATGAACCACTACCGAACTAAACCAAAGTTCGAAAACTTAAGTCCGTTCGTACCCTTAGGAAGTATGATATTCAAGGTTTTTTTTTTGTTTAATCATTTATTTCATGGGACAAATATTTCAAAGAGAAAGTGTGTTTCATAGAATTTCTACTTTATTTCAACAACAAAAAAGAAGGTAAAAATGATCATATAATTTCAATATTACTGGTGCGTGCATGCAGGCAGCAAGATCCAATATATTCAAACACATGTTGGACTCCGATGGATGCAAAGCAGCGCCCAGCGACACCATTTCGCTACCCGAACTAAACCACGATGAACTTGAATCTCTCCTGGAGTTTCTATACACCGGAGACTTGCCTAAAGAGAAGTTGGAAAAACAAGTCTACTCATTATCGGTTGCAGCAGACAAGTACGAGATCGGGTTCTTACAGAAATCTTGCGAGCATGTAATGCTCGAGACCTTAAGTGCGACAAACGCGCTCGACGTTCTAGAGATTTCAGATACTTGTTCCATCCAGAGCTTAAAAGAGACTGCATTGAACTTCATAGTTAAGAACATGGAGGACATAGTTTTTTCAGCTAGATTCGATGCGTTTGCACTCAAGAATCCGCATTTAACCGTGCAGATTACTAGGGCTTCTTTTATCGACATCAAAAACAGACGAAGTGGGGTTTAAATAATTTTCACGAGGGTAAGAAATTAATCACAGGAAAATGCATGTAATTTTAACCCCCATATATATATAGTTGGTGCTCAAATCATACTAATTAATTACCCCTGCAAAGAACCTCTCGATTTGAGCGCCATGGAATTCATGCAAAAGCCCATTTCCCCTCTCCTAGGATGATTTTTGTAATTGTGTTATCTAAATGATCACTTTTTTTTTTTTTTAATTGTTCAATTTTCCAAAAAAAAAAAAAAAAATTACCCGTATACCACTATGCAAAACGACACTAATTATGTTTTGCTCAACGGAATCCAATTGAAAGCACAAACAAACAATATTGTAAAAATGATTCAATCAAACAAATTAATGCACACCACACACACACACACACGTACTCGTACTAAAAATAGGAAAATGATAAATACACCGCAAATCAAATCGGCAACTGCAAGTATACCAGCATCTATGTGGCAAAGACACGTCAAACTTTTCTTAATCTGTATAAATCAGAATTCTCGACCTAGCTCTCTCCCTTGGAAGCACATACAACTACGTACCCATCCTTCCACCACCGCCACCTTCGTTCCGACTAACCGTGACCAACACCGATGACTCAACCCTAGCTACCCATAAGATCAATTTCGAATGTGATTCCTAGAAATCAGAATCCTTGAAGTGTGAAAATATGAACACCAACGTACATCAATCATTACCCCCCTTCTATGCATGCCCGGCCACCACAACTCTCTGTTAAGAAAAAATTTCAGGATCATGGAAACGGTCTAAGTAAAAATTAAATTGCTTGGTCATTGCCGTTAGCTCAAGAATCCACTTCTTATTTTGGAGTTAATTTTTTTTTAACAATTTGCTGTAAAATAAAGGAGGAGTCTCAAACTTATGAATGATTACAATTTGAAAATAGTAATAGTAGTAGTAATAATAATAATAATAATAATAATAATAATAATAATAATAATAATAATAATGGTGAGATCGAAAGATATGGAAGTGAGCAAAATATGAGGATGAGAATGCAGAGGGAGATGAAAATGGCGATAAGCAAATAAGAAAGCAGGTTTGGTAAGGAAGTAGATCTGATGGATGAGAGCAAAAGAGAGAGGAAATGGAAAAGTACTGGCCGGGTGGGTGTGAAAATTATATGGAGTAAGGAATGCCCATTATGTGCATTTTACAGTTACATTCTCTCTCTTGTTCAATGTTCCTCCTTTTACCAAAAAGAAGTTCAATCAGCATGCCAACTCATTTTCGGTATGATATGCGGTTAGTTTTTGCTGTATATCTAGCACAGCGCCTGAAAATGAATCGAAAGAGACACAAAAGTTTACGTGGTTCGAAATTTTTTTCCTCTTCCACGGATAGCAGTCACAACACTATAGTTACATTATTACAAACAAGTGTATCACTACTCATAGATATGTCTCTCACAATTGTTTCTGACACAAAGCTGGCACCCCAACTAGGCTATTATTTATATTTTATAGCTTTGCCCCCAGGGTATATATCACAGTAGCAAAGGGGAGGGCGGATAGGGCTCAGCGCGGTAGTGTGCAGAGTTCGATTTCCCGCAAGGTAGAATTGACTCTGTTACAAGCGGGAGTGACCTAAGGGTTAAGAGTCCTGGACCTATTCGTTAGCTCTCCACCCTGGCTCCTGTGATGCATATCCTGCGATTTACCTCCTCCACGTTGGCTCAGAGCAGGGTCGGTGGGGGACTGTCGGGGTTGCAGTCTCAACCTTTATATTTTATAGCTTTCAAAAACATTCTAAAATATGAACCTAGATATTTTTGGACAGTCTAACGGCCAAGTCCACCGACTAATTAAGTTCATGAACCAAATAGTTCATGAAACACTAAAGAGAATTAAGGTAAGCAAAATATCGATAATCTATTCTAAAAACTCCAGTCTAGATCCAATTTTCAACAAAGTCTTGGTGCTCTTGTTCATAATTTTAGATCCAATCAAGGCGATGAAAAAGGTGCAAAAACACCTTGTGATAACTGAGTGGCAATGAAGTTACACATTTTCCTACCTCCACGGCATTAATTTTGTCAGATTCAAGAAAATTAGTGGACAAAAAACGGTCACAGCCGCTAGAAATTCTCAAGGGATGCACCAGTACTACGGGAGGTGCATTAATCAACCTGCTGCATCGTTAAAGTTCATCGGATCAAATCTAACATTCTCAATATTTTCTTCCTGGCTGATCTTTTCTGCTTATAATCAATCAATCAAATCTTGATAGAGAATTAGCTAGAATGTACGGACGTACGTAGTGGTTAAATTAATCAGCCAGATGGATTGTCCGATTTGTAGTTTTAGTTCAGGGCCGATGATATTAAGGCCTATACGGTATACGATATGTGGAGCTTGCTACGAGGGAGCCACCAGTATGATCGCGATGATGAACAAGCTTGATCATGATCACAACAAGAGATCAGGCGGAGGAGGAGGAGGCCTCGATCAGCATAAGTCTGCAGCTAATACTAGTGCTTCGGCAGTTTCTTTCCGGAATTCACCCAAGGCAAGTTCGTTTTCTGATCTGTTGTATCTTAAATTTTCTCCATTTTGACAAAACTAAAAACAAGTTCATCGGTAAAATTATTGAACAAATTTTATTGATCACACGTAGCTTTTATCTTTTTGGTTCTTCTTTATGCAGAATCGATGATAGCTCATATAACCTGGGAGCGAATTCGTCAGGGAGAATGTTTTAATCTCGCCTATAATGACTTCAAAACACGACTGTTTAATCTGCAGGGAGTTGCAAATGCACTGAAATGGGTCAAGGAAATGAAAGAAATGGAAGAAGAGCTGCACGAAAAGTTGGTCTTTCTTGGTGGTTTTGTTGATGCATTCAAAGATCAAATTCACACCGATATTCAGGTTAAACCTGGCAATAATGGTCGCCCTATACCCGCTCATAGAGCTCTCCTGGTAATTAATCTCTCACTCGAACTGAATTATATGCACTACGGGTACTCTTGCCTAGCTATATAACTCCCTATGGAGCTAAGCGGCTCGCTGTTCATGGCTAATTAACTCAAATCAATGGATAATTGCAGGCTGCAAGATCGAGTATATTTAGAAACATGCTAGATTTGGATGGTTACGTAGCACCACCAAATGAAACCATAACACTTCCAGAACTGAACTACGAAGAGCTAGAATGCCTCCTTGAATTCCTCTACAGAGGCCACTTGCCTTTAGAAAAGGTGGAAAAACACGTCTACGCATTGACAGTTGCCGCAGACAAGTATGAAATTTCCTTCTTGCAGAAATTCTGCGAGAACCAAATGTTGAGATCACTCAACACAACCAATGTTCTTGAAATCCTAGAGATATCAGATACTTGTTCTAATCAGAGCTTGAAGGATGCTGCATTGAACTTCATTGTTAAGAACATGGGGGACCTCGTCTTTTCGCCTAGTTTTGATTCTTTTGCTCTCAAGAACCCTCATCTAACTGTCCAAATTACAAGAGCATCCTTCATGGACATCAAAAGTAGAAGGAATAATGGGGTTTGAGTGTGTGTGTGTGTGTGTGTGTGTGTGAGAGAGAGAGAGAGAGAGAGAGAGAGAGAGAGAGAGAGAGAGAGAG
>JAOWAN010000001.1:6297990-6313794 GCA_028566635.1 Lobelia cardinalis
CTTCTCCAGTACTCCATTACCTCCATCTCTTCCGCTCCATCCTTCGTTCACAACCCCCCTCCCGCCTCTCTCTCTCTCTTCTCTAAGATCTGAAGAACGCCGACAGCCCTCCATAGCTGCCCAAAACCAGGTTATTCTTCTTCTTCGATTTGTTCTTCTTCTTCTTCGATCTGTTCTTCTTCTTCTTCAATTTGTTCTTCTTCTTCTTCGATCTGTTCTTCTTCTTCCTCGATTTGTTCTTCTTCTTCTTCGATCTGTTCTTCTTCTTCCTCGATTTGTTCTTCTTCTTCTTCGATCTGTTCTTCTTCTTCTTCGATTGAGATCTGAATTGCCTTCAATGCCCATCTTCTTCTTCTTGTTTGGCGAGATCTGTTAGTGTTGGGTGGTGTTGTGAGTGTGAATTTTTTGATATTTGATTTACTGAATTTGGCAGTTGATTTTTTTGGTTTCCTGTTCTTTGAAACTTGAATTTGCGGTTTTGTTTTTTATTTTCATTGGGTTTAGTGGTTGAGGGTGGTGGTTGAGGGCGGTGGTTGTGGCTCTAGTGGTTGTGGTGGTGGTTAGTGTTTTCTGATTTGCTGGGTGTTTAGGTGGTGGTGATTTTGTTGAGGTTCTGTTGGTGGTGGTGGTTAGGTTGTGGTGGTTAGAATGGTGGGTGGTGGTGGTTGGGTTGTGGTGGTTCTGTTTGTTGAGGTTCTGTTGGTGGTGGTGATTTCGTAAATTTGGTTTGATTATTGGTAGTGGTGGCAGAATGGTGGGTGGGTGGTTTGAATTGTTGGTGGTGGTTTGGAAGGGTGGTAGTGTCAAAGTGGTGGTGGTGGTGGTGGAAGAATGGTGATTGGGTGGATGAATTGTTGTTGGTAGTGGCAGAATGGTGGTTGGGGTAGTGGGAATGGTGGTGAAGGGGTAAATATGTCTTTTAAACATTTTTCTCCCTTTTTGGTGTCCACGTAGGTGCCACATAGACTCCACGTAGGATAAATGAAGCCCACATTAGGTCAAATTAGGGTTAGGGACTATTTGGGATTTTTTTTAAAAAGTTCAGTGACTGATGAAGGGACTTTTATAGTTCAGTGGTATTTTGGGATTCTGGGTAAAACGTTAGGGGCATAATGGGGTATTATGCCCGCAAATATTTATTTTCCAAAACCTGTGGACTAGGACGCAAATGTCAATCTAAGTTGCAGTTTTTCTTGGAAACGAAATAATCAATGGAACTGGGGATTGGTCATGGTCAACTCTTGGAGCGAGGACCGGGAATTTGTCAACCCCCGAGAAATGTGAGGCAGTCCTGCCAGTGTGGTGGTAGTAGACTAGTAGTAGTAGTAGCCTAGTAGGACCTTAACTTGTTCACCCAGCGTTGCGTGTATATGCGAGTTCACAAAGTCCAATGAGGTACTAATATGAAACAATTTTTATTTTCACTATTCTATTTTTACAATTCTACTAGTACTATATACTACTATCATTCTTCTCAGCTTCTTCCATTTATTACAAACTTTTCTCATCTATTTATTAGTACAAACTTCAAACTTTAAAATACAAATATATTTAATTTTTGTACATGAAGACTTTTAAATTTTAATTATATCATTTAATTTTTTAGATTAATTAAAATATTAACCTCGTAGTGAGTATAAGGGCACCCAAGGATCTGGTACTCCTTTCCTTTTGTCAATTGCCTCTCGCTTTTGTCATTTAGGTTTAACTGAGTTGAAATTGACAGGTTTACAATAAATAATATGTTTTAATGAGTTCAACATATTATAATTTATTTAATTACCAATCAACTCAATCGTATAATAAATGAATTAAATTAAATTCGAATTAACATGTTGAATATTCTTTTACACTAATAATAAATTTTTATAAATTAAATTTATAATCAATTAGATTTAACTATTTAATAAATTAAAATAAATTAATGGACATCGTTTTAACATGCTTAATTGCAGTGCAATTACTTATGGCACTTAAAAGTCAAAACGGCTCAAAACCAAATTTCTTGATTGGAATTTGGAAGCAGGAATCCACGCAATCGATGTGGTTGCTTCATTTGTTATATCGAGCGCCAGAAGTGCTCAATTATTTTTTCAAATGTACATAAAGATTATAATTAATGTACATAATATAAATATGAAATATATATGATAATTATGAAGATGATAATGATATAACTTATGTATATTTTATATCTATATTATATATATAATTTTTAATCTTTATATACATTTAAAGAAAAAATTAGCGCTCTTAACAACGAGCGCTTAGACGCTCGGTATACCAACCGTTTGTTAGGAAGGGAAGGAATTTTTACCACCACCATCAAACACACACACACATGTGAGCTAAGTCAATCTCCTTACGCTATAATTAAAAAGTAATATATTTTTTCTTTTCTTTCATCTCATTTTAAAAATTATAAGGCACAAGGATGGGTGATTTCTATCTTAATTTTTTTGTTGGTGACTTTTCTCTCTCATTATTTTTACAATTTTTTTTTATCTATTTTTATTTTACTTTTTAATTTAATTATTAAAAAAACTTAAAAATTAAATAAAAAAATCACTCGTTCAAATACAACTTAAAATTCCCTTATTTTGTCTCATTTTAAAAATTATACTTTTCTTTTATTTTGTCTCATTTTAAAAAAAGCTATATTTTCTATTTAGACCTTAACATTTAATGAGATTATATTTTCTTTAATCTCATTTTAAAATTTATAGTTTTCTTTTATTTTGTTTCATTTTAAAATTATGTTTTCTTTTTAGACCTTAACATTTAATAAGATTATATTTTACTTTATTCTAAAAATAAGTGTGAATCTCATATTAAGAGGTATTAAAAGTACCTTTCAATTTTTTAAAATCATTTTTTAAATCCCCTTTCTGAATTAAGATATAACCCTTTACGTGGAATGAAATGAATAATATATTTTTCTAAGTTAGTCGAGTTTTTGTGATCAACCATTCAGTAAAATAAATATTTGCTCTAATCCTAAGAGATACATTTTATTTTCTCTTTTGTATGCTCTACAATGATTATCAAAATTTTAAAATAAATAAAATATCAATGTAAATTAGCTGTGACATAAATAAATAAATTTACGTTATTAAAACATTTAAAAGATATGCAAGAGTTTTTTCCTTTAGGACCTAAAAGAATTTAGGGCGGGTCTTGGAGGGCTATCCCTGTCATACAGCCAATGAAGAGGGTGTTTTAGTGTACATTCCAAAATTTTTTTAAAAATAGTAAAGAAATTAATGAAAAGTCCATTAAGACGACGCCGTATTGACCAGGAAGACAGCGCGACATTCAACATCTCACCACTTGTTTTTCGGTGACGACTTTAGCCTTTTCCAATTTTCTCAAGTGGTTAAAAAATGAAAAATATCTTGAAAAAGAAAGAAAACCATTTTTCCTCCCTCCTCAGACTCCCTTTGGCATTATTGAACATTGATTTTCCTCTTTCATCCCTGGGTTGGAAGTCTTCTTTGTTATTGCTCAGTAATCCAACTCCAACGCTACCTATCCGCTTCCAGGTATGCCTTCTGCAAATCCCCTTTTTAGATAATTTCTTACTCTTTCTCAACAATTGAACTCATCAATTTTTTTTTCAAGAAATTATAGTGTCTATGTTCTACTGTTGATTTATTCTCTTACCCAGTTTGGATTTTTCTTGTGTCTTTGGATAAATTGTTAGTTTGCTCAAACCAGGTTCTTGGAAGCTACTATTTTGTTTAGTTTTTTAAGTTTCAATTTTTGTTGGTAGTTTTTCTTTCCTAGTATCTTGATGTTTTGAGGGTGTTTTGTTCAATGTAGTATTTTCCTTGTTGTCATATTGAATTTCAGACATCTGGGTATAAGTGTTTGATGGGAGTGTGTTTCTGGGTGTTTAAGTTACAGATATTTACTTGACTATTTATCTAGAGTTATCTGCTAGTACTTCATGTGGATATAGAATGAATCGAGATTATAAAATATTTCTTGCGGTGATAGGTAAGCTCTTCGACGGTTAATTGGTTGAGCCGGGTGGAGGGGAGAAGAAAACAGCTGTGATTGAAGAGTTTGTAGTTTAGAATTCTTTGGAAGTGGGTTATAGCAATAATGGTGTCGGCAAATGATGGTGGGAATACTGGTGGAAGTGAGGAAGCTAATGGTGGTAAAGTCAAGAGTCACACTCCTCTTCACATTTCCCCCTCTCGAAGAGGACTTATCAATGGTGCAACTACTGAAGACCAGGCTGAGGGTAGTGTCTCAGCTCAGAACAAAAGAATGGCTTTCCTCAGGTTTGGTAAGTTAGATTCCCCATCAGTAAAATTCTATCGGATTGCCCAGGAGAGGGACGATTTTTCGCGTACTGTACCTTCTTCTCGCAGTCATGCTCTACGAGATCGCGTCACCAGGGTCTTATCGAGGAGAATGAATTGGGAATCCCTTTGGAAGATGGCAAAAGAATGGATACGAAACCCAATGAACATGGTCCTCTTTATCTGGATTCTATGCGTTGCTGTCTCAGGTGCAATTCTATTCTTTGTCATGACTGGTATGTTAAATCACGCCATTCCAAAAAAATCGCAAAGGAATGCTTGGTTCGAAGTCAATAATCAAATCTTGAATGCCTTGTTTACGCTTATGTGTCTTTATCAACATCCGCAACGGCTCTATCACTTTGTACTTCTTTTGAAATGGAGACCTGAAGACATTTCCAAACTGAGGAAAGTTTACTGCAAGAATGGGACTTATAAACCTCATGAATGGGCCCACATGATGGTTGTAATTGTGTTACTAAACCTCAACTGTTTTGCACAATATGCTTTGTGCGGTCTTAATGTGGGGTACAAGAGATCAGATAGACCTGCAATTGGAGTGGCTATAACCATTTCTGTAGCAATCGGTGCTCCTGCTTTTGCCGGGGTTTACAAAAATGTTAGCCCCCTTGGGAGAGATTATGCTTCTGACTCGGATGATGAAGAAGCTCAAATTAATAACACCAATGCTGAAATTGGCGGGGCAGGCCAGCCAAGAGTGAAATCATTCGAAAAGAAATTCTCATTTGCAATAAGAGATGATAGGCGATTGGTGGAAAGCAGTCCACAGTGGAGCGGCGGCATACTCGATTTCTGGGATGATATTTCTTTAGCCTATCTCTCTCTATTCTGCAGTTTTTGTGTATTTGGGTGGAATATGGAGCGACTAGGATTTGGTAACATGTACGTTCACATAGCAACTTTCCTTTTATTTTGCTTGGCACCATTTTGGATATTCAATTTGGCAGCCATCAATGTAAACAACGAGACCGTCAGGGAGATACTGGGGATAACGGGTATTTTTCTTTGCATATTCGGTTTACTCTATGGTGGTTTCTGGAGGATTCAAATGCGGAAGAGATTTAATTTGCCTCCATACAGTTTCTGTTGTGGTAAACCGGCTGTTACGGATTGTGCATTGTGGCTTTTCTGCTGTTGGTGTACTCTTGCGCAGGAAGTGCGTACAGGAAATTCCTACGACGTTGTCGAGGAAAAGTTTGTCAGGAAACCCTTGGAAGGATCCGATATATTGCCGATTTCACCTCTGCCTCGGGAAGATGGAGAATTTGCATTCAGATCTGGTTCTGGCCCAAGTTCTCCTGTTCGGAATGGCTCTCCATCTTATATGAAATCGAGCTCTCCAAGTCCTAGTAGATTTGCGAAAGAATACCAAAGTCCAGGCAGGCAGCTTTCTGCAGTGGAGGAAGAGTCTTCTTCAGGAGGTAAGGATGAAACTATGCAACCCCCTGCCCCCGCCTTGATACACAGAGAAACCATATGACAGAAAGAGTGATTTAAAATGGTTTCCCTGATCCGTGTAACAATTTGGTGAGCCCGTATAATTTGTGTACTTTTATATGCAGGTACATGCCTTTCTTGTATATGAGGTCATTTTCTTGTTGTGTGAAATATACTCCCCCGCCCCATAGGTTTCAATTAAAAGATTGTTGTTTGATTTTCTTTTGACTGTTTTATTGAAGAATTCTTACTGAGATTTTAGGTGAAGTGCTTACATTTTTTATATAAATGTCCTTTTTCTTATAGGCATTTTCGATGTAAGCGTTGTTAGGTAATTCTTATATGACATACAATATGGTAAATGTTTCACCCTTTCAACATATGTTATCATGCCTATTGGCTCGAAGACTTGAAACCTTGATAAACTTCTGGTTTTTATTTATTTTGACAAGTAGTCACACCTGGTATATGTCATATCTTTATTTCTCCATTCAGCAGAGGTCTGATTCTCCTCACCATACTGAGAATTCAAGTCCGTTTTACAGCTCATGCGGTTATGCTTTGTTTCACTCAGACTTAACACCTTACCGACACTTGATTTTTTTCATATATCAAAAATAGCATGAATATGGCTTATGTAGGGACCCTTACAGAGTTTATCACTAATAAAGTACTAGTGTACTAAAATGTACTTATCAGCTAAGCTAGGTTAGCTGATAAGATTATATGAGTGAACGGTATTGTAAACGATATGCTGCAGAAGATAAATAATTTATACAATTACCAAAAGTACAGCTAATTCCCTTTAGCAAGGAAAAGTATGATAAGAGTGATGAATATAAAGTTCAAAGGTTTGTGGATACTTTAAGAACTAAGCTATTGAATGAGCGACAAAATAACTAAGAAGAGTAGGGTTTGAGAAACTTGGCACAAGGATTTTTAAGGTGGTTCAAAGCAGCTCTCTATCCAAAAGCATGCAAGGATTATTGAAGAAAACCTCTTTAAGCTTTTCTTCTATAGTTGTCAACAAGACTATTACAATCATAACCAAACCTAAAACTAACTCTACATATATGGGAAATGCTCCTGATATAGCTTATGGTCCTATGGATAAGCTGGATAGAAGCTCTGTTGTTTATCCACTCTGGAGCTGGATTAGCTGATATGATAGTCTTCTCAGCTAACTCTCTGATCTGAGCTTTTCTCAGAGCTTGAGTATATGAGATCTTTTTGCAGGGTAAGGGGATAAAGTTATGAGTATATTTGATCTCTCGTGTGTGTCCTGATTGCTGGTTCTCACCAATTTATAGATCTCATTTCTAGCTGTTGGGTCAAAAGTATCCTTTTGATTCTTTACGGAAAGCATTCTCTCTTTGATTGGCTCAAGGAAATACTCCTTTAACTGAGGATCAATCGGTAGCCTTTAAATTTCCACTTCACATGGCGACCTGTCGATTAGACATGAGTATTATGATGGATGAACGATTGTGCTTTCGGTATTCATAGCTGAGTTGATAACTTGTCAGCTAACCTTAGCTGATAACCCTTGTCCGCTAAGATATTCTTCGGGCCTTTATCTTTTCTTGGTTTATGATTATAACGCTTTGTGTACAAATATATCAGTGATTATACATGATTTTTTGGGATCTAAACTTAATTAACTTATCAAAACTTAACCAAAAGCAAGTTCCTAACAGCTTAAGTGCCTCGAAATAGAGCACCTAGAAGGCATCGCAATGCGTAGCCTATGCCCTGATCTGCAGGAATGGATGTTTGTGGTTAGAGACCAGCTGACATAGCACACACTGCACACCTAGGCATTGTTTTCCTTTACTTTCATTCATTCTTTTTCATCTCCACTTTTATTTGTTTATTTATTTATTTTTCTGAGCCTCCTTGCATTATGTTTGTCAGTCACTTGTTGTCTTTCCCATATTGATTTCGTATAACTCAGGTCAATCTGTATTGATCATATGCACTTAATAGAGTTGACTAGCGTAAGCATAACGAACATCCAAGTTAGGCGAGACAAAGCTTTGGAGTCTGTAAGTCCTATGCAAATTTGCTTCATGAATATACTAAAGTCTTCTTGTATATATACATGTGATTATTTACTTGAACTTTTAATTCATGCAAGTCAACTGTGGTTACGCTTAGCCTAGAAAGTTTGAGCAAACATTTGAGCGAGCGTTGATGCCTGATGCATAACGGGGACATGGTTATCTGATTGGATAGGGTTAGGTCCTTGGATAGTTTAGAGTTGTAAAACTAGCTGTCAAGGAAATGTGAACAGTAGTGGTGAACAGTAAATAGGGAATAGAAAAGAAGGAAATGCATGACTTCAGACTAAGGCAAACTTAGACAAAGCACCTAGGTTCTGAAGCATTGTACACAAGGTAATTGAATCACACGATTAATGAAGAGACAACAAATAATTGCTGAAAAATTCTTTATTATCAAATTGTGACTAAACTGAAAATATTACAACCTTTATATAGGTTAAAATAATTCCTAAGCCTCAAAGATTAAATTCATTTTGGCAATAGTTACGAGTTACGACAACTAAAACATGAATCTAATAAGAATATGGACTCAACTAAAGACTAATGGCTCCTTCATCCCACACAAAGAGACACTTTTCTCTTTGGTTTATCAACTTAAAGAGGGATATTCCGTTTTTGATCCATGAATCCTATTAACTGTATGGTGGCTTGGCATTGGATCGCGTGGAATGGCGGAAAAGGATTCATATAACGGACTCCAAGTGATTGGGATTACGGCTTTGGTGGTGGTGTTGACATATTGTTCATACCACTAGACAATATTAGCCTCTCCTTGTGTGAATGATAGAAATAGCCCCTTGTTGAAAGGCATTTCAGGTAATTAAAGTTACTTTTTTCTTAATTCGCACATTTGGTCGAAGTGCCCCAAGAGGGAGTATTAAATAATATTCTAACTTAATAAGGAAACTATTTCCAGAAATTTATTGCTGAAATATCCCTTGACTCCTAAATGCTATCAAAACCAGCAAAACTTGTTCAGCAGTGTATGAATTTGGTTATAAACAATAATAAAACTGCATTAATAACATACATTGGCTAATCAATGCCTTGAATAGGCTCCACCTTTGAACTGGATAAAATTAGGAAATTCCTTGCGCCTTCATATTTACTTTTGCTCGACCCTTTTATGCATAGTTGTCAAAAATGTAAAGCAAGACGGGAAGCAAGTCAAAAAGAAAAAAAAAGCGAGAAAAGCAACTGTGCAGGAAAAAAGATGATCAAAAATATATGTTATGTAATGTAATGTTAAATGACAACAAAATATGATATTACGTTGACGGCAACATAAATTTCAGCATCGACTAAAACTTCAAACAAGAAACAAATACTCGTGCAATTAGAAAGTCATAGAAAAGCATGGGGTGCAAGTGTAAATTTTCCAAAGTCGCCTTCGCCTGGAGGAAGAAAGGTGACAACGGCCCCCAGGCGTTGGCCTTTATGCTTTAACTTACTGCATCATTAACTGTTTCTCTTTGTAGGTGCTTGTATTTTGCTTTTAATGTGGCTATGTTTCTTTGTGTGTATCGCATGTTTATGAAGTTTCATGCCTGGGTGAAAGTGATATTGAACCCTCTGTGAATTCACTAGTGTAGTATGCAGTTGGTTCATGAGGCAGTATGGGGTTTTCTCGCTGATGTTATAATTAAATAAACATTTTGAGGAAATAAAGTATGAAGAATTTTGGTTTAGTTATGCAACAAACCAACTTTTATCTATATGTCCCAACATTCCAAGAGGAAAATAATTACGCTGTAAGAAACTTAAAGAATGAACATCAGTGTAAAAAAACATTTAATGCAATATTAAAGGGATTCAATACTCAATAGAGTGCTTGGGATTGTTGCTCGAATTTAGAGGAATATGCATTGTCAGGGCTGGAATTTACTTGGAGTGACTTCAAATTTTATTCAATTAATCTTTGCTTGATAGATGAATAGATTACCCGGGATTGTTGCTTTTACAGATTGTTTTACTTGTTGGTCAAGATCATCATCTAATGGTGGTTATGTTTCTAAGTTCCTGGTTGCAAGTAGTTGAAATTGAAGGAAAAACCAAGAAAAGCTATCTGCATTGCTATTTGATATAGACAGTAGCAGGATATGTCGTCCGTTTTGAATTTGCAATCCAGTAAGTAAGGTAGGATGTTTCTGGTAAACTTTTAATTGTTCAGTTCATCTTTTCCTTGACGCTCCTTTATTACGAAAATAGGGAGGTTAATTGCTTCGTGGTCTGGATATGAAACAAGTGATGGATGTAAAACCTTGGAATTTAATCAAATGTCAATATTATGTTCCTTTTCTTTTAGTTATCACTTAAATGCAATTGCATGTCCTTACAGTATATATGGTCATGCCCTATTTTCATGGTTGTTCTCTTCGTAGGCATTTCACTGGTTTATTGCAGATTTGAACTCACTGAAACTAGAAACAGCCCCAAGGCTGCTGTGTAAGTTTGATACAAAATGGTCAACAATCGCACTTCTCGACTACAAACAAGCCACCTTTCTGAGGCTGTGTCAGCAGACAGGTAAATATAAAGTTCGTGGAAAACTTAAGTATTTCTTTTTTTCAACTTTTATTTTCTCTTGTCTTTGGGGGTTGTCAGACACATACAAAGTTACATCACATAGTATGATAGATTAATTTCATTGATGAGGACAATTGAGTAGTTAAAGAGCCACTAATCCCCACTAACTCCCACTAATCCCTCCCGTGGGAATGATAGGTTCGCATGTGTTAATTAGAAACTTGTGGTGGCAATTGCCATTACCAGAAATAATAATCCAGCTTTTCCATGTTGTCTTTTATGAATAGAAGATGATGTTATCCAAGGTGTCCTGCATATCGGTCATTTTCGCGGCCAAACTCAATAATGGCTTTTGATTATTCAGAGGGGCAAATTGAGCACAGGGTAGGACAACTAGTGAGCCTTTAGTGGTTTTCCTTTGCTAGTGCTATTTTCCTCAAGTTAACCACCTCAAAGAGAGTTAATCCACACTCAAGGCTACCTTTATAGTGTTTTGGTGACTTTGGATGCTTGTACTTTGTTTTTGTGTATGTGACGGGGTGATTTGGTGTTATTTGGTAGTACGCGTTTCGTGTTAGTTGGATTGATTGGACGTTGAGTCTTAACATTCAGTGTTGGCAGGGTATATTTGGGGTGGGGGGAGGCGTGTAGAAGGAAAGACACACAAAAATAGAGACTCCTATATCGCTAAATCAGACTTGGAGTTGCCTGCATCTCAAAACCATGTTCGCACACACTTAAGCACCCAGTTTCCTAACCTTTGGGTACAGTTGGCATACCGAGAGGGTAGGTGCTTTTAGTAAAGAGTGTCACCTTCCTTAAAAAATGAACGTATGATCATGATTATAAACATGATTAATCATAATTATGTCATGTTCACTAATTAAGTGGCGCTCCTTACTAGGAGTGCCTGGACACTCGATGTAATTTCCACCATTGCATATATCAAGTACAATGAAGTTAGAAGTAGGGAAATGGCCATCTCATTTGGAAGGTATTTGTATGGAGTTTTAGTTAGAATACCAGGGAAAATAAAAATTAAGCATTGGATGACTGAGTGGAGAAATGACAGAGATGATGGCTGTCTTGTGATTTCTTTTAGAGTAGTGGCTTAGGTTAGGTTTTGTTTGTTTCTTCAACTACACTATCTTATGGTTTGAGAGGCAAGTCATTAGTGTTATATTTTACTCCCTCCGTTTCAGCAGAAGAGTAATACTTTGAATTAAGCATGGAGATTAAGGAAAAATAAGTGTAATTCTTCGACCGGAACGAGGGAGGGAGGGAGGGGTAGTATTCAACAGAATTGAACTTTACAATCGTTTGAAATAACACACGTTTGGGAGGTTAGAGTGATGGCCTATAACTAGCTTGAAGTTGTAGTCGGAGTTACACAAGTTGCTCTGCGATGAGATCCTCTTTGTTGGTACAATTAGTTCAAATATTTATTTCAAAATGTGAAATCGGTCGCTTTAGTCATCTTTCCTAAATTGTTTCACATTTTAGGAGAGGAGGTAAATCACGGTGATTTAAAGATTGACAAGTAGGAGGATTTTACGCACGTCAGAAGTCGAAATTTAGTCCTTGTTTCAAATATGCTATCTGCTTTGTCACTAAAATTTAATTTTATGTTGGTTGGGTGACATTCCACTAAATTGTTTGTTCATTAAAAAAAGAAAGATTTGTCTTTATTTTTAAGCGATGGATACATTCAAGACAAAATACATGCATGCATTTCCTTTCCTTATTTCATCCGTCGGCCAAACACCCCCCCCCCCCTCTTTCCTTCTTTGTGCCTGACTCTCCATTAAAAAACTTGAATAATTGAAAGACCTGACTGAAAAAAAATTATATACTTTTAAAAATCCAATTTACAAAAATTGGCATAATTGTGTAACCAGTTTGATAGTTTCAGAGCCAGTGGGTTTCTTTTGTGTGGAACACCAATTTGGAAGCAGCTATGAATGAGCAAAAAAAATATAAAAGCGGATCAACTGACCCAAATTGACGAAATCAATCGAAAAAAGACCGAATCAATGTATTGGTTTGGTTTCGGTTTTTAGTACTATTAAAATAAAAAATATTAGTTTGGTTACGGTTTAGCCGTGATATTACACTTTTAAAATCGAACCGAACAGAGATAATAATATTATTATATATTTAATTTTTTTAACTTAGTTAATTGCTTATATATACTTATATTAACAATGCATTTATATTTTATAATATTGAGTATTGTATTTATATAAATTTTCACTCTTTTTCTTTTATTTCCGATTTTTTCTCAGTTAATTTCCATAATAGAGAATTATGTTCCCTTAAATTTTGTAAATTAAATGATAAAATTTCTCTTTTTTTTAATTGGAAATCTCTACTCTATGTGTTTGTTCTATCACTTATTAAAATTTGAAAACTACGTAATTTCTTTTGAAAACCAAAAGTTTATAAAAATGGAACCAAAAAAATATAAAATCAAAGAATCGGTTATTCATGTTCTCAGGTTGGTTTCGTTTTGAAAAATAATAAAATCGAACTTTTGATTTGGTTGCAGTTTTGATCAAAAATGACCAAAATTGAACCAAATCGAACCATAATCACCCCTAATAGCGGCAGCAATAGCTGTCAATCCACTAATAATAAATTTTTTTTGTCTAAAAAACAACCTTTGTCCTTATTAGTGGTGAGGCGAAATACCCCTTTTGGTCCCTAACGTATGACCCACTTGTCCTATTAATCCCTATAGTTCAAAAGTGCCACATACCATCCCTAAACAATTTAAAAACTACCCCATTTGGTCCCTCCTCCAATTTTGACCAGTTTGACGATCAATTTATCCTATGTGGCGCATACTTAGAGCTTAGATGAACAATTAATTTGGGAAAAAAAAATAATAAAATGACATTATTGCCTCCATTACAAAAAAAATAAAATTTTAATAATTAATTTTTTAAAATATCATTTCTAACCCAAAATAAAAAACTAAAAAAATCACCAAACACCTCATACCATCCTCACCACCACCACGGTTCCGCCACTGCCACCACCATCATCACCACCACCTCCATTCCGCCACCACTAGAATAAATTCCAGATTTATTGGAAAAGCCTAACCCATTTGCAGGAGATAATTTTACTTTATCTTTTCTAAGGTGTCGAAAAGACAGATTTCATACCACTGAATTACAACCTCCTCCTAAATGGAATGCATCTACGACATAGTTAATGAATGTTTTATGTATAGAAGAGTCACACAAATCAATTTCACATAAAGATGGTTGCTGGTAACTCAATGGAATCGGTCATCCATGAAAGAGTGAAGCGTTCAAGTTAACCAAATCAGGTTGATCGTGGAAAAGCCTAACCCATCGCCACAACCCATTTGCGGATCCATTCACAACACCAACAAATCTGCAAATCTACAAATCAACAAATCACACCACCCTCCTTTCTGTACAAAATCCATTAAAAAGCATATGATTTGCAGAACATAACTAAGGGATAGAGCAAATCTAGAATCTGGGTTTCTTCATCTGGAATCTGGGTTTCTTCACTTGGAATCGCCATCCGCCGCTTCGCCTTTTTCATCTTCCCGTCATCAGCGGTGATCGGATCCCCAATGGCTCACTTCATGACTTTGATCGATCTAGAGAGAGAGAGAGAGCTGTGGTCTGCGTTTCATTCCTGATTTGTACAAGCTTTTCGGTCGTCTTCCTCTAGTCGATTTCTTCGACGAGCAGATCTGGGATGGAAGAGGAAGACGCAGGCAGTGAAGAAGGTGAAGGGGGATTAGAGTGAAGAGGGAAAGGTTTTTTTTTTCTTTTTTAGTTAGGGTAAATAAAATAGGGTAAGTGTTAAACATTATTATTTTGCCCTTTAAATAATGACAATTCAGTATTATTTAATCAATAATTGCTGGTCAAAATTAGGGTAAGAATCAAATGGTGTATTTTTTAAATCATTTAGGGATGATATGAAATACTTTTGAGTGATAGAAATTAATAGGACAATTGAATAATACGTCAGAGATCAAAAGGGATATTTCGCCATTAGTGATGGTTACACCGCATACAGCCTACATTACACCACCATGCATTTCAGACCCCCGGTGCACACACACACACACACACACACACACACACGCATGCACACACACATACATTAGAATAATATAGTGAATAATGTCAAATTTAGGAAAAGTAAGCCCGTGTATTGAAAATGCAATATATAGAATGATATTGAGTTAATTTTAGTAAAAATAAATATGCTTTGGATAATTTTTAATTTGTGGATCTTATCTTAAAACTAAATATACACCATGCAGTGACATATTCGTCAATAATTTTCTGATTTCGATGGTTTAAAATTTTTTAAGTCTCATTGATACTACCTACTCTTTTCATTTAAATTTAATCATAGTGTATCCGACTAATTTACACAATAGTTAAGAAAAATATTTTGGTGAATATAATCAAATGCACGGTGGGTTAAAATGAAATATGTGAACATAATCAATTATTTTATTTTTAAATAAAAAATAATACTTGTTAAGAAAATAAAATAAAATTATAAATGATGAAAATAAAACGGTACTAATTGTTTTGGACCTTTCTCCTATCTATCAGTACTTTCTTTGGTCGGCAATTATTTCAACGACCCCGACATTAGATGGTTGAAAACAAGAAACATTTTTTTTTTTTTTTTTAAATCTTGTGTGTTGAGGACAAAATAAAACCCTCAATTGTCTTTTCGCTTTTAACTCAAATTTAGCCGCTAGCTGGTCTGTGTAGTGTAGTCTTTATGGGAATGCCGATAAGATGTTTGTGGACTGAACTCATACTGGGTGTTATTGAGTTTATCCATTGGATCAATTTTAATTTTATTTTGGGTTGAATTAATTGGGTTAGGTTCATTTTTGTCACTCTTAGGTGCGGTTATGGTGTGAAAGGCATCAAGACGAGATTTATAAATTAAGAAGACAGATACGCTATCAATACGAAGAAATATTCATGGACTATTGAGTTTAATTGGATAAATCTTTTATCCAATAAGACCCAATAAGTTATTGGGTCTTATTGGATTTATCCAATTAAACTCAATAGCTTATTAGGTCTTATTGATTAATCCATTAAATTAATTTTAATTTATTTTGAGTTAAATTAATTGAATTGGATCTATTATTGCCACTCCTACCCACGTCCCACTGTCTAAGACGAATAGTCTGTAATATCTCGCCTACTGTCGAATTAAACCCATCTCCTTTGCTACAGCCTACAGAGTTATGAACATTAGTAAGGGAATGCTTCATATATAATACTAGTAAGGGAATATAGATGGACAAATGTTTCTTGTTTAAATGTGTAAAATGCATATACCGTTATTGGGTTTAATTGGTTAAAAGCAATAAAACTCAATAAGCTATTGGGTTTAATTAAATTTGTACCCAATCCAAC
>JAOWAN010000001.1:6336767-6349855 GCA_028566635.1 Lobelia cardinalis
AAAACAATATAGTAAGATGAATACGGAGCATTGACGCTCCTTGCTAGGAGCGCCTATGCGCTCCGTATACCATCTGCGTACCATGGGCCAAAAAGGTAATAGTTGCAATTATGTGAATTGCAGAAACCAACGGTGTTGGGCACGGCAACACAGTAAATCCATCGGTGAAGAAACTTTTCATTTTACGAGCAATTAGAAATTTTTTAAAGGTCAATAATGTAAATCTATTGGATCGGTTACGTTCTTAACCTTCCCTTACCAGACAGCACTTTGTCGGCCGTAAAATACTCTCCCTTCTTTCGTCTCAAATCTAATACCACAAATTACATCTGCACCATCCGAAGGTCTACGCAATCTTTGACGATTTATACACACACACGCACACATCTACGTTGACATCAAGACGTGCGAACCACTAGGTGAGACGTTAAAAACAAAAAGATCCCTTATCGACTTAGTCTTTAATAGCTTCCAACCGAACGTGTTTCATACCCTGTATCTGTTACTGATTAAGGCAGGCCCAGAATCTCTCTCTCTCTCTCTCTCTCTCTCTCTCTCTCTCTCTCTCTCTCTCTCTCTCTCTCTCTCTCTCTCTCTCTCACTGACTGGCGACTGGGTCTTCCTGCTTGTCAACAAAAACACTGAAGATAGGGATAATAGGCTTTGGTCCCTTTGCGCAGTTCCTGGCAAAAACCATGCTGAAACAAGGCCATACTCTAAGGTCAACTTCCAGATCCGACCATTCTGCCTTATGCTCCCATCTGGACATCTCATTCTACAGGTAAAACGCATCCCCAAATTCCATTTTAGAACATGGGGTGTGTCACGAGCAGCACATTTTTTTGAGCCACGGATTGGAATCTGGACTTAAATCAAAATCTAAACTATTATTCACTGAGCAATTTCCAATGTTATGCCATGGATTGCGTACTCGCAAACACACAAATAACATAGTTCTGAAACATTTATATATGCGTGTCCAGGGGTATGGATGAATTTCTTGGATTAGACAACGATGTCATTCTGCTATGCACATCAATCCTCTCTCTATCAGAGGTGGTCAAGTCAATGCCATTTCACTGTCTGAAACAGCCAACACTTTTTGTCGATGTTCTCTCTGTCAAGGAATACCCACGAGAAGTTCTATTACAAGTAATCTGAAGATACCTTTCTTTTCATGATTGTCTCCGTATGCTTACAATTTACATGTGCTAAGGAACGTTTGTGAATAAGGAAGGCAGTACCTGAGGACTCGGACGTGCTGTGCACCCATCCTATGTTTGGGCCGGAAAGTGGGAAAGACGGGTGGAAAGACCTTACATTCGTATATGATAGAGTTCGAATAAGGAACGAAGTTTCCTGCTCGAGTTTCCTCCGGATATTTGAAAACGAGGTAAGCACTAACACTGAATTTTAAATTTACAACTGGTTAGCAGAAAATCCATTTTGGGGTATGATAAGTTCAATTACTATTACAGGGTTGCAGACTTCTGCAAATGACTTGCCAAGAGCATGATAAATTAGCAGCTCAAAGTCAGTTTCTTACTCACACTGTTGGAAGGTACACCAGTTCTCAACACTCATCTTTCACCTACAACAATTGTACTAGGAACACTCCGCGGTCATGAATAGAATTCAGTTTTCATTTCTGTGTACTTGTTTGGCAGGGTTTTATCAGAAATGAAGATTGAACACACACCCATCGACACTAAGGGATTCGAGAAGCTCGTTCAATTGGTATGGGCAAACCTTCAACTCCCTCCTAACATAAAAGAGTCCCATTTTAAATTTCAAGCCAAAATGTTCATTATTTTTCCAAATCTTTTTGCTAACAAGAAAAATAAAATTGATATTCCTCACGTGTTAGAAAAAACGAATGATGCAACCTCAGTGCATATAAGATATATAGAATGCAGGAACTATATTTAAAAGCTTGAATTTAAAAAAATATGGATTAAATAATAAAACACACATCTGTTGGTGGAGGAGTATCATTTTTTCCCTTTTTATCCTCTTTCTTTTGGCGGATCAAAAGGAACATTAATAATATGTACTGTGAATTGTAATATTGAAAACTAATTTTGGACCATGTGTAGAAGGAAAGCACAATGAGAGATAGTTTCGATCTGTTTAGTGGGCTCTTCATCCATAATAGGTTTGCCCAGAAACAGGTACGGAATTACTTTTGTGTTTTGTAACTTGGATCTATTATGGGATTGATGTCAAGGATTTACATATGAAATCATTCAAATGGATGAACTATTGTACAGCTTGAGAATTTGGAACTTGCAGTCAAGAAAGTCAAACAAACACTGGTACTACAAAGGATGAACAAGAGGGAGGGTCAAGTGCAGCTAACAACTGATCAAGAGACACAGGAATTTGACAATAAGTCCTCATAGATAAAACATTTATATGAACCAATAAAAGTCCACAAAGTGGCTTCATTATGTACCCCCGCCATCCCAAAATGAAATGCCAATTTTATTCATTTGGACAGCATTTGTGTTGGTTTGCTCAACACAAATGAGTACAGTTGAATTCAAGATAACACTTTCAACCGTTGTCCAACATACATGATGAAAGATGTTTTATTTTTAGGTTGCTTGGTTGTGCTCGTATGTATATCTAATTACAACACGTGCTAATAGCATTATACAGCCTATGTTACCTCAACATGACCATGGGTGTGAGTGTGGCCATTTTCCTCTAGATTTGGTGTAAAACTTTTATACTTTTGAAGGATCCGACACCCTGATCCACACCCGTGTCGAATCCTTGTAGCCAAGTCCAGGTAACATAACTAACCTTCTAGGTCTGCTAATTTTGATTCTAAACCCTTCTAGGTATGCTAATGTTGCTGCTACGGCCTGCTGAAAATGGTTCCACCTAGTAGGAGTAACTGGAAGTCTCCTTTTGTGTTTCTAGCAACAGTTGCTATATTTCTATTTTAAACATTTTTTTAATGCGTTGCCAGAATGTTATGTTTCTATATTGTTAGGGTGCATCATGTTCTGTTTATTAATAAAATTAAGGTTATTTGCCAATGCAAAAAGAAAAGGATAAAAATAGAAGTAGAATACGATGAAACTCTCCTGATGAATTCAAGGGAGATTCTTTGTTTATTTGCTTTCTTTGTTCACATAATCTTTTCTAAAACAACTCAACATTACACAACTCTAGGCATCAACGGGAACAACGAAACTGGGAATCAAGAAAATCATTTAGCAGTAAGAAAGATTTGTAGGATTAACAATAGTAACTCCAATACAATGGTCTTCCTCATAACCAAGTTCTGTTCCATTTAGCTGCTGATGATACAAAGGCAACAGTTTAGTCAAGTGTACCTAAAGAATCTCAGTGTAGTTAAGTTACCTAAAGAATCTAGAAGAAAAGCTTTAGTATAGCCTTCAAGTGTCTTTATCTCATGTGCTATCCAGTGCTCATCAAAATTTTACTAACTACACTGAAATGATAAACTTTTTGAGCCAAAGGAAAGCCATATGCAACATGCATAATTACAAGTATATAAAGCTAAAAATGGGACCTTACAGTGTATGCCAGTCAGCATCCATATAAACCATACGACGCCAGATTACTGTATCATTGATTATTAACTTCATCAATAGTGCCTTCTTCTGAAGTGCTGCCACCTAATGATGCAGCAGGGTTTGGAGAATCTGAAGTTGTATGAGAGAGGGGCTCATCAATCTTCCGAGACTGCAATCCTGTAAACCGCGCAAGATCTATCCATTGCTGCAGCAGAAAAGACACGTAAAATCAATTTAATTGAAAGAATGTTTTAGAATCCTTCAATGACAATTGACAACTTCCAAATATAAATGTCATTCTGAGTTGAAGGATCAACATTTGATGATTATGAAAAGAATAACAAGAACAAATGAAGAGCATCTAAAACTCTTGACGTACTAGAGAATGAAAAACAGAGTTTAATGTATCTCCGCATCAATAACAAACCATCAACAATCTGTTGCAATCTTTCAATCTCTATTGTCTTACACATGAATTATGGTAATCTTATCAAAACATTTCAAAAAGAATCTTTTAGCAAATGTATGAATGAACACTATGAAGACTCCGGTAAGAGCGGCATTGAACCCAGGAAAACTTCCCTGGTGTATCACTGCCATCGTCTTAAACCGGCCACTCACCAGTGTCTCCCCACAGTATCATTACCAGTACCACGTGTGATGTGACTAATCTCTCTGCAGCTAAATCACAGTCCGTTCCACAACCAAAGAAGAGCTCAGTATGCACATTGAGGTGATTATAAATAGTTGAACTGAATAACTGCTGATAGAATGAATCGCTCGTCAGTAAGAAGCTGAACGACTAAATGCATTCTTTTTAGCTGTTTGTGCAAAAGGGTCCCAATCGTCGGTCGAAAGCTCCACAACAACGGGTTTTTCTTTTTTTTCTTAAATAACGCAGGTTTCAAGAATGCATCCATTCAATGCATTTTTCTATCTCAGGAGCCGGCTATGTTTATCGAGTTAGATATGGTGAAAGCATGTGATATAGTGGGTCCAGATCCCTCTCAGGGAACAAAACTAGCTTCCCTTCGCTTCACCCCTATTTAAGTTTGGTCATTCCCATTACCTTATAGATGAGTTAGTACCTTCATTCCTTTCCTTAAATTCTAAAAGGTCACCTGGCTTCAAAGCCGGTACATAGGGATGGCAACGGGGTGGGTTGGGGGCGGGTATCTTCAAAATCGAACCGGCCCGAATCTCTTTTCTCATGTCCGAACCCGCACCGCCCCGTCATACCCTTAAAATTTAATTTTTTCGTAATTTAGACTAAAATTTCAGGCTTCAAGGAAGATGAACAGATCCAAACTGGATTTTGACGATGAATAGCTGTTATTTATACAATAGACCTTTCCGCATCCCCTAGTGAACTTTGAAGCAAGCTCAATTTACAGCATTCCATTGGATGCACATGACGGGTTGTAGGAACAACTTTATTGGCATGAATATGAGAGACCATATCTCTCTTAGCAGCAGCCGAAAGCATCTCGCAACTACCAGCAGAAAGACAATATTCAATTGGCTTTTTGTTACTTGAATTACTGGCAGGGAACTCAGCCCCAGTTCTTTTGAATTACTGGCAGATAGCCGTGAACAACTTAGAAGGTTTGGAGAGCATGAATTATCATCCTTGTTTTTGCACTCAGTTACAGGAATGGCTTTTTCAAACCCTCCTGAGAATGCTTATTACCTTCGGCCAATTCCTGCCAAGCTCTATCACCAGAGATCCAGACCCAGATGAACTCTTGTTGCCCATGGTTGGAAACAGAAGAGACTGCAGTCTCAATTGGACAAGGAATGGAACTCTGTATCAACATTTACTAGAACCACCTATGTAAGGAGTATATTATTTGCTTTTATTATTAATGAGAACATTCAACAAACTTCTGCATATTCCTTCACGACCACCAGTTACCCAGCATCAGAACTTGCTGGTCCGATTTCTCTGTGAGACTATCTGATAAGGAAAGGGGGAGGAGGGGGGAGAAACAGAATGATCAACAACAAAATGGGTGCTCAGTGAAGGAACAAAAACGACATGGGGAAGGAGGTGATTACTGTTCTTGGTGGTGGCTTAATTGAAGAGTGACGAATATCTTGTTGGAGAGTGGAGGAACGAAGCAGAGTTATATATATGCCCCTTTATCTTTAGATTGGAAACTCAAGAGTCTCCTTGATTGTCTAGGAAGGAGCGATGGATAGGAAGAGAAGTAGGGAGAACCGAAGTTTTTTTATTTTTTTCTGGGGAATATGGGGAATAGGTTAAGACTTAAATGCATAATAATATACATTGTATATATATTAGGGGCGTGGCGGGGCAGAATCTCAACCCGAACCGAATCCGACCGGGTTTTCAAAAATTGTGAGAAAATCGGGGTTTTCAGGGCGGATCAATCTCAGATTCGGATCGGGTTTCTGGACATTGCCATCCCTACCGGTACACAATGAAGTAAGATTCGGGATGGAACTCCTCTTTCCCCCCTACTTCAGAAATGGAAGTCAGTCTGCTTTGCTTTGTTCACATCTGCTCTTTCGGATCTCTCAAGAGATGAATATATTCACGCATCCCGAACGAGAAAGAAGAATAGTGTAAAGAAAGGCTACGCGCATAAATCATAGCAGATGAAACCGATTCCCCGACTAGGCACTCAACCAATGCAGGAGTGCCCCATGAATGAATTGATAGACTTGAATTCCGACTGAACTGATAGAAGTTGCCTTGAGCTTGAATGAGCGTATCTTACAAAGGGTACCCTAGTCGCCCCGGTGGAATGCGTTGAAGAAAGGAATTCAATCTCATTTTCATTTTATTTAATAGAATAGTAAGCTGGTCTTATTCTCTTATACGAGTAAACTACTGCTGCTCCAACTCCTTTAGGGAAAAGTGTTACATCTCGCCTAATCCCGAGAATGACAATGCCGCTTCTCAAAACCAACGATCCTTATTTACTATAGGAAATAGTCAAATCTTTTTCACAATAAGCCAATCCTGGAAGAATAACACAGGAAGGATCAGCACTATCCGCCAGGATAGATATTAGACGGAACAGACTTTCCTAATATAGTAAGATGAAAGGCAAGCAGGAATAAGAATAAGACTAGCGCAGAGGTGATGTGAGGCAGGATGAGCTTTATATGAAGCTTGCATATGAAATAGTTTTCTGCTTATAGCCTCGACCTCAAAGTGACTAATCTCAAGAATTTTAAAGACTGGACCGTCCTTCCAATAAACTAGTCAATATTGTATTTTTCGCTTCTATATATTTTCTTTTAAATTGAAATAATGTGACAACCTATTTTTGTATGAAACGTAATTTCAACAATCATGTTTTTGAACAAAAGTAAAGGTATTGGACAACAATGGAAATATTATAGCTCAAGAGAAATGGGACTCTGCTGATGGGACAAACTAAGACGAAAAGTACGACTCTGCCCAAACCTGTCATGTTCTAATATGCGCACTCATTTATCAAGTAAACCGACCCTCCCAATAGCATAACTACAAAAGATGTCAGTTTCTGGACTGAAATGTCCATCCTAACCACCTTCCCAAACAAAGGCAGCAACAGTTACATAAAAATGTTCAACAACTCCATGAAAGACAAGTGAAAGTAACATAGAGTATGCATGTGTTCTTAGAAAATAGAAGCATGCATTCTTTATCCTTTAGCAAAATACAAAATCTCCTATGTGATATTCGTGTACATGACCTAGTTTAATTTTAATGACACTGAACAGCAATTGTACCTGCTGCTTGATAAATATCATAAACCGCTACCCTAACGCTGCCACGACATCGGTGCTGAATTGACTAAGGGATGGAATTTAAGATCCATTACTGAATAAAATGCATATGGACACATAAACCTTACCACGGGAAACTCGGTGATATTCTTAATTCTATTCGTGTGCACATTCATGCATACAAAAACACGGAAATAATGGCTGTTCCGTTCTGGATGAATTGAACCACCAAACTGAAATGCCAAGTCTAGCCGAAATGTACTATGCGGCCTATTAGCGTGAAATGCAAGCAATGCAGCACAAATTATCTTATGGGATGAATCTTACCTGGGTTCCCCAATAGGAATTGATCGTTCGTGCAACAAAAGAGAGCATATTTACAAATAATGTTTGATCAGCAAACAGGTCTGAAATCCGATGCTCCACGACTCCAGCAATAATCTACATAACAATTTGATGTTGGTATTGTTAACACCAATGGCATGGAAGTAATCAAAATGTTACAATGAAGTTACCTCCAATTATCATGGGATGCAATCAGTTAATACAGTAAAATAAATCACGCAGTTCAAAATACGTATCATAGCTTGAGATAGTAAGATAGTCCATCCCCTTTGCAAAGTTGGGAAATGCAGCATCTATATCAGTCTTTCATGAAAGGAATAACTTACTTCTGTTGTGTAAAATGTAGTAAACAATCAGGTGGCAGAATTTGTTATCACTTCCAAAATACGGTCATGTGGTTGTTAAATACCCAATTTGACGAGTGGATTTAATACTTTCGTCATCCCCAACCACATAGCAACAACCAAAACAGAAAGAGAAAAAAAATGGAGGGATGAGAGAGTTCGTCCATCTGTGCATCGTGGAAATGGAGGAAAATTCCCCCTTTAGCTTGCAGAAAATCGTTTTGTACTAGCATATACCCCCCCCCCCCCGCCGGGCATCCCAGGACAAATCCTCACAGTAGCAGCGAGGATAAAAATCAGCTATCATATGAAAGATGGTTTAAGCAAGTAAAGATGTACCTGATACCGAAGATTGGCTGATGTCCCAAGAAAGGTCGAGTAAACAACTGCTGTTTTGATTATTGGAGATCTTTTATTCACTTGGCTGTTCATAAGAGCTGGACTCAGTAACCTGCGCGCAGTGAACAGAATATTTGAGGCGGCCACAGCTCCAATACTGGAAATAAATCCAACGCCTGCAAGTTTTAAACCACCAACAAGAACGGATGCAACCCTATGGCCCGAATTCCAGTCCTTCCCAGCAAGATTTTTTTGGAATGCATTATCAGGGATGGACCCCAGAAGACCCTTTAAAGCTCCCATGCTATCAGGTCCATTAGCATCATCAGCAAATGAAAGGAATGACAGTGTAGGGGCAGGAAGCCATACAGTGAAGAAATCAACAACAATTCCTCTGATAGTGTCAGTAACAACATAGTCAAGCTCTTCGAAGAAATTTTCTTTCCGCTTCTCATATTGCGCTACGAGTGTAGTAGTTATTGATATTGATTCTTCTATAGCTAATCTATGTAGGAACTTGGGGTCTGCTAACAATCTCTCCCTGAAGCCCTGTATCAGGATGATGTATGGTCAACTGGAAGCAAATTTTAAAAATTTTAATACGCAATATATCATGCATATGCGCCCTCCAACACCCCCACCCCACCCCACCCACCCACACACAGAGTAAGCAAAGCCGCAAAGCATATATAGCTTCTCCCAAAGCAATGAAAGCTATGAATAATTAATTGAACTATTTGAGTTACAGCTTTTACTTTGCTTGGCTACAAGACAAAAAATGCTACCGACACCACCTCTGCACCAGTTAAAGATAAATGGAACAAAAGAGATACGTACTTACAAATTCAAAAGAAAACGAATAATTCTTTGAAAAATACAGTAATTGAGTGAAGAGACAAAGAAATTGATCTCTATAAACCAACTTCACCTGGAAATGATCAGTAAGTTCTGCAATGAGAGGGTACTGCTCCAGGTCAAAGAAATTTTGCAGTACCTCCGGTGATACCAGACCAAGATCAAGTCCCTTCTGGAGATCCTGATAAATAAAGTGTATGTTTATTTCATGATATGAAAAAAGGAAATCCTTAAGGACTTAAACTCTTAAAGGATGTGCAGAATGCAAAAGAACACAAGCTTCTGACCATCACTTTATCGCTAATTACGTGAACTTCTACCCAATAGTGATTTATTCAACTCAAACTGCTTTACAATAAAAGGGAAGGAAGAAGAAAAAACCACTATATTCACTCAATCTATGACAAAAGAAGTTTAACATCGCTATTAGCATATATCATTTCATCTTCCATAAATCACCAATATGGAACATAGAGTAAATAACAAATCAATAAGAAGCAAACTTGTAAAATGTTACAATGATTTTGACTTGCTTCGAATAAAAGGAGCAACTGTCAACAGATGGTTTCTGTACAAATAATCCAATAGTTAGGATGTTAACTTCAGGTTAAATATCAATGATTGGATGAAAGTTATGTAGCTCCAATCAACTCTTTAGAAAAGAAAATGTTTTAACTTGCACTCCTGTGGCACAAGGACACTGCATATGCAAGCTTACATGAAAGTTGGATAGTTTGTTTATCTAAAAGGTTAATTACAAGTTAGGGCACCTAATTTTGGACCTTTCAGTAAGGCCACCAATCTCCAATTTTGGCCACTTATTACCCTGAATTTCATTTAAACAGTCAAAGTCGCCTCAATGCCTGGTTTTCCGAAGTTCAGGGTGATATGTGACAGACATTAAAGTCCGGTGACCTGTCCATCATGCCCCAAGTTTGTCATAAGCCTACCTAAAATTAAGGCACAATACAAGTTAACCATTTTACTAAGGTAACAGAAAAATCTTTGAGTGCTCGTCATCCACAGTCAAATCATCAACGAAAACAGAACGTTCATGGACACACACAAAACACTGCCGCTGTTTGTAGAGATTAAATTGCAAAAAATAAATGCCGCTAACAAGTTCAGCAAATATTTTTGAAATAAGAAAACTGTGAAAATTTTAGAGGTTCATGCTCTAGAAAATCCACCAAACTCAAACAATACAACTTTCAATACAGTAAGGTGCAGATCACAAGTCCCATTTGGTGCCATATGAGAATACGGAGAATATCCGATCATATATCAAATATCACACTCAAATATCACATATATCACACTCCTTTAATTTTGCTTTCCATCTACTACCCCTATACCTATACACTCACATAAATCAATTCAAACCTTTCACATCACATTCTCTCTCCTCTTTTATTAATTTTCTCCTCACATTCAAACTTTTCACATCACATTTAAATATTATAAATTATATTCAACCTTTCACATCCAAGGGTAAAATAGATATTTACGCAAGAAAACCCATCTACTACATCTCATATTTTGAACATTACCGTCTATTAGCATATCGAACGAAATGGGACTTGTGATCTGCCCCTAAGTCCCAAGCCTACTTTCAATATGCTCAACAGCTCAACATATAAGTATGACTGTTATGAGTTATCCAATAAAGGAAATCAAAGAAGGAAACTTATCCTTAACGAGCATCTAGCAATCTAACCTGGGGTAAGGCATCTCGCCTCCTGCCAGCTGCATTCATGACTCGAGCAATTTCAGCACGATCAAAGCAATTCCTATTGCAGGGTCTGGCAGCAGAATACCACAGGAAATCAGCAACAGGAACCTCTCCCTCCCTCCGAATGTATTGTCGTTCAGGGTCAAGTAATATAACAGCCTGGTTTTTCTTTTGTATCTTCTTTGAAATTCTTGCTGGGACCCCAGTCCCTCTAGATCCATATGAAACATGGCCTGCACCTGTCACCACTACCAGCATTCCAGTAGGTCCTCCACTTGTAACAGCTTGTAAGATAATTTGAGACATAGTATAATCTTCAACAGCTCTAGCTTGCACAGATAGGAATGAACTTGGCCCAAAGGGAGCAGACTGGTTTGGGAAGTTAAAATCCATTGATGATCTTCGCGAGATGGAATTAAAACCCGATATAAATCCTGAACCAGCGGGAGGAGCATATAATTTCCGGTCGGCTTTAGAAAGCCCTCTAATACCTTCAGCTTGGACAGTCCTCAGGATCTAAACAATGTGTAATATACCATAAAGACCACTAAGTTCTTCATTTCACAAATTACAAAGAAAGCACTTAGAAAAGTTTGAATTTTTTTCAATTAATATTACTCAGAGGTTACAATTCTTAAAACTGTAACTAGTTGAGCGTCAACCCCACCCCTTCGCCAAAAGTTATAATAGCAGGAAAATTAACAGATCCGTTGATTAAAGCTATTGCAGTACTAAGCACAAAAACTATAGTGATCAAATCATAATTTATGTCAAAGAGCACATGTAATGATTCCGAAAGGTTATGCAAGCTGGTGGTTCATTGAGCATAACCAACATTACGGTATCAAATTGACTTATCATCCTGGGAAAGTTTATATTATTTTCCAACCATATCCATCTTGCTGGGCTCATGAGAAACATCTCTCTTTGCAATATGCATGCAATAAATATATACTAGTATGGTACTTGGGCGATGCCCGTGTTAATTTAACAATTGATCCAATGCAAAGTTTACTCATAGGTAGGTAATAAGGTTTTTTTAATTTTAAATATAGTCGATAGGGGACAAATAACATGTTAACCTTAGTGATTATGAATGACAATTTTTAGCATTAACATCGATTTCTGATTGCTTATTTCTTGAAATTTGGATCATCATATCGTTAAATATTGATACTAAACTGTAGAGTTACATCAAGTCTTTATATCAAAAGTTAAATCGTCTTATATGGTTGAGAATTGAAGAAGATAATTTAACTGAAACTACATGTACTTTAATATATATATAGTGAGAGAGAGAGAGAGAGAGAGAGAGAGAGAGAGAGAGAGAGAGATTTTTTCTTTCCCACTCAGGAACATGGAGGAAATCCCCCATCTTAGTTAAAGTTACCTTAAGTGGTGTACCACATGCAATTAGCTGGACTCCATTATCACGACAGTAGGTCAAAAGAGGCTCATACTCCTGCCAGCGTTGAGGTGACCAATGTGAAACAAAAGGCTTCAGGGTTTCTCCGTCAATTCTGCCAGCAATACAGCCTCCAATAATCAGTAGTGCAGAAACTAACGGTCAGAAGAAGAAATGTGTCTATGTTTTTTGAGGCCAAACAAAAATTAATTGCTATTTCCAACTCATATTCATGAAAAATGCACACGAAAAATAACATAGTGGTCAGGTAGGAGGTCTCAAAACAATCCAACCATTCTGCACCTCTATGTAGGTTGTGGTATAACTGTGTTTCTTTGATAAAGGTACCTGAGATGGAACAAAAGTGAAACACCTGGCTTAAACTTCTAAATGTAAGGCTCACCACTTCTACAATAATGGTAGAAAAGTGGAGCTAGGACATGCCAGATGTACCAACCGACTCATCTATTAGTGTGTATGGAATGCTGTTTGCTTGCTTCATGTAAAGATAGCCATCATGGAGAGCATGGCATGACTTAATTCTATCCCATCAGTTCAATCCTCAAACCCCATGAGCCATCAAAAGAAAATGATAATAAAGAAAGTAGATTAATGATGGACTAGTCAAGTGATGATAACAATCACTTGGGCCGGCTAAGTTATGGGAAGATAATCCCAGGTAAATAAATAAAATAGTGTTGGGTTGACTCTCAATTATTTGGTCTGTTGCGTGGAGCGCTGGGACGTCTGGCTTGGAGCGTCCGGACGTTGGG
>JAOWAN010000001.1:6376360-6390107 GCA_028566635.1 Lobelia cardinalis
GACGCTATATTGGCGTCAGGACGTCAGCACGTGGCTGTTTTGTATTGGTTGAAAATTATTTTTATTTTCATAATTATATTAATTGATTACAAGTGGCGTTTTTTGATTGGAGGGAATGGGTGTAGAGTCTTGGCAACGAGGCTGAGATTTCGGAGACGAGCTCTCAGATTTTCCCCAAAAATGGGTTACCCCAATGGCAAAGTCTGGGATTGAGAGTCTTGAGACTCTCTCTCAGACTCTCATTTTCCCCGCGTTGGAGATGCCCTTACACACTGTCGTTAACGTAGGTATAAAAAGTAAAAATATATATATACTCTCATTTCTCCCGTCTCGTCTCGTCTCTTCTTTCCCCTTCCAGTACCACGAGATCCGACCGCTGGCGCTTGTCTTTCTCCAGATATGCAATGCCGCCGCTGCCCTCTTCATCCTCCACTATCAATAGTAGGTATAAATCTTTCGATTTTCTCTATCCTCTTTATCTCTCTTTTCCTTCTCATCTCTTCTTTGGAATTCAGATATGCAGTAAATTCAACATATATTTTGCCTCACAACTTGCTTGGGAACTGGGAGGAGTATTAACCGCTCTCTTTTTCTGCTTCTTCATCCTCACCGACTAAACTCTTCCATAATTGTCTTCCATCATCAAGATTTAGCATTTCTGTTTTGCTAAGAAATAAATCTAGAATTCTTGAAGCTTCAATTTGAGTATTTGAAAGCTATTAATTGCTATTGTGATAAAATTTGAAAGGAATATTTCAAAGTCCGTTGATATGGAACATTGAAATTGATATGGAACGAAAAAATATATTTTTATGATTTGAAATTTGAAGCCCAATATTGAAAAAAATGTTAAAACCAAATTGAACCAAAGAAAAATCGATATTCTGATTTTAGAAGTGTTGGTTTGGTTTTAGTTTTTAAAATCTCAAAAATGAGCTTCATGGTTTGATTTCGATTTTACTTAGTCTTAGGGTCACACTTTCAGCAGTGTAGGATGGCTCAGGTGTCCCCTCGAACGAATGCAGCCCAGGAAGAAAATCGCCGTCTAGGCCTTACCTCTTGACATGTGCAAAACCGAACCAAATTGAACTATGTGCAGCCCTAGAGGACTATTCTTTCTGTTGGTATCCAGAAAAAAAGAAAAAAAAAAAAAAAAAAAAACAAGAAACTATTTGGAGTCTTTTGTGTCCACATTTCGTGACTTATAATCCAGAGCATGAAAAAGAATTAAATTATAATTAATGTCATAAAAGTATAAGGATTAATGTGCTAACCTCAGATGTAAAAGGAAAATCTCTATAAATCAACTATAAGATGACTGTCTTGAGTCCTTTGAAAGTGTATACAGAGAGGTACAGTATATGCTTAAAATAAACAGATGCTGGAAGTATTTACAGGAAACCTATTTCAGCTATGATCTTTTGCATATCCACTTGTTTCTTCTGCAACTGTTTCCCACACACTTGCCATCTTCTCTGCATATCCTGCCTGTTAATATGTAACATGCATAATATTATTTCCCTGTTTACCCGTTTGAAAAGGTTTCAAATCATCGTAAAAGAGAACATGGCGAGTTAAACATGAAATCAAATAGTACTACTAATTGCAACCAATGCAAAATCAAGAACTCAACTCGGCCTGCCTTCAAATAACTTGGCGTAGTCTACATCATTTTCCTCCATTTATTGCGAATGCAAGGTCATGACAAGTCCACAACCAATGCAAAAACAAGACAATCTCCAACATTTCCGCCATTGAGCCGCACAAAAGGAAGTTTTTATTTGAACTTAACCTTGCACAATTGATAACACGAATGAAGCTTTCAAATTAATACTTATCCCACAAACAAGTTGTTACGACTCAAGACTGAGTCTCAACTTCCAACTGGTAATTATCATGTTTGGAAATTCCTCTTTCCAGGGGTTCACCTATCCGATGTCCTAGGGAAGCCAAGTCACAGCTCTACAGGCATTAGTGATCGGCAAAACAAAAGATTTGGATGACACCAAGGATACTGCAAACAATAAGGCATCCGAACATTCCAGAAATGAGGAAAATGTTCACGGAAATTATTTACATGTTATATTAACATGTACTGATAAAAAAAATATGATTTTCTTTTTGGCAAAACTATGTGAATTGGCCATGATAATGACTTTATGGCCCAATTCTGACCCTTTTTTTTTCACAGTAATTAGATTTTCTCTGTCAAACATACACAAACTACCTATTTTAAACTAGTCAACAGCCCCTTGAATTAAAGGGTAACTAGGGATTTGCAATCATCTAATGTACAAAGCTCACTGGTGCTCCACAGTGGGTCAGAGATTGGGGCCGTGAAAGCAGTAATGTGGTGTACTATGCTTGTAGTTTGTTGATAGTATTACAAGAATTTGGAAAGTTGTGTGGCTCGAAATTGTCCTTTGCATTTTCTTTTTAAAATTTCAGATATTTCCTCCTATAGGTCAAGGTGCAGTGACCAGCAGGTTGCTCCCAATTGCTAAGTTGGACTATAGTCTATAATGAAATGGCATTATCTATCTTGTGAATCAGATTGAAACCAAATTTTGGATACTTGCTTTTACACCAATAGATGAGCACATCTATGTGGAGTTTACAAACCCATTTATGTTACTGTTTTCCTGCGCCCTGCCCTGCCCTCTCCGAAGCCCAGACAAGGGTCATAAGGATATCTGAACAAAACAGTTGTTTAGCAAGTCAAATGCTACACCTTATTTCTCACAAAATAATGCCTGGGAAGAAACTACAAAAGAGTCCACTGGATTGATACACAGGTATCCAGCAGCCAACATGAACCCTGACCTTCCCTGAAGAAGCCCCACCCCGCAATTTTGGAAGACCCCCATACACAGTGTCAACCTTGGGTAAAAAAAGAAATCACCATTTTGACAATGGACTAAAACCTTGCAGTTCATGCAAAATATAGAAAAAACTAATATCACCTTGGTTGAGGTAAAAATATTAAATAATTACATGCAACAAAGACAAGCCAAAACAATACCTGGTTAACAACAAATCCTTTCAACATGCTAAAGAAGTCTTCATGTCTCTCTTTGTCTAGCCTTTCAAGCTCATTCTTATTGTTTTCCTGCACACATAAATCACCATCAAACCATATGCACACTTAACAATAGTAAAAGAGCAAATTTTATATTGACAACATTCAACCAGTGTCATTAAGATCTGGTCTAATAGAAAGAATAATATAGGCAATACCATCAATACAAGGGAGAATGTCTTCAATATAATGAAAGATGTTCCGAACAAAAATTTTATAACTGTTCTAACAAGTGCCATAGGAACAGTTGTTAGCATTTCCTATTCAATTATATGTAATCCAAAATACCTGTTGAAATGTCTTTCCCCTACCCCTACCCCTAGCTTAAATTATACCAACACAATCAAATATGAAAGTGAAAATAGACAGAGTTTAGATCATAAGTCATATCCGTCGGGCACAATTACATTACTCACAACAGCAATAAAGAGATGAGATTTAACATGATAGCAGCAAAGCAAATGGCTCGGGTGTAAAAAATTATGGAAACAACAGCAAAAATACAGTTACCTTTATCCGCTCATATTCTTTGATTGCACAACTTTTTGCATCCTCAGTAACTTTTACAGTTTCTTTCAACTCATCTATTTTACGAAGCCTAGACCTGTCACCACCAAATATCTTGGATGAAGCAGCTTCAAGCTTTTCAATCCTTGAATTCAAGGATGATATGTCTGACAGAAGAGTCTGTACTGTCAACAAAGCATTTGATCGGTCGGAATATGCATTGTTTACAGCTAACATAACCCCGAGATAATCATGAAGCTTATCCTGCAGTAGGTAGAACAAAGAATGATAAATTTCTGAGTTTTATTCCGTGAAATTCAATAAAAACCACACTGACATTAGCAAATTACTTTGACGAAACATTCATTTTAGTGCATATCACACGGAGCAATAGTATAGAACAAAGTTCAAGAAATAGAAGACTCCAGTAAATTACCAGATGTTTGACAGTTTGTGCATTTAATTCCCGAAACAATCTGCTTGCTTTGACAGCAGCAGTGGCCACATTTTTCATGTCCGCAGCCCTCACTCTCTGTGAGTTGTTTACAGCTTCATCAGTCTCAAACTTGGTTAATTTGACAAAAGCCAGCCCCAATTGCCCCAATGTCTCGCCAATGTCTTGCTGAGATTTAACTAGAGATTCAGCCTACAATACCATAAAAAAGTGAAGAACTTAAATAATGCAAAGGCCAAATTAGGTTGAATGACATCCTTGAATTGAAAAGTTTCTACCCAAATAACTAAAAAACAACATAAAAGCCAATCTATATAAGCCTTGTTTAGCTAGAGAAAATGGCACTCTCATTTCCAGTAACAGCGGACATTTTGTTCTATCATGGAAATCCACTGTTTAGTAACCAATAAACTTTGCCCGGAAATAACTCATTGGTAACAGTGAAGATTACATGGACATTCATGACTTGGACTTATTTTACCAGTAATATCCATATAAGTTTCTCATTGTTTCATACACAACCATCTAAGATAGATAAAAACATTTGGAGAAACATCCAGTAGACCCCAAAATTATAAGTAAAAATTGGGTGTAATAAAATTTTGAAATCATATTACGATTCTCCCTCCACCCCACCTCAAGAGGTACACTTTGAGTCGGTAACTAAGTGCACAAATTAAGAAAAGCTTCTAATTGTTTACACTCCAAATTTGACATCTGACACTAGTAGCAGTTAGGACAGATACTGAAACAGAAGTTCAAGACCTAGGCTGAACAGGAGTTTCAAAGGTTGAAATGGAACGATACAGATTACCAAGTTACAACCAAGAAGTCTAAGCACAAACCATAATCAAAAGCAAGGTCAAAAGGATTAACAAACCAGCACCTATCGTGGAGGACTCGGTCAATCTAGATAATGCTGCATTCCAACGGCTCAAAGAAAGTAGAGATGTGGTAGAGAGGATTTGCGGCCAGCACCAAGGATCATTGAGCCATGGTAAGGGGTAATGGCTGGAAATATGAACTAAGTGGGATTAACAGTAATAGTATAAGGTATTTTGTGCCTCTGTCCCAAAAAGAGTAGCCATATTTCTTTATAGAAAAGTCAACATAAGACGACATCAATTACCATTCAACATACATTTGTATGTTATAATTCTAAAAGTTCGATCATTCTAAACATATTAAGTAACCTATCAATATCAACTTTTCTAAATTCGATAAGACGGGTAAATATTTGTAAAATTTGGTCAAAGGACCACAAATAATCAAAAATGGGAAAAGAATTGGGCAGGCGGGAGTACTATTTAAAGGTTGGGGGCCAAGTTTTGTAACAAGCGTTCATCATGTCACACATCAAGCTCCTTGTTCTTCATTTTGACGAAACTTACATCTACTCGAGCTCAAGGAAGGGAAACACCTTATTTCCACCTAGTAATTCCTATCTCCTTTGGATCCGAATATCATATGAAAACGCTACCTAAAGATCTTTCTAGTCAGGTATGAATTCGGAGATATCTTCAGAAGCTTCTTCTTTTATGAATATTTGTTTGCTCGCAACTCTTTTACTTAGTTGTCTTTGCTCTCGGTCCAATTAAGTAATTGTATCCCTTTACATACAATTCTCCAAGCACAACTCTGTGGTATATTTTTATACTTAGGTGAGTTTCTCTGAGCTGCCCATCTAGGTAAAACCAAAAACTTCAACACTTGATAGAACTAGATTAGGTGTGACATATTATCTTCACTTATTCAACCCAAAGAAGATTTCTTTAGAAAGAGGAATCCCTTTCACGCATACACTTAGATTATCGGTCTACGATCTGAAGTCTGCCAATATAGTAGTGTTGTCTTAGCCTTGTATTGAGAAACAAAGACTAAAATAGTCAGTTGGACTTCAAAGAGGGAAACCTCAGGTCCTCAGCCCTTTGTCAAATGCTTAAGAAGTTAGTGTCTGACCAAGCCATTCTAGACAGTAAATGATATGAATCCTAGTTTGCTACGGGCTCCGGAAGTTTGGTATTAATTGGGACACTCTTATTCTAATTTCTCCAGACAAAAGTTTGTGGCACGCCCTAAGCATTCATCATGACCAACAAGGATCATTGTCTCTGGCGCATAGTTATTAAAGGCGCGCCTAGGCGCTAGGCGCAGGCGGGCGCAAGGTTGGCGCCTTGGTAGGGCTAGGCGGGGCGCTGTTCGTTAGGCGAGGGCCTTGGCGCGCCTAAGCCCTAGGCGTGAGCCTTGGTTTAGTGCACCTAGGCTCCCGGAGCGATTTGGGCTTAAAACTACGCCGTTTAGGCAATTAGTTTAGTCAAAATAACCTAGGGCTGAACAACCACAATCAGTCTGCGACGAGTGAAGACACTGAAGGCAAGGAAAATCTTGAGCGACTCTTCCTTAGGCATCGCTACTTAACACCGATGACCTCTAACCCCCGGCGACCTTCATCTACCACCAGCGAGCTCAGGTCAGTCTCCTTTCTTTTTTTTTTCTTCTTTGTTTTTCATTCCTTGCTTTCTCTTCTCTTCTTCTGAATTCTACCCTTCTTTCTTCTCTTCTTCTACCCTTCTCTTCTATTCTTGCACCCTTCTCTGTTCTCTTCTTCTACCCGTCTCTGTTCTCTGTTTTTTTTTTTTCTTTTTGTTATGATTATGTTTTGAACATCTTTTTTCTATCTATGACTAATAGTGTTGTTCGATTCATTACTTGCATTTAATTTATTGCTTATGTTGATGTTGTATATAACGCGCCAGCCTTGCGCCTAGGCCCCGGGCACACTTTTTGCGCCTTCGTGCGCCTTTAATAACTATGCCCTGCCGAACCTACATCACCTTTAAGGAGGCAGTTGACCCCTTTTATTTTTGCAAGCACGCCATTTTACCACCTTAAAACTTATGGAAAATGTTTTTAACACTAAAAATATAGGTATTATTAATTTATGGCCCCTTTTGTTTCAGGAAAAATAGAGTTAAATTTCCTAAATTCGTGACCCCCTTGTATGACAAATTGAGAATCGTAGGCTATTTTTATACTCATTAGAATTGACCGCCTTTTGTTAACTTTTGGGATTCGCCGCTGAACATGGCTAAATGAGATGTTCAACGGCAACGCTACCATTACATTATGTGGCACCTATTCAAAGCTAAGTTGCTTTGACATGATTATTCAGTGCCACAAGTTAAGGGGTATTAAATTAAAGTCAATAGGTTAAGAAGCAAGTTCCTAAAATTCGAATCTATCGGTTCAAATGGGAGAGACCAGAAAGGAAAGAAACATATGGAGAACAGCAATCGTATCACCTGTGGAGTTTCTAATGAAGGGAAGTGGAAAAGAATGAAATCTTGAATGTATGGACAAAAGATTATACAATAGTCTATTACATCGATGAGTATGTACTGCTCAAACATTTATTGGACATGGGGATAGCCCAGCCATCATTACTCTCCAATACTTTCTTCCTTTATTTTTTTTATATTAAGGGGTATAGGAAGGGAAAGGACAATAGATCTTAAGCTTTGTGAAAGCTAGTAGTCCACCTGAGAGCCATCCCTTAGTGCTATTCCTGATCAACACTCTGACAAACATTTTCTGCCCAAATGAGGTCATTTTATTCCATTTACCCTATCCTAAAAGAGTTACCTAAGGTCTACTTGATTTCTGTTCATTTCTACTAGCAGTTCCGAAATGCACTATAATGCTTAATGACATTCCCTTCCCTACCCTTCCTTTATGCCTTTCTCTTATCAGCATGCTTTTTCAATGGCAAGGCTCATGTTCGAAGGAATGTAAGCATATAAGAGTGACTCTTTGTAGATATTACGTAATTTTTATATGTATGACAAGATGGAAACACCCAAAGAACAATAATCTGAAGATTCCAAACAACCTATCGTAACACTCATCTCAGAGAAGGAGATAGAGCGATGAAGGAACAAGATGATATCAGGAACACTTCAAGATTCCTAGAATTTTAGAAATAATATGGTTCCTTCATGCATGACTCTCTAGATTGCTGTTGGCATACATGCATGTAGGTGGTACGTAAGGCTGCCAGGACGCTGTCAGACATCAAAATAGATGTTTTACTCCCTCCTTTCCATGCAAAGAGTCTAACTTTTGAGTTCTAATTGTTAGTTTTATTACACTTTGACCAAGGATACAAATGGATGTACTTATTTTATTTTTTAAACCAACTATTTTAATTCATAATATTTTTCAATATAGCCTGTGTTCATTAAAATATTCTCACCTAAAATGTAAAACAAGTATGTCAAAATTTGATTTGACTATCTCATGTTGAATCTTCGAAAAGGAAATCAACGCTTTTGTTGGAACGAGTGAGTACTACTGTACTAGGATAAAATACAATATATCGATGTTTCCAGAGAAGATACAAAAGTGAAATAACATTCACTTTATTCATTTGGAAGCAGTTTGGTTTCTAGAACTAGAGACCTGCACTCAAATTATTGTGCGATTTTTAACAAAAGCTTCCATTGGTAAGCAGATATTAGATTTATTCATCGTCTTTTTTGCCTCTTTCTTTTCCTTTTTAAGATTATAAAGGATTTGTGTACTTTTTACGTATCAATTGTTAAAGCAAGTGTAATGTGGAACTGAAATCTTTATGGTACACCATTTTTGGTTGTGACTTCAAACATGATTCCAAATACCAATAAAAAGGAGGCCTTATACTAGTTATATAATCTTGTGTGTTCCCTTCCAGCACATATAAGTTACCAACTTACCAACTTTACATTCTACAAAATCCATAATTCAGCTTGGGCGACCTATAAAGAACACATGTCTTCAATTTTTACTATGAATACCTCCTAATCACCGCCAAAAACTGTAAAATAGGGTCAATTAGAAGGTTCGTCAACTTTATCACCAGCCAACACCGTAAAATAGGAACAATTAAGTAGGTTTGTCAACTTTACCGGCCAACACCAACAATCTCTCCATTATTAGTTCAAATTGACAAGGGCTAGAACCCATAATCAATCTTAGATATGTTATTATTCGCAGTCAAGACCAATCTTAGATATGAATTCTTCACAATGCATGCTTAGTTCTTGATTCATGGTTTGAAAGTGCATGACTGAGGTAGCCAGAAAGCGAAACAAAGAAAAAAACTCAACCAACCTGCATAGATACATTACTAAGCTGCTGCTCGAAATCCTGCAACTTCTCCCTCTTCTCCAAAAACTCCTTATCCTCCTCCACCACAGCCGGCTTCGTGCCTCCCCAATCATTAGTAACAGACTGCTTCAACTCCTTAAACAGTCTCAACAAATCCCTCCCACCTTTAGCCGGCTGCAAAACCTCATTAGGATCCACAGTTGCCACCGTAGCCTCCCCAAACAACTGCCTCGGCAACTTCACAGCCCCGTCAAGCATCCTCGACGCCACATCCGTCGACCTCACCAACGGCAGCTTCCCTTGCACCTCCAAAAACACTCTCAATTCCTCGCTCCTCCTAATCACCGGATGTGCCGCCAGTTTCCTCAAGTACTTCTCCAAGGCCACTCTCCTCTGCTCCACAAACTCCTGCTTCTGCATCATCTGCCCCTCCACAACACTCTTATCCGGCCGAAGCGGAATGAAAAAGCCTCGATACGACTCAGCCAACCGGTCGGAAAGAGTAACGACGTCTTTAAACCGGCGCCGGACGCTGAATTCCGGTCCGGAAAACTCCGGAAGGTTGGTCCAGGTAGTAATCAAATAAGTGACGTAATTATCCTGCTCCTTTTGCGGATCGGAGACGGAGATTCGGATGAATTCGGAGCTCGTAGACGGAGATAATGCGCCGGCGGTAGATGAGGTGTGGCCGTTGAGTTGAGTAGCGTGGTCGCGGTCAAAGGATCGGAAGACGGCGTCGGCGTAGGAAGGGGGGTCGAGGAATGAATTGAAGGAGTTAGGGTTCTGGCGTGGGGAGTGGACGACGGTAAGTGCGGATGGAGGAGAGGGATGATCGTCGGTGGGGATTTCAGCGAAAGGTAACGGGGACATGACGACGGCGTCGTTCAGAGTGAGGGATTCCGTTGCTTCTGGGGATGTGCGGAGGCGGGCTTCTTCGAAGCCCTGGTTTTCATAGCCCATCATATTTGTACAGATTTGGGGGAAATTCGTTGGTTGAAGAACACGCGGCGGTGGAGGTGGAGGAGACTGTGGCGGAGTTGCATGTAGTTTCCGACACGACAAGTGTGTGTGTGTGTGCGCGCGTGACTCTCTGGCAAGCTTCCCTTTTTTCCTTATTTTTTGTTTTTGCGGTTAGGTAACAGCTGGGTGTCTTTCTTGTGAAAATCAATTGCTTTGGAAATTTGTGAATAAACTCAAATCGTATAAAATGAGGGTTCCTTTTCCAGGTGATAATATTTCTTAATTATGGTACTTATAAAAAAATTATATAGTAATTGAAATTGATCCCAAAAATGAAATTAAAATTTTATATAATCCATTTCAAGTGATTGAGCTTAAATATTTATTGCTGTTGTTGTATTCAATGGTACTCAGTGCCGTAAATCAAATTTATTAGGTTAATTAAGATTTTGGTTTGAGCTGAACTTGCATTATGGAATCGTAATTTTCTTGATATGGTATATAATCTCTTGTGGCATAATTTTTTAAGAATGATACGATCATTTTTTTTCAAATAAAACTTTTAAAAAATAACATAAAAAGTGACACACCATTTAACACAGTAGATATGCCCGCGAAAGCATATCTCCATTTGCAAAGTCATACATGAGTTGGACTTTGAATTTTAAGTTCAAATGGAAGATACTATAAGCATGTCTCTTTTTTCTATTGAAAGTTGAATTTTCAATATTTTTAAACAGAAGAATTATTTTAAAACTTTTTCAAATTTTAATTTTTTTAAAAGAAAAATTTTTGATATATTTTCCTAATATAAAATCACGGGGAAGACGATACTTTATTTATAAAAATGCAAAAGTGCCGATACAAAAACTTGTGCTAGCATTTCTGGACTGGAAGGCCTAGGCCATTAGTGAATCAATAGATCAATGGCCTTCATTCCCTGGGCTCGAGCTCGGGCTTGTTCTTGGTCTTGGGTTTAAAGTTCTTATCTCAGGCATTGCCACTATGATAGCCCAATATGTGACAAGGGTTTAAATTATTTCTGTCCAAATTTATTTTGGGAGCGACTATTTGTAAAACACATAAGTACTTAGTTTAATACACAAAATTTTATGACAAAATTAACCTTTATTAAAAAGTCTTTTATACCCTAATCTAAATCTCCATAATATTCTGGGTAGTAGATAAAGATAAGCCCCGGGATAATGGTAATATCAATGTTTACAGCATAACTTTTGTTCAGCCTAATAAACCGCTTTCGACGGAATTGATGCCACTGATTTGCAATGGTAATAGTGCTGGTGAGATAGAGGGTTTTGATTTGAAGTGTAATACGATTGGTAGAGATAGTGATCTTAATCCTGTGTATGGAGTTAAGAATCTTGGTAATGGAAAGGAGTTTGTAGTCAATCAGGTACAAGAGGAAGATACCTGGAACAAAAGTTAGAATCGACGGACATTTGATTATGGAGAAAATCGAGATGTGTGTTGGCCATTCCCCTATTAATCGAGGATTGATGAGACGAAATGGGGATAAAAGTTTATCAAATTAGGAAGAAGAAGATGAAGAAGAGAGTAAAATATAATTAAAAAATTAATTTGTTAAGATTAGTATTATTATTTTAAGAGAGGAATAAAATAGGAATATGAGTATTTTAAAGTTAGTAAAATATTTAAAAAATGTGTATTATATATAATTGTATACTATACTTAGCACTTGTGTGCTTTGTATAAATAATTCTTACACAGTGCAATTATCGATACAATTTATGCAATAAGATACCGACTTTACCCTTCTTCACTAATACTCTCGGGCCAATTGATAATCGGTACAATTTATGCAATAAGATACCGACTTTACCCTTCTTCACTAATACTCGTTTGATAAGGGGCATGGGATTAGGGGTATAAGTAGTATAATTAATGAGACCACTATTAGTGAGGCCACTAATAATATCTCCCCTACCCAGGTATTAATAATAAGGGTAAATAGGGGTATTAGAGCCTAATTCGGTTATACCCTTATTAATTAATAATTATAATAAATGGCTATCAAACATCCATCAAAATTATTAATAATACTATCACAGGTTAATGACATCTATCAAACAACTCGCCAATTGATAAGGGTTATTAGATGATGGCAGCATAATTAATAATTTTGAAAGAATGTTCGATAGGCTTTTAAGCAAATTATTAATTAATAAGGCCCAATCCAACTGTTATCCCCACAATTACATAGATTTTGGTCAGAAAATTGCCATGTAGATATAATATGTAAAATAAAAAACACAAAAAGAAAATGGTATAACTTTTGATTTAATGTGACTATCCGTTTGGTAGAGGCCACAAATACTAAATAGTATTATTAATAAGTTTAGAGTAGTATTTGATAGCCATTTAAAATAATTATTAATTAATGAGATAAATTTATATTAGACACTAATACCCTCATTTACCCTTACCTTATTATTAATACGTAAATAATGAGTGATATTATTAGTGATCTCACTGATAATAATTTTACTAATAATATTACTTATACCCTTTAATCTCATACCCCAATCAAACGACTAAATTTGAGATCTAAATTTTATTATTAATACCTAGATAATGGTTGTATTTTCTATACTCCGTATAACAAAAACACGGGATAGAGGCTTATTTCACTACAAACCACTTTTTCGTAGAAACCGTACGAACCAGTTGTATTTTAGTGCATTTTTGTTGTATGTTAGTTATATGTCTGTATTTTGTAAAATAAAGATCCAACACAATAAATTTTTTAAGAAAATCAACTAAGATACAACAAAAATATACTAAGATACAACATATTCGTAAATATACAATAAACTAACTAAGATGCGAAGATACAACTAAAGCGTAATAACATACAACGTGGTCTTACTAAGATACAAAAAAAAAAAAATGGATACAACAAGATTAACGAAGATACAACAAAAAAGTACGAAGATACAACGATTTGTACGTTTGTACGATATTTAGGGTTTGTATTTGATCATTTTCCACACGGGATAAACTGTCAAGAGTTTTGTTTCCAATAGTACCCTTCGATATTACTATTACCTGCCCGGTAGTATGTGAATATATAAAATTAAAGCTTGGTAGAAGCAGGGGTATTCAAGGAAGAAAGTTATTATACCAGTGCTATGACTATCAAACATCGGATTACGTAGTACCAAGACTAAGCTATATTAATTGTTGTATTATCAAACATAAAATTATTATTAATTATTATTAATGTCCTCAGTAATAATACTTGTTTAAACCCCTTATCCTGTACTGTCTTTAACAACTACCCCCATGCATTACTTCACTCGATACGCACAACAGATTAGGGGTGTAAGTCCAAATCGCCCAAATCGACGACCGAACCGAACCAAACCAAATCGGCGAGTTTGGTTTGGTTTCGGCCGACAACGGTTCAGTTACGGTTCGAAAAAATATCAAATCGCACGGTTCGGTTCGGTTTGCGGTTTCAACACCTCAAACCAAACCGAACCAAACCAAACCAAACCGATATCTAATATATATGTATATTTTTATATAAACCCCTCATATTTCAATATTATATTTATATA
>JAOWAN010000001.1:6397996-6417047 GCA_028566635.1 Lobelia cardinalis
AATATATATTAAGTTTTAATTTAAATATACCTAGTTTAAAAATAATTGTGATCAACTATATTAAAGTTTGATTTTTTATATGAAATTAATCAATATTTTTAAAATATTTTTTATATTTTATTTTTATAAAATTTATAAATTAATTGAATTAATCAATAAAATGGATAAAAGGGTAGGCTCTGTATAATGGCCAAACGTGAGGGGGACAACAAAATTTGGCCAAACCACAGGGGTGGGCGATGCAAATTACCCATTATTGAAGATACCAAACAAGTATTGGTGACCTAACGAGCTCTAAGAGAGCTCGAGAGTCAGGTCATAACAATCAAAAGACAAGTACTTAGCCAGATATGGAGGGAACATCTTCATTACAGGCGACCTCTCTTGAGATCTCGTAGAGAGGTCGACCTATGTTATCTTACTTCGCGAGATAAGGGAAGGTGATCCTCCCTGACGCAACCAATATCAGACCTCGCATGGAGGTGAAGCCTCGTGCGAGCATGATCTTATTTCTCGCTAAAAGAGCCTAGTTCTAAGCGACCTATTTGGCTCCTGCGAGCAGTCTAGCTCAAAGAGTTCGTTTTCAAAGGGGAAAAGGCCTTCATTAATGAGGGAATATCCTCAGAAAAGTATTTTTCATAAAGAACTCTGATTGAGTTACCTTATCTGCAGATCAATATGAGTCCTTCCCAGATTCTATTTCCTACAATAAAAGAAGGCGGCCAAAGGGTCCTTCTTCTTTAAGAATTCAGCATCTTCAACACCTATAAATAAGGTTCTACACCTGTAGGCAAAGATACGCACAATATTTCCCCTAAACTCTCCCGTGAATACTTTCTGATGTTCCTCAGACTTGAATCTTACTCTCACGCCGGAGCTTGTTTGGTAGGGAAACCCCCTATCTCATAGTAACGGTCTTTGTGTTGCAGGTCCTGTTGCTGCCTAGATCAACAGCCTTCAACCATCGCAGTGCTCAACGAAGATCTCAGAAAAAATCATGCATCATCAATTATAGTTGATCAATTTATGCAATAATAACGGAGATTACAGCTTGCTAAATATGTGGTATATCAAATATGAGGATTAATTTACTCTCTTTTTTTTTTGGGAAAAGTGCAACAAAAATCACTCTAATTATATCGATTTTTTACATTTAGTCACCGAAGTATTTTTTTATTATTTGATGTCATCGAACTTTCATTTTTCTGTTGAAAGGTCATTCCGTTACATTTTACCGTTACTAGTTCGTTAAGTTTCATTTTCTGAGGGGTAAAATGGTCCATCATAATAAAATTATAATTTTAAAGCAAACCATTGTGAAACTTTCAAAATATAAAGGTTATATTTGTAATAATTAATAAATAATAAAAAATATGTTTTATTTATTTAACATATAAATAAATCATATAGTTTATAAAATATGAATTTATATATTTTTAAGTTAATAGTATAATTACCTAAGTAAATTTATAAAAAAATGGGGAAAAATCAAAATAAAAGAAAATTCAAACCTCTCTCATCTTCATCCTTTTCTTCATCCTTAATGGTAAATTATTTTTAAAATATTTTTTACTTTAATTTATATAAAAAATATATATAAATAAATCCCTAATTCCCTTCTTAATCAAATCAACCGCGACCCTCATCCTCATCCCCTCACCACCGAATCAAAAATCCCTTTAGCACGATCTAAACTCTTTGAACTCCAATAGAAGCTGAATTAGTCAAAACACAAAACCTTTTTCGATTATTTCAAGTTTTTCTTAAATATAATGACCAAAAATAAAATCAGTTAAGACACCTAAAACCCTGAAATTTACATGGAGCAGATACATTAACCGTGACATCCACAACGACAATGACTCAAGTCAAATAAAGTAAAAAGCCAGTTGGAAATCAATCTTAGCAAATGAAAAGAAACCCAAAACATTGAATTGGATTGTAATTGATTGACATTCTGTCACAAGCTGTCCCTCTCTGTAATTGAATTGGAACCAATCTTAGCAAATGAAAAGAAACCCAGAACAAAATCAAAACAGAAAACCCATGAAACCCCCACAAACTTTGTAGAAGGGTTTTGTATTTTTTGCTGAAAACGATGGAACAAACGCAGAGATTATTCAAATTGGGCGTCAAATACCCTTCTCTCACGCCACCAGTACGTACTAGCACAACACCTTCTCTCACGCCACCACCGCACCACCATCTCCCACTCTGTTGGTGCAGCTTGAAAGGAGGATGAAAGGAGTTGGGCGGTGGAAGAAGAGAATCTTGAGAGATTTGCAGAACCCAAATTTTTTCGGGGCGAGAGAGATGGAAGGAGAGAAGGGACGGGGAAGAGAAAGAAGGGGGTGGCTCCTCAGTTCTAAACCGCTCCATATTAAATCCCTCTATTTGGTGATGGAGTTGGCACGACCTTGAGAAAGATGGTGGTGAAGGTCTTTTTGGTGGTGGTGGTCGCCGGATGCGTTGAGGATGGAGATGGTGGTCGTCGACAACTGTTGGTATGGGGAGAGATGGAGAGTCAGTTAGGTGAGAGGGATAGTGAGAGATGAGGGAGTGGGCCTACGGGTGTTAAGGTAGGTTAGGTTAGCTTTGTAGAAAAATATGATTTATTTTTATATTAAATTAAAGAAAACATATTTTTCTTTTTATTATTAATTATACAAATATAACCTTTATATTTTAGAAGTTTCACAAAGCACTTTTTGCTTTAAAATTATAATTTCACTCTGATAGACTATTTTACCCCTCAGAAAATGAAACTTAACGACCTACTAACAGCAAAATGTAACGAAAAAGCTTTTCAACAGAAAAATAAAAGTTCGATGATGATAAATAATAATAAAAAAAAAAACTTCAACAACCGAATGTAAAAAATGAGTATAGTTGAGTGATTTTTCTTGCAGTTTACCCTCTTTTTTTTTAACCGAGATTTTGAAAATTATATAGATCTAACGAAAACAAAGTATCAATGATAATGTTTGATGAAAAAATAGGGAAATTAAAAAGATGAAGAAGACATTTGACAGGTAATTCTTAGTTCTACAACATGAGTTCGAATCTTCTGTCCCATTTGATGCTTTACTTACTGTTTTATTTTTCTAAAATCTCATATAAGTCATTTGAAAGATAACCTTAAAATTATAAATTTTAAATTTTAACATGTGTCAATTTTTAAAGGCTATGAAACCAAAAAATGAGATACCAAATCAATAGGAAAAACCCAACTTCCACCTTATTTCCTGTTAAATGCGATTTCCATCATCAAAAACTTTTGTTCCATTTTCAAGATTCAACATTAAACTCTGTACCAAACATAACCACTTAACCTTTTTGATTCTCTCACAATTTGTTCAACTATCTAATAATCCTTTCTTTTTAACAAATCTCCCATGCATAATATATAATTTATGTATGCTTCATTGTTAAGAGACTAACAAAGTTGTCACGTCCCTCCTGATCCTGATTAATATTACTGTTAATTTTGACCTTTGAGTTGATTCGCTGCTTAGTTGACCCCTTCAAAGTGTTCGTCGGTGGAAAAGCAAAAGCAAAAAAATAAAAATAAAAAAATTATATATATATACATGTACAATTATTTTTGTAACGATTAATTCACATTTCTACCTACGGATTGGTTTCCTCACGAAACGCGCACAACGAGGATGGAAAAGGCAAATGAGTAAAAATGACCTTCCAGACTTCCAGACGAGAATTGTTCTTCCATTCCATTTTTTAATTATATCAAAGCATTTGATGGGAAGGAAGGGAAAGAAGGTGACGTGGCTCAAGCAGTAATCTTAAAAAAAAAAAAAAACAATCAAAAGTTTGTAGGTCAACTATTCATGGGACAGCCTACCAAACATGGGACATAATTAATGCTTAATTTGTCAATTTAGATTCAGCTCTTCTAACAGAATTGCAGTTAGATGAATCAAAACCCTCCCTCCCTCCCTCCCTAGTACAACAACAACAATATCCTCCTCCTCCTCCTCATTCCTCACCTAATGACGATGACTTTTTCTCCCCCACACGAGTTCCACTTTTGGGCATCCATACCATACATAACAACAATCCACACCCAATCTTTTAAGTAAAACCGAAATTAATTGTCAGACTCCGAAAGTTTACCCTTTATTCTAGAACAAATGACTAGTATTCCATATTTCCCTCCTGTAAAGTTCTCGCTAACCTCAATTATCATAATTGTTTTTTTTTTTTTTTTTTCCTTTCTTTCCCGCAAAATAAGAACTAAACAAAAACGCGATTTGTTCAATGGCTCATGATGATAAGATTTGTTTAGAACATGCATGGAGGTCAGATAATTAAGCCTTTTATGGCGTGATATTTTTGCCTATAATGATGATGCGTTTACGACATTGATCTCAAAAGAAATGATGTTTTCTTTCTAGATGTGCTTGTCCCACTCCGACAGACTCAAGACTATCAATGACCAAGTTTACGACACTTAAAAGAGTCGAGTTCCACTCGAGCTGAGCAACCTATGGTCAAAGCTCAACTGATTTACACCCAAGTCGAGCTTAACTCGAACATAGCTAAGGCTCGTGGTAAAATGGACTCACAACTGATAATGTTTGAGTACAATTTTTTTGGGTATTTTTGGCACTATTAATCAAAGTTTATGTGTCGGGCAGAACTAACTCACTTCAGATATTGACCTTGAAATTGTGCTCAAGTTATAGGGTCTTCCACTTCCAAAGCTCGAGGACTAGGAGTCAAGGTATGAATGAGCCATGTTCAAGCCAAACTCGTGGCCGTGAGCTTCATTTACAACCCTAGCACAAAGTTGGAGATGTCATAGAAATTCCTTCAATGGGTGGACAAAGATTGACTTTGCCAAGTACGGGAGTATTAAAACTTCAAATATTAAATTGTGGAGTTATGAGCCATCCAGATACATGCACGACAAAGATACCAAAAGTAGTCATTTGTTACGAGTGAAATTATTTTATCAACTTTTTTAATAAGCCAAATCACTAAAGTCATGAATTAAAGCTTTGTGATTGATAAAACATAGTTTAAAAAATTATATACTTTTTGAAATTTTGACCCTTAAGAAAGCAAACTTGTGAAGCAAGAGTAGCAGAAATTGATCACCTTGATAGGCCAGTGGGTGCACCAACTCTGATGGTGTTGAACTTAGTTAACCATGCATTCTGACCATCAGGCTAATTCAAAACCTAATCTGCCCACCTCAAACAACCCTCTCCATCACACTTTTTGGCTATAAAAGGAACTCTTTTCTCTCCAACTTTCACAAGAAATCTTACAGACTAAATTGTACTTACCATCACTCAACCTGCGGAGGCCACATTACAATGGAGTCCTTCAACCGCATTGCAAAACTCTTATGCTCTTTTTTCTCCTTGAGCTTGTTGCTTCTGTTTGCAAATGCAGTGTCTTTGGCACATGCAAAAACCCACTACCATGACTTTGTTGTATGTATTTGCTTCTCATCTCTCAGCCTTTTTTCCTTTTGTGATCAGCTCAGATACTAACAATTTGGCATGGAACAGGTACAAGCAACACCAGTGAAGAGGCTGTGCAAAACCCACAACACTATCACGGTGAATGGGCAATACCCTGGACCAACTTTGGAAGTGAACAACGGCGACACACTAGTGGTCAAAGTTGTCAACAAAGCTAGATACAATGTGACAATTCACTGGTAAAATATTCACTAGCCAATTAATAGCTGCTTGTATTTCATATTTATTCTCATTACTCACTAGCATACTCTTTCAGGCATGGTGTTCGACAGATGAGGACAGCATGGGCAGATGGACCAGAATTCATAACTCAATGCCCAATTAGACCAGGAGCAAGCTACACCTATAGGTTTACAATTCAAGGACAGGAAGGAACCCTTTGGTGGCACGCTCATAGTTCATGGTTGAGAGCCACTGTTTATGGAGCTCTAATCATTCATCCAAAAGAAGGAGATTCTTATCCATTCACTAAGCCGACGCGTGAAACGCCAATTCTTCTAGGTACATCCTGTACTAAATGACATTAATTGTTGTCATGTATTAACCTACAGCTACAATTTAGTAATTAATCTTAAGGGCCACCCATTGGTAGACTGCAGCTTCACAAAACTACCTTAATCTCTTCCCACGCCCAAAACGAGAAAAGAAAAACACACTAGTTTCGGCACTTGCCAACTTGATTATAATTTAGAACAGCATATTGCAAATATGGATACCTTAAACAACAGTATGATAATCAGGTGAATGGTGGGATGCAAACCCCATTAACGTCATTAGGGAGGCCACGAGAACAGGAGCAGCTCCAAATATCTCCGATGCATATACCATCAATGGTCAACCTGGTGATCTTTATAACTGCTCCAGCAAAGGTTAGCTTCCAGCATATTGATTAGCTACTCTGTTCTGCTTTAATGCTATAGTGTCAAGATTCAAGATACTGATATGCTGTTTTTATTTGTGTACATAGAGACTGTGATTGTACCAGTGAGCTCCGGCGAGACCAACCTCATTCGCGTAATCAATTCTGCCCTAAACCAACAGCTTTTCTTCAAAATTGCCAACCATAAATTCACAGTTGTTGGAGCAGATGCCACCTATGTGAAGCCCTTCACCACATCAGTCCTCATGCTTGGACCAGGTCAAACCACAGATGTACTCGTCACAGCTGACCAGCCACCAGCTAGATACTACATCGCAGCACGTGCCTATGCCAGTGCCCAAGGCGCACCTTTTGACAACACTACCACAACAGCCATTCTTGACTACAGTAACACCCCTTGTTCTACATGCAGTTCTTCCAAACCCGTGCTCCCCACTCTACCTGCATTTAATGACACCACCACTGCCACTGCCTTCACCACCAGCTTCAGAAGCCCTAGAAAAGTAGAAGTCCCTACCGAAATTGACGAGAGCCTCTTCTTCACAGCTGGTCTTGGAATCAACCAATGTCCACCAGGTGCCAGGGCACGGAACTGCCAAGGTCCAAATGGAACACGCTTCACTGCCAGTATGAACAATGTATCCTTCGTACTCCCATCCAACTTCTCCTTGCTTCAGGCCCATCAGCAAGGTATACCTGGGGTTTTCACCACAGATTTTCCAGCTGCTCCACCTGTGACATTTGATTACACGGGTAACGTGAGCCAATCACTCTGGCAACCTATTCGTGGGACTAAGGTGTACAAGTTGAAGTACGGAGCAAGAGTGCAGGTAGTGTTACAGGGAACAAATATCTTCACAGCTGAGAACCACCCAATTCATCTTCACGGGTATGATTTCTACATCATTGCAGAGGGCTTTGGGAACTTCAACCCCAAAACTGATACGGCTAAATTCAACCTTGTTGACCCACCTCTAAGAAATACAGCTAGTTTACCTGTCAAAGGATGGACAGTAATAAGATTTGTTGCTGATAATCCAGGTACGGACAATAGTGAAAAGTGATATATTTCTACTTTAGTTTAGTTTACTAATATTCTCTTTGGCGCAAATGCAGGAGTCTGGATTATGCACTGCCACTTGGATGTTCACATCGGATGGGGATTGGCTATGGCTTTCCTAGTAGAAAACGGAGATGAGGTTTTGCAGACCTTGGAGCATCCACCAGAAGATCTGCCCGTGTGTTGACCGTCAACAACTTCCTTCCTTTCCATCACCCGAAAAAAATGCCTCTAAGAGGGAAAATATTTTTCTGATCTTAGGATGCGAGTTCAATATTGTTTTAAAATTTCCCCACATTGGGGCTAGTTATTTGTTTTCTTTTACCCTATTTTTATTTTTGATACATAAACATCACCATCAGAAGGTGCCTGCTTGTAGCATAGTATGATGCCCTTTACAAACGTACCTTCATGTATATTTGTTAGGGCCATATTGTTAGTTGAGGCAATGAGTAACACATTATTGTTTTGTTTCTAATATGATTTCAGATTTTCAGTATTTGATTAGTTTCCCAAGAATTTATATCAGTGTTTAGCAAACAAGCATGCATGATGGTATCTCTAAATTTTCTGTTAAGCGAGAAATGTAATGCAAACAATGGTAAATCAGACAACTGCTTATATACCATAACATAATGAAGGTGAATAGGTGATTGCAACTCGCAACTGCTTATATACCAGGCGTTGGGAGATTTCTGAACTTTTATGGGCATCAATTAGCACCATAACATAATGAAGAAATGAATAGGCAAGGTTTCAGCCACTGTCATAATTAATAGAAATTTATATGAGAGCTTTACTTAGAAGGTGTTTTTTTCAAAAATGTTAATCAAGAAGGTAAATCAGCGACATAAACTCTAGGAACATGAATAAAGTAGATGGGATTACTATTCCTGATGTTGCACATAAGTTGGTTTCATATCTATCTCTATTTCCTCAAAAGGGACTCTGGCTAGTTTGTTGCATGTTAATCGAAGTTGTTTGAAGAGGTAATACAAGATGTTCATTCATTCACTAACGTATATATGCACGCAGCGTTATAAAGCAATTCACAGGTAACTGAAAATCAATCATTCCACTAATGATTTGTACTTTTCATAATATTTCTTCCGTTCTACTCAAAGAGCCCGCATTTGAAAGTCAACTATTTTGACGATCAAAGTAAAAATCCAACTGTACGCATTACCCTAGCTTTCAAATTTACTATTGTTAGTTTTAAGTTTGATATAGTAAGGAAAATTTTTCAAACAAGTGTCTTTGCCATAAGCAAATACTACTGAGTGGAATGATGACGATTACTCAAACTCATCAATACCATGAGCAAAAAACCCAAAAAAAATTCAAGAGTTTCGCAACAATGCAGCAAATCCATAACAGTGTGTTACTAGAAGCAAAATGCACAAGAGAAATGGTGTACACCATCAAAAGACGATTTTTGCCAACGGCTGAAGCCAGTGACTTAGAAATATAAAGGTAAAGCATGAACCAAATTTAGTTCTCAAATGCAGAACTGAATCAGACTTCCTATATACACCAATAATATAAAATGAAGGTATAATTTTGCCTCAACAATTAAGCAAATGACATAAAACCTCGGAAAGATAATATAGGAATTTTGTGATTCCCAAACTGATAAGAACAACCTAGACCTAGGTTTTCACTTTTAATTAAGAACAACATCTAGAAATTCTCTTTTTAATGTAATACGAAATCCAGAAAATGAGCAAATTAACCATAATTACTACAATCGTGGAAATAAATTTAAACATGACTTACTTGAATTTGGGGGGAAATTGGGAGGCAGAAAATGGCTTTCCCGATTTAATCTTCCTCTTCTTCTTTCTCTTCTTTTGATATAAAAGGAAACCCGGTTTAATCATCAATCGTAAAAGGATGGTTTGAAATTTTGAGTTGTGGGCTGTTGCGGGGGAACTGAGGGGACTTTGCAGTAGCAAGTTCCGCTCGTGGATTAGATTATTCGTTTATACCGGACTCCATTCGTAATACAGCCAAACGCAATTTTTAGGTTTGTCATATTTTACGAGTTTGATTCAATTCGTGCGATTTGTTATATTTTATATTTATTTATTTATAATTTATATAATGTTCAATTATTATAGTTTGTAGATTTTTTTTTATATTTTAAAGAATAAACTTCAAATCAATAATTTGTATTTTGTATAATTTATAAATAAATTATTATTATTGATAATTTTTTAAATATGATTAAAAATTTCTATTTAAAAAAAAATTAAGGAGGATCAAAGAACGAAAATAATACAATAAAATAAAAAATTACAAATTGAATAATAATTCAAAGTTCAAAATTTCTATTTTTTCTTTTCAATTTCCATAAATACTTTTATTACATAAGTGCATTACTATCTACTGCAATAGGTTAGCCATTATGCATAACATAACATAATTAATAATTAAAGATTCGACAAAATTCGTTAAGATCAGCTAAAAATTCCATCAAAATTCATTAAGGTTCATAAAATTCTTGGCTGGCAATGTCTCGCGAGGGCTCGTGAGCATCTTGCGAGTCTGTCACAAACCAAGCCGAGCCAAGCGCATTCATTTTAGGTTCAATTCGAGTTCGTGAAAACTCGACTCGTAAAAAAATGTAAAAAGATCGACTCGAGTTCGTAAAAATTCGACTCGATTCGGCTCATATACAACCCTACTTTCATGAGATTTTATTTATCTTGTTTTTTTGTAGTAACTATTAAATTACAAAAAGTAGTTTCAAGAAAAAAATTATTAAAAAAATGAGAGTTATATAAAAAATTATGGAACCTATGAATTAAAAAAAACTCAACATTAAAAAAAAATATATATATATATATATATATATTGGTTAACTTCATAAATGGTTCCTGAAATAATTCGAAATTCACATGTAGTCTCCTATTTTTAAAAATCAATATTGAAATCAAACTTGTCAAAATGCAAACATAATTGATCCACCGATTAATTTTGACAGTAAAAATTAATATTTTACTGATTTTAAAAGATAAAATTGATAGTTAACCTCCTCCTTCTACTTCCATCTTCATCTCGGACAGCCCTCAAGTTCCCGAGTAAGCCAACTTGATTTAAGCGAAGGAAGTTGTTTTAAGATTTAAAAAAAAAAAATTTTGAAGGAATTTATCAAAAGCCTCGTGCAACGATTGTTCACCGTGCCTCTCAAAAAGCCACTAACCTTGTTTGGCATTTCTGCCTCATCTCAGTCAAATCTTGAACAATTGTTCCACACCTGAGCCAAAATTTTAAGGTGGTCATTTTTTTACCATTTTCTGTCCTCCCAAATAATACCATTTTCTTCTGCAAAACCTTCGTCACCTCTCTTTTAAAACAATCAAGCTCTCCATTCACCACTTCTCTCCTTTAAAACCTTATGACCAAAACCACCACCGAAAGAAATCGAACCCAAGAGTCGAATTTTTGACAATAGGCGATTTCTCCAAAGAAATCAAGAAGAAGACCATATCGATCTTTCGTTTTTCAAAACTCAAGCATGAAAATTCAACCATGGTACGCTATCTTGCTCAAGCATGAAAACCCAAAATCCAAAGCAATTACAGTTCGATTTTCCGTTTTTTGAAAAAATCAAGAAGAAGACCAGATTTGAAAAACGATTTGTATTTAACTCTATTTTCCCGCTAACGTTCAGATTATTTCTGCCGACATTCTCTTGAATATACAAATTATTCAAGTGAAGTTTCATAACGTTTTACAATACTACATAGTAGAATTTTTTCATCTATCAACGAATACATTTTTTTTAGCAATGTACAATATATCTTCAATTAACGGTATAATTCTTTTACATATTTTTAGTAAAATTTTTATGTATACTTTATAAATAATGTATTTACTTGCTTTATAATCATAAAATGATTATATTAATTTAGTCGTCGTAAGATAGTATAGAATAATGAATGAATATTTTATTAAATAAAAATTACAAAATCCCCTCCATTAGATCATATGTAAAGAGTTTATTGCTTCCGGGGCATATGTTACGGTGGTAAAGAAAAGAGCGGATAGGGCTTAGTGCGGTAGTATACATGATTCAATTCCCCGCAAGGTGGAATTAACTCTGTTACAAGCGAGAGTGATCAAATGATTAAAAGCTCTGAGTCTATCCGTGAGCTCTCCACCCCGAGATTGGAGTATCAATATATTTTTTTTAAAGAGTTCATTAAACACGTTGTGCATTTTGATGGTACTAAATATACAATTAATATACCTCACCAATTCGTCACTCAATATGTCAAACAAAAATTTACATAAAATAAAGTGTGTATCTTATTTGTTAATTACAAATTAATTTAAATGTGTAACATAAAAAGATAATCACGATTGTATGTGTAGTATTATTCATGCTAAAGCTCTTGTTGTAATTTTATTTCATTTATTTAATTCAATTTTTCTTTTACGTTAAAAAAATAAAAGTCCATTTGAGTATAATATCTGATATGAGTAAATTATTTCTACGTGAGCTAAAATTATTTGTTTTTATTTTATTTTAAATATTTATAATAATAATGTATTGTAAAATATTTAAAATCAAACAAACAAAATACCTATTAGAAGAAAAAACTATAATACTCCATCCGTTTCATAATAGTAGTTCTTTTAAAAGTTTAAATTTGTTCCAAAATAATTGTCCTTTTAGGATTTTTTGAGAGTTTTTACACATATTTTTTAAATTACCATTCCACTTTTTTAACTACCAATAATTATTAATTACACTTTATTTTTTTTATTAATAAAAAAAGACTATTTAATAAAAATAAATTTATTAATATAAATTATTTGTTAATATATGAATATTCGTGAAACGGAGGGAGTATATCGCAAGATGCATCAATGACATAGCATACTACCTCTTACTAGAAACAGTTATTGGTGGAAGGGTGACACCTAATCAAGTTGAAACCTCGGTAGAAGTGAAAAAAGTGATGGTAAATTTCAATCAATAGTAGTACTACTATTTGGTAAGTAGGTAGTATGATTGATACGGCTGATGAAAGCCAAAAACCAAAAAAGAAGAAAAAAAAAAGGTGCCGACAAACCGCCCAAACCATAGACTGGAAGGAAGGCAGTCTTTGGGATTACTCCCTGGCTTGGCTTCCCCAACAGTGGGCGGTTGAAAGACCCCTCCTTTCTCTCTTTCCCGATTTCCCTGGCGTTAATCCTGAGGTAAAATTCATTTGGCTTTCCATATTACCCAGTTCGTCTGCTAATTCGTTTTAAGGTTGCAATTGATTTCTTTTAAATGGAGATCTAATTTGTAAATTCATTGGCTGCTCTAATTGGGCTGTATCTTCTTCTTTTTAATTTTTTAGATTTGTATGCTGAGAAGGGTTTTATCTTTAATCTTGATTTCTCAAGTACTTTTGGGTGCTAAAATTGTTGTTTTCTTTCTTATATCTGTATGCCTGATTATATATCTTCTACCTGTTGTGTGTGTGGTTGGGTAGATTAGAAGGGGTTTATCGTTGATTTAGAGGTGAGGGTTTATTTCAACTTTGTAATTGGGCTGACTATGTAGATCTGGTGGTCAAACCTGTCTGTGCTTGGATGGGTTGATGAGAGTTCTTGATAATGGATATAGATGTTAGGAATATTTTAGTTTTTACGTTTTTCATTTTCTTTTTTGTGCAAATATAGCTGAATTCCAGTTTCTAGTTTGATACTCGGTATGTAATGAGTTGGGTTTTTCGCCATCTATATGAAAATGGTTTGCTTCTGGACCAGTTAGTCTTCAGATATATTTCAACTGGTCAACTCTCAAATCTATTACATTTTGTTTTGAAGATCAAACACAAACGCTGTCTGTCCTGTTGTGTTTATTGGTCATTTTGATGGTGTCCGTAACATGTCTTGTTTTTTGTTATGTTGGTCGTGTCTGGTGGTCAAACATGTTTTTGGTTTGATAGAAACTTCTCTTTCTTTCCAAATAAAGTTAAAAATGAAAATAATGAAGATTGAACTGCAGGATGTCCCTTCTCCCATTTAGAAACACGGGTCAAATGTACCCTCAGATGTTGTGTTACCACTTTATCAAACTTTCCGTCATATCCAACTTTGTTATTTCATGTATGAAGCTTAAGATTAGAGCATGAACATCTGAGAAAGTAGCTGCTTAAATGTTATATTTGGCTCTTTGAATTGTACATTCTAGAGAGGATCTCTTTAATTGAGGAGTATTATACAAATATAGCTCCCACTTCATCTTTTGGTGTTATTTTATTTAAGGTTGTATTTCTTCTTCTGCTTTTGTTCTTTGCTCCTGTTTTTTTTTTTTTTACTGAATGACACAACTACTTCCCTTAAGATACAAATATCTTACGTAAATGCATGTGATCCATCACATGTTGTCGGTCTGCAGGTTGCGTTTGGATAAACCAACTAATTAACAAATCTTATGCATTTTGTAAAGTATCTGTATCCATTTGCTTGCAAGTGTAGCATTGTCCGAATGGGATATCGTTGATTATGGGCATGTTCTACACACTCTTTGCTCAGTTAAAAGGCTTGCATTGATGTAATATTATTGATTGGTACCAAGAAATATAGGCTTCCTTTGTATCATAGAATCCATTTTTAAAAATTAAGGGTCAACATGTGTCACTATCGCATCCATATCAGTAACATTTCTTACATATTAGGGGATGAACATTCCAGTATGGATAGTATTTTTTATATAGTTTTTGGTGGTGGAAAGATCCCCCAAATGGAATTAATGTGAAAAATATTGGTTTGATATTGGAAAATGCTTACTAGTGCCCTTAGGCCTTAGGGAAGTCATTGAGGATCCAAAAGTGGAAAGTCCGAGCATTTAATATGAATAACAGTGTATAAAACGCACATTTGAATGCTCTGATCTTGATTTTCAATGTAAATTTTTATCATATTGAATTCTCAACAATTGTCCTAAGGGCCCTTCTTAGACCTTGTAATATTTACTCATGTTGATTCTTAATTTTTGAAACTCGAATTTTGATCGAAGCAGGAGAAGATTACAAGTTTTGGTAATGTGGGTATGTATATGATTTAGTCAGAGATGCAGGGGTACACCCCTGGCCGAGGCTGAGACCATGGGGCAATACCCTTCATTATACTGTCTACACTATCCAGCAGGAATGAGTACATCCATTGAGAAGCTCACCAAAAATGCACAGAAGCTTTGTAGCATGTTTTGACTGGTGGAATTTTCTTAGCGATAAGGTCCACAATATTTATTCATATCAAATTTGCCGACAAGGCTTTTGTGCACTTATTAGTGCACTTCTCTCGGTGGATGTAGCAATAGTAGTAGGGCTTACAATATTCGAGCAAAAACACAGATAAATGTTAAAATGATCAGATTCCATGTCTTGCGGAGGAGAAAATGGCCAGGAATGTAAATTACCAGTTGCTATGTAAACGGTGGGGAATTTGGTGAGGGCCTTTTGGATTAGAATTTGATTGTCCAATAATCTGCAATATTTTTGGTATGTTAGTCTAAAAGTAGAGCACAATCTTAATCTCCAATGTTTCGCGTCAAGAGTACTTTAGATATCCATATCAGTTTGGTTCATGCTCTTTGATGCTCGAACCCCAAAGTGACAGGGCCTTTTACAGTGGCCCATTATTTTATTTTCAATAATTTAGCTGCTAAGTATGAAGTTTTAGTTGTTTTTTCTCATAGAATAATTTGTGTCATCTTTAGAGGGAGGGGAGGGGGGTTATGTGTTCACTTTCTTGTTTCTTCAGTCACTTTCTGTAAATTTATCTGACATACTAGTTCCAGTTCCATTCTCCTGTTTATAGGTGGTTACGCGTGTTTTGTTGTCATGCTGACAAAGATGGTTCATCTTGATCAAGCTACTGAAATCACTACTCAGCAGGTGGATAGCTCTAGGAAGCGGAAGTCACGGAATAGGCAAGATGGACTTAAAAACATAGCGGAGACACTTGCAAAATGGAAAGACTACAACATTAGACTCGATTCTTTGGATACCAAAGAAAAACTACCTCGTAAATTTCCAGCCAAGGGGTCAAAGAAAGGGTGTATGGAGGGTAAAGGTGGGCCGGAGAACTCTGGTTGTTTGTATAGAGGTGTCAGACAGAGAACATGGGGTAAGTGGGTTGCTGAGATTCGAGAACCTAATGGGGGTAGAAGGCTCTGGCTTGGGACCTTCAAGACTGCTAATGAAGCTGCTTTGGCATACGATGAAGCTGCAAAAGCCTTGTATGGGCGTTGTGCTCGACTCAATTTTCCTTCTGGCAGTTTGTTGAGAGATTCTTCTCTATTGGTCACTAGTTCAGGTTCTGATTTTACTTTTGCTTCTAGCAACTCTGAGGTCCGTGTAGCTGCGGATTTAAGTGTAAAACAAGATCCTTTTGCGAGGGTTTATGATGATGCCCTGGAGGCAGTGCATGGTCCTTGTGCTCTGTTCACTCTTCCAAGTTGCAGTTTAGACGGGGGTACTTCTCCATTGACGTCTAGTTCAGGTTCTGGTTCAACTACTACTTCTGGCATCTCTGAGGTCTGTGTAGCTGTGGATCCAAGTTTGAAGCGTGATTCGTTGGAACTTAGACATGAGGAAATTAAGGATGCTGGATCAATTATAAATGATGGCGCTGATAGGTCTTCTGTTGTAGACAGAGCTAGTATGCTGATGGTAGCGAAGGAAGAAACAAAAGAAGAAGGTGATTTAAAATTTAATATGTCTAAAAGTAGCTTGCAATCTTAACTCCAGTCTCTTATCTTCTGCCATACTTGGGATTCTTTATTTTATGTGCATGCTGCTAGAACATGTTTGTTTCATGCTTTGGGGGCGCTTTAGCAAGTTCTCAGGGATTTATGACTCAAACCTTGGGTACACGTCCACCCCCCCCCCCCTCCCCCAACCCCCCAACCAACATCCACAGGTATTCGGTGGTTAGTAAAGATTTTGACTTGTTTAGTGTTTTCTACTATATAGAAGTAAAATGACGGACTGGAACGTTGTAGCCCAACTTGCCATCTCAATTTGTGTGGCCTCAGATGTTTCAAGTGCTAATGTCTAACCAAATGACTGGCCTTGCCACCTCGGGATGCATATTTGTGCTATAAACTTGGGATTCTACAATCAACCCCCCCCCCTCTCTTGTTTCAAAGCATTTAGTCTATTTATTTGGGACAAAATAAATCAAAATAGCAGTTGAGAGTCCGATAAAAAATAAATTAAATAATCTTTGGGAGGATTTTATGGATTTGGGTGAAGGCCAAAGAGTACTTATCCCGTCGACATCCTGACCAATTGTACATGAATATTTGCGTGCTCAGTGTAGATGATGTGCAAAAGCCGAGTTGTCCTGCCAAGTTGCTTATGAAATTTGCTCGTGTGTTTTCATTGTTTGAGTTGCTAAGTTTTTTTCTGATGCAATGTGCATTTGTATTCATTGAGCTGCTAAGTTCAATAGTTTCTTTACTTTTCTGCCTGTTCACATTTTTCCTTTCTGAAGAATGCCTCGACTATCTTAAGCATCAAAAGAGCCGACAATGTATCATTCTCTGGGTTTAAGTATTAATATTGTCTTTTTAATTTATTTATTAGTTCTAATGACTTTCCTTTTTATCAGTGGTACTGTTGTCCATCTTACCTAGAGAGATGGGTGATGTGGATCAAGCATCTAAGGTGGCCTCTCAACCAACGGAGTGCTCAAGGATACGGAAGTCACGGAGTAAGCAAGATGGACTTATCAGCATAGCAGAGACACTGGCAAAATGGAAATATTACAACGACAAGTTTGAGGCTTTAGATACTAGAGAAAAATCAGCTCGTAAACTTCCTGCCAAGGGATCAAAGAAAGGGTGTATGGAAGGTAAAGGAGGTCCTGACAACTCGTATTGTAATTACAGAGGTGTTAGACAGAGAACATGGGGTAAATGGGTTGCGGAGATTCGAGAACCTAATTCCGGTAGTAGGCTGTGGCTTGGCACCTTCAGTACTGCCATTGATGCTGCTTTGGCTTATGATGAAGCTGCCAAAGCCATGTATGGTTCTTTCGCCCGCCTCAACTTTGCCAATTCAGGTCCTGATGCCACTTTTACTTCCATCCACACTGAGGTTGCTGCAGTTGAGGATTCCCAAAGGAAATTGGATCTTTGCAACTTTAGACTCGATGAAAACAGCAAAAGAGGGTCAAGCATAAATGGTGTTACTGGTAGGGCTTCAGCTCTAATACCAGTGATTGCAATGAAGGCAGGAGAAAAAAGTGAAGGTGATTTAGAGGAAAGTGAACCAGTGATTGCAGTGAAGGAAGAAGTGAGCGAAGAGCCCATGGACAGAGATGAAGATATTGGGCTTTGTTTGGGAAAGCGGTGTTTTCAGAGCTCTCGCAGGAATGAAATGTTGAATATGGATAAGCTTCTCGGGGTCATAGATGCCAGTGTCAACCTCTCTCTTTCACTCAGCATGGCAGCCCCATGAAGAAAACCTTCTACACTTGAGGATTTTATTTGGACACAGTTTGAGGTGGGAAAAGGTTCTGACTCGACCACTGGGATTGGGGACAATACTTATTGAAACTGTAGCAAGGGTTTGGGGGATTACAGGGTGGATCCAAGAGAGCAGGAGAGAGGATTTAGAGAGAAATTTCTGGAAGAGTAAACTCCAGAAGCCATAATACTTGCAAGCTCTTGCTATATTCTTATTCTCCATCTCCGAGGAATATGCATACGAGTACCCCAGAAGAAGCGGCATGTAGGGATTGTGATGGTTTATAGCTGCCAGCATGTAAGTTTGTAGGTAATGTTATTCTGATTCTGTTAAGACACTTGGATAATCTGCATATAGGCATTATTTAGATCAGCTAGCATTGTAGGGATTGTAAATAGTGACATGAATGCACTTTATTTCTCCAATTGGTGGCATTGTAATAGTTGGAAGTTTGGGTCAATGTTGTGTGAAGCGTGGCTTTTTAACTAGGGTAATTAGAGATCTAACATACTACCTAGTGCAGTCGAGTAGTACATAGTCCTTTGGTCGTGATGTGATAGTCCTGTCCTGGCCACGCTGGCTTAGGATCTGTGGAGTGAGAATGGATGGCCAGCCATGCTCAGGCAACGAGCTGACTGGAGGCCTGGGAAATGGGCCATACTGGGCCATGGGCCTTCCGAGAAGGGGGAAGGGAGTAATTGTCAATACACTGGTACCAACTTAACGTAAAGTGGTTGGAAGAAAATGTCATCAATTTGGCTCACACTACTCTTATATTCCTTCCCTTTTAAAATAAATATTTTGAAAACGATATTTTTACAGTAACATGTCATTATTATCGATACTTATTTTGAAATGAAGGGAGTATTTAGTATAACCCTATTAATCGTCTCACTTTTATTGGTTCTATTAGAAGGGGCCACAGTCCCAGATGAGGGTCGTGAGGTGCGGCGCCATGTTGTGCTCCTGCAAATGGGGATCATAGTACCAAAGGTCCTGAAAGGGGATATTTGATATTTATACCCCTGTACTTAGGCTTTTACTTGAGATTTACCCCTAAACAATTTTTTTTGCGACATTGGACAAGTACTTTGAAAAGTACCGACAATGTTGC
>JAOWAN010000001.1:6417147-6430857 GCA_028566635.1 Lobelia cardinalis
AATGATCAAGGATGAAATGAATAATGGAGGAGGGGCGCTCCTTGCACGGAGCGCATAGGCGCTCCGTATACCTACTGCAGAGGACAAACTACTCTACTATCTCTTTCTGTCTTTCCATTTATGTAAGACTGGTTGAACCTGCATTCACCATTATACGAGTTGTGCTATTCATCAAGGAATTTCTTCAAGTCACGGTTCTTTGTCTTTCTTATATTTTTTGAATTGGGTGTCTTTGCATAAAATAAATGGAGCTTCAATATCACTTGGACTCTTAGTCAAAATATCACCTCCCTTCGAAGCTTCATCTTGAGATGGAATATAGAAGCATCTAGATAATTACGAGTTATAATTATTGTAGAGATATGATCAGATTTGTATTTATAGAGTTTTTATTTGACTGAATCTCCTAATTAAGAATCATAATTTTTTATACCAAATGGTGTGTCATCTCCTATTTCATAAATTAATTTTAAGAATTACATGTATTCTAACATGTTTGATAGGGTTCACTAATGAAGTATAGTATTATTAGTGATTTTTTATAGATGTTTGGTAGCCATTTAGCTAAATTATTATTAATACTAGTAAATTCGGATAAGTCACTTATACCCCCATTTACCCTTATTAATAATACCTTGATGGGGGGGGGGATGGTAGTATTATTTATACCCCTTATAAACAAAACACGGAAATCTAATTTTAGTAATAAGTTATGTTAATAATGTGTTAATAATTATGCTACCAAACATCAAATTATTATTAGTTTGTATTAATTATTATTAATAACCTCACCAATAGTGGTCTCATTAATAATACTACTTATACCCCTAATTCCATACTCCCTACCAAACGTGTCCGAGTTCAAAATGTTAGGATCATCTTTAAAACGGTTAAGATAAAATTTTAAAAAGATGACAATATTTGGCACAAAAAAATTAAAATTTCTAATTAATGTTAGAGATTATTCTGGATATATTACCTATTTGATTTACAATTTTATTTTCTTATATAAATATTCTATTCTGATTATTTATAAATTTAGATCGTTAAATTAACCATTACTCCATTCAATTTAATGTTTATTTAGTCCTTTACATGTTACCTATGTATGTAACATATAAAATGTAAGCCCGGTCAACATATATCGTATTAGATTCTCTTATTTATGCTATTACAAACCAAATTTATCGATGAAATTGTATGAATAAATATAAGCTAAATTTGATAAATTTCTAATAAAGACTGTCATGTGGTTAAAATTCATCGACTGCTAAATGTTATTAATTTGATCTACATAATCGAAATTTTTTTCCTATTTTGTAAAAGGCAGAAAAAGAGAAGAAAAAAAAAAAGTCTGACCTTGACCCTTTTGGGGGATAAATTGCAGTAATCCAGAGTTTTGGACCTTTTCGATTCTTTATTTCTCGTTTTAGTTTCAAGATTTATAAAAATATTTTATTTTATATTTATAAATTTAAACAACAAGGATGATGGAGTAATGAACATGATGAATTTATGTTTTTTATTGTTTATTATTTTTTTTATTTTTTTAATTATATTAAAAGTAATATAAATTTTTTATAATATTATTATTAAGAATAATTAAATTGAAATTAAAAAAATAAATGTAACGATGTAATTAGGGGGGTAACGGAAATTACCTAGGATGGTCGTGTTTGATTTTTTATGTCAAATCTTGGTTTTTATGATTCAACTTTTACCTAGGATAGAATACTAATAATTACCACGAGGCAGAACACACACCCACCCAACTGTCTAATTAAACACCATCAGAGCGGGCCCACCCAGTTTAACCACACGCACAGCAACTCTCAACAACTTGACCGCTCTCTCTCTTTCCCTCTCTCTCTCGCTCGCTCTCATCTCTCTCTTTCCAGAAAGCCTTTTCCGGAATCTCTGCTCTCCTCTCTCTCATGCAAACCCAAAAAAGCCGACACCCACACACTCCCACACATTATAAAAAAGTAAATGCCACTCCAAAACCCGAGAATCCTACCGCACTGACTTCTCCCTCCCTCCCTCCTCTCAGTCAGTGAGTCAGACAACCAATTTATTGTTGCATAGATTTCCCTCTCTCTCTCTCTTAGTACTTCACTCTTCATCATTCACTCAACTCAATTTCACTCCATTTCTATCCTTCAATTCCATTCCGCCGCGTCAATCCGCGGGAAGGTTTTAATCCGCCGATCATCTTCGCCGACTGTCCAATGATGATCATCATCACCGGATAATTTTAATTAATTGAGAAAGCTGCGTTCAGGTTTGATTACTTCAATCCTCTCAGTCTCTCTCTGTTATTTTCTGATCACTTGGTTTCCAGGAAAAATTCTTGCCTGGCAATTTATCTCCATTGCTTTAGCTGATTTCTCTTTCTTTCCTAATTCCCTGCGGCTGATTCGATTTTGCTTTTTTTTTTTGTTGTTGTTGTTGGTATAACACGTGCAGTCTATTTAGGCAATCTGATCATTTTTCTTCCTTCTATTGTTCCCTGCAAATGAGCATTACGTACTAGTGAAAAGCTCCCCAAAAAAAAAAAAAAAAAAAAAAGAAAAGAAAATGGAGCAGTAATTAAGCCATCCTCTGTGTGCTTTGATTCGTAATTACCCCTTAAAAGTGATTTTCTTATTTGATCGTTATTATTGATTTTGTAATTAAGTAGTAGGGAGGAAGACTTTTTCAATAACGGTGAGATTACGGGTAAAAAGGAAATCTGCTTTTGGGGATAGGGATTGGCGTGAGTATATATTTCTTTCCTGAAAAGACATTCTAAGTGCCTTTTTTTTTTTTTTGGGTGAATTAATGTTTGTTGATATAGTCCTGTTTTATGGACGGTAACATTACCCATTTTGGGAGTGTCCAGTTCCAAAGTCACTGATTGGTCTCCCCCAAAGTTACGGGGCTATTTTGCTGAGTTCCTTATTAGAGAGAGTTGTTGACCTTTTTCTGGAAGATGGTGAAGCATGATTGCAACATAATAAACCTTGTTATAAACAAAAATTAGAATAAAAGAGTATTTTTTTGGTTGGGTCACATAATGGCATACATAAACTTTTGGATACTGAAAACAAATTGAGAGCAATTGCTTGGTGCTGTTGTCTCTAATTAGTCCTACGAATTACCTACCTAGGTTTATAGAATTGTTGGCTATCAATGGTTGCCAACCGCCGTCTTGGTTTAACATATCCGAGATTTTTGTAACGGAATTTTGTGATCCCAACCCTAATCACTAAAAAGGAAACACAATTAATTGAAGATACAATTTGGCAGGTGTGGTCAAAGCTCGTAAGAGTCACATGTTTTTTGTTGGCGTTATTGGTGGTGATATTTGCAATTAAAAATTAATTAAGAAACTCTTTTAGTTGCTTAACGCCAAACAACTTGTTGATTTTGTACTTATTTAAGTTGTCTCTAAGGGAATGTAATTGTGAATGGCATTTTATCTTTTGGATCTAAATACTTGCATGGGGTTTTACGATGAAAGTGAAATTATCATGTCCAAATTAATTAATAATGGTACAATAGTTCCAAAATTGTACGAGGACTGAGGATGATTGCAGGCATGACTGTAAGTGATGAAGTACTAATTGTACGAGGAAATTTTTTATTTATTTTTCGTATCAAATAGATCCCTCCCACTTTCAACTGGATAGGTTGTTTCCTAGTTGTTAAATTGCTGATTTGTCCATATCTGCTAGAGAATTAATGTGAGATCGAGGAAGCGAAAATTTAAGTGGTATCTAACGTAGTTTTGGTACTAATTTCCAGCTGAATTAGAAGGCCAAACACAGAAACTAGGAGAGACTAACCATACTGGTTTTCATGCAAATATACGTCTATACATCATAACAACATGTTCTTGCGTACGCGGCTGTGTGTTAATGGAATTTCAGAATGATTTAATTTTTGGGGTTCATAAGGAGACTTTATTTTGAGCTATGGCTGATTGCTTTAATGTGATTTGTAGGTAAACAAAGTTATAAGCATTTGCTGGTGATAACAGAGGGAATCATGAAGAGGAGCTTACACCAAACCAAACATCAAATTGATCCATATCGTAAGAACTAACTTCTATCATCATTTGCTTCACCTTTTATATTAATCATGTCACTGAAGTTTGGCTCTATTCCTAATGGTTAGTTTCTGAATCAAACTCCGTCTAAAGGATTAGCCAGTCGGAACATATTATGCATTATTATTATTCTGGTGGGGAGAATGCTCCAAATTACTTATTACTCTTGCTATCTGTTTCTTGATAAGAAATTATTAAGTACACCTGTATTTTCAGTGCAAGTAAGTGGACATGTTATGTACACTGAAAACGTATTTTCCGTGTAAATAACAGGTCTACTTATCAACGTATTTTCTACCATATGTAAGATTGATTTAATATCTTACCTATCTTCAAATTTCATTGGGATGCCAAAAACATGTCCTGCATAACTTGTATCAGAATTACTGGGCGCTGGAATGTTTTCTTTACCTAACATGTGAACTCTTCATGATATGCCACATGACAGCTTTTGAAGCATTTTGGTGTCGCTCATGGCGTCCTGTGGAGCGCTTGAGAGTCAGGAATGGAATTATAAGCACGCTAATCGTAGATGATGGAGAGGTAACTGAACAGAACATTCCGATGTCACACCTTCGGATGAGGTCCCGGAAGGCAACTTTGATTGACTGCACCTGTCATATAAGACCCGGAATCGATGTTAGTGTGTTTTCACCATATCAACCTCCAGAAGATGATGAAAATCTGGAGCCTGTAAGTTACATTTATGATGTTTGGAGCTGTAGTAATAGTGGAATTAGTTTACTACCGGATTGAGCTGTTGCGATTACTTTGAATCTGTTCTTTGTGACTTGCACATGTAGAGTAATTTCTATAAAAGAATTGTCACATCTTATAAAAGTTATAAAGGGTAATTCTCCATGCATGACCAGTCTGCTATATATATTGCTCGCAATCTGTATGTACCGGTTTTATGCGGATTAGGTTACTCTATAAATGGTGTTGAGCTATGATAGCTCATATATACATTTAATGTTGTTTATGTAGGTTTGGGTTGATGCGAAAATAAACTCAATTGAGAGGAAGCCTCATGAAGACAAATGTGATTGTCAATTCCACGTCAGTGTCTATGTCCACCAAGGTCCGGTTGGTTTGATAAAGAAAGCAGTTATCAAAGAGACAAAGATGATACAAATCGATCAAATGTTAATACTTCAAAAGCTCGAAGGAAAACCTAGTGAGGATAAGCAGTACCGCTGGATCATCACTGAAGACTGCACTTCATGTCGAATATTTAAATTATTTACGGGGAGATTTGCTTCTGACATTACGTGGCTAGTGGTTGCATCAGTTATGAAGCAACTTGTTTTCGATGTGAGGTCGGTAGACAACAAGATTGTCTATCAGATATGGGAAGGTGATGAAGCAAGCTCATCGAATTCTGAGAATAGTTTCAATGCTATAAATTTTAAGGTAGATAATGGGATCTCGACTCCTAACCTAGTGCCATTTAATTCGGTGGAATCGCTGGAAAATGAAGCACCTGATGGTGACATGCAAGAAACTACTACACCATTTTCTGACTATGATATAATGGGCTTGCGGCGGTCAAAGCGAAGATTTGTCCAGCCTGAGAGGTATGTGGGCTGTGACGATTTGCCAGAGTGTGAAGTTGATTTGGCTCGAGTAGGGCTATACAGGCCAAGTAACCGTGAATATGAAGAAGTTCCAGTAGCACTATCGGTGCAGGATGATTATTCATTTAAAGATGAAGATAGAGCCCACTATTTCAAAAAAGTGTACAAAAATGATGGTTCTCATGGCAAGCAAACTAGTAGCGAGGCAACGGGGGTGGAATCAACTTTACCCTATCAAGAAAACCAAGGAGAAAAAGGAAACAAGTCTTGTCTTCCTAGTGGTTCTAGATCCCAGCCTGGCACAAATTTTCGTAATGAAGAGCTCACACTTACTGCTGAAATTCGTGAAGATGAGTCGGTGGATATTAGTGAGATAATATCCAAGTATCTTAATAGAAATGGTTCTGCCAGAGCACACAGAAGAAAGAATTCGAACTTTAGCACAGAGAAGGAAAATAGATGGGAGTGGACAAAATATATAAATAAGAAAGACCGTAGACGAAGGGGCACTTCTGGAAAGGAAAGTATTTATGATGCAAGAGCTTCTTTTAAGAGTTCAGTAAGTGCGAATGTGTACAGGGAATTGATGGACCGATGCATGAAGAATATAGAAGCTTCCATTAATCAAGAACAGCCTAACGTTATCGATCAGTGGAAAGAGTTCCAAAATGCAAATTCCATGGACCAAAAGGATGAGGAAGAAGTACCCATGAATGAAGTTGTAGATGAGATGACGGAACTTGATATGTTGTGGAAGGAAATGGAGTTAGCCTTGGCATCAACTTATCTTCTAGATGAAGTTGAGGTGCGTTTTCTAGGATATTCCCAGACAAGTTATTGCTGGTTGAGAAGTTCATATTGCTTATATAGAGGATAGTGATTTTTATGATTGCTACTGTTTTTGTTACTGTTTTTACATACTTGTAAGTCTGTCATGTCTGTTGGATTCTGATTAACAATGTTTCAGGGTGTTCATGATGAAGTGCAAAATTCTAAGTACCTGGGAAAACTTTGTAATCATGATTACAAGCTCAACGAAGAAATAGGACTCGTGTGCCGTTTGTGTGGATACGTGAGCGCTGAAATAAAAGACGTGTTGCCGCCCTTTGTAAGTTCTGCTAAACACTAATATTTAGTGCTTTATTCATTCCTATTTCGATTCTCATTTTCGAAAAATCTTGTAAATGACTTGCCATTTAATTTTTTTTTAATTAAATGTGCCTCCATTTTCTTATTAGATGTACTGATAAAGGAGACTCATTAGTGGGACAGATGGAGTGCACACGTCAATCAATTTGTCATATTCTTTTTTGCTCCTCATGAAAGTCCACCTGTCCCACATCTGGAATACTATATTAAATTGAAAATCTTAAGGAATAAATTATAAAACCAAACATCCTTCGTGGTGATGAGGAACCGGGGGGTGGCAAGAAAAGCTCAGAAAAACTGGATTTGAAACGCCATTTTTCTTTGGACAGAACCTGGAAGTCCTGTCACTTGGTGCAGGATTCACAGACCTTATAACTTATCAGATGTAAATCATAATGTGAGATACTTTTAGGAGCAAAAGGAAAAACAAACGTTCCTGGAATTTTTGTTTTTTGCAATGAATCGAGCATTATGGATATATCTTGTGAACTTCAATTGCATTTTCAACTGTTCTCTTTGAAAATTATACTGTAAATCATTACATTTCATCATCCTGATTGTCCTTTCTCATATCACTCTGAAGTCACCAAACTTAAGCTGGACAGCAAACAAGGGGCAGCAACCTAAACAGGATGATTCACATCAGGCAGATCATAAGCCTGATGAAAATGTGGGCCCTGATCTTTCATGTCTTCCTGCTTCCTCCGCCATGTCACTAACAGAAGCTGATGAAAATGTGTGGGCCCTTATACCGGATCTTCGAGAAAAGCTACGATTTCACCAGAAAAGAGCATATGAATTTCTCTGGCGAAATCTTGCCGGTTCATTGATACCATCAGAAATGGAAGCTGCACGCAGGAAAAGAGGTGGTTGTGTTATCTCTCATACTCCTGGAGCTGGGAAAACGTTACTCATGATTGCTTTCCTCGTTAGTTACTTGAAGTTGTTTCCGGGGTCCCGCCCATTAGTCCTTGCTCCGAAAACCACACTGTATACCTGGTACAAGGAAATTATCAAGTGGAAAATTCCCATTCCTGTTTACCAAATCCATGGCGGTCAGACATACAGAGGTGAAGTTTTGAAGAACAAGTTAAAATTATCTCCTGGACTTCCCAGAAACCAAGATGTGATGCATGTTTTGGATTGCCTCGAAAAAATACAAAAATGGCTTACAGGTCCTAGTGTTCTTCTCATGGGTTATACTTCATTTCTAACATTAACTCGAGATGATTCGAAATATGCTCACAGGCAATATATGGCTCGAGTACTTCGCCAGTGTCCTGGGATTTTGATTCTTGATGAAGGGCACAATCCGCGAAGCACCAAATCGAGATTGAGGAAAGGTTTAATGAAAGTGGATACGCCTTTGAGAGTTCTGCTATCTGGTACATTGTTTCAAAACAATTTTGGGGAATATTTTAATACTCTCTGCTTGGCAAGACCTCGCTTTGTCAATGAGGTTCTTAGGGAACTAGATCCGCAATTCAAGAAGAAAAAGAAAGGTCAAATTTCACGGTTTTCGGTGGAAAACAGAGCAAGGAAGTTTTTCATGACCAAAATTTCAGAGAAGATCGACTCGAGTGTATCCAAGGAGAGGAAGGATTGTTTAAAAGTATTGAAAAAATTGACGGGCAGGTTTATAGATGTCTACGAAGGCGGAAGCTATACCCTCCCGGGTTTGCAGTGTTACACACTGATGATGAAGTCCACTACTATTCAACAAGATATTCTCTCAAAGCTTCAGAATCAAAGGCCAGTTTACAAAGGATTTCCTTTAGAGTTGGAACTTTTGATCACGCTTGGCTCAATTCATCCTTGGTTGATAAAAACTACAGCTTGCGCAAGTCAGTACTTCACCAAGGATGAACTTGATGCTCTTGACAGATTTAAGTTTGACCTCAAGCTAGGTTCAAAAGTCAGATTTGTTATGAGCCTCGTGCCTCGTTGTCTACTCAGAAGAGAGAAAGTCCTAATTTTTTGCCACAACATTGCTCCAATCAACCTCTTCATAGAGATATTCGAGAGGTTCTATGGTTGGAGGAAGGGGGAAGAGGTCTTGGTTCTTCAAGGAGAACTTGAGCTGTTTGAACGAGGACGTGTGATGGATAAGTTTGAGGAGCCGGGAGGACCTTCACGGGTAATGTTAGCTTCCATAAATGCATGTGCTGAAGGAATTAGCTTGACTGCTGCATCACGGGTGATTTTATTGGACTCGGAGTGGAACCCTTCGAAGAGCAAACAAGCTATTGCTCGAGCTTTTAGACCTGGTCAGGATAAAGTTGTGTATGTCTATCAGATGCTGGCTACGGGGACATTGGAAGAAGAGAAGCACAGTAGAACTACTTGGAAGGAATGGGTGTCGAGTATGATATTCAGCGAAGAGCATGTGGAGGACCCGTCTCACTGGCAAGCACCAAAGATTGAAGACGAATTGCTGAGGGAGATTGTCGAGGAGGATCGAGCTTCATTGTTTCACATGATAATGAAGAACGAGAAGGCTTCTAACGGGCTAGTCAGGCTGTCAGAGTCGGTGAAAGGGAATGCTACAGCCAAATAAAGTTTGCAGACGTCAAACAGATTGTCCCGCGGCTGCTGGCGTTCATATCTGCATTGCCTTTTCGGTAAGAGTTGCATTTTATTTATGGTGCTACTATGTGGAAGGAAAAGACTATACTGCACAAATCAACTGCAAATCTTGCTGCATATTTATTGTCCCAAATGGTGTGTCATCCCTTGTCACATTGGTTTTAAAACCATATGTATTCTAAAATTTAGGGTCATCTTTTAAACGGTTCAGATGGAGTTTTAGAAAGATTATACAGAAACTGAAACGCCATTTGAAACATAAAATTCGAGCTCCTCCTGCGGACTTGTATAAGTCTTCAGTACATGTAGTAAGATTTGCGGTTGAGTTGTGCAGTGTATTAGCATGACTCCATATGGAAACCTGTTGTATCAGATCAAACTCATTTTAATGGTGTACTTTTAGACAATAATTTCCATTTTAAGAACTAGTACTATTCGGGGGTGTGCAGTGTTCTGGCGTTGGAATAAAAGAAGCCAGCCAGCCAGCCTCCCCATAACTCATTTGGCTCTATTTCATATTTTACTGTTTTTGTCTTTCTTGCAACAATGAAAAACCTAAAAGCAAGAAAATGGGGCCAAAAATAAGCAACCATCTTTTTAGCTCTCTTTTTTCCTTTTCTTCTTTACATGAGGAGCTACTTCCTCCCGCCATAAGTGGGAACTTCTTGAATTTGTACTTTTAGCACTTTAAATATTTTAAGTATACTAATTAACATTCAAAAAACATTATATTATGAAACTATTATATTTTGAATTTAAATTAAAAAATTTTGAAAAAGGATTAATTATAGCTTAATTTTTGAAAGTTTTTAACTCTTATTAAATATTGTGGGCTACAAAATGTCTCAATTCCCAACTTTGATTCCAAGTCCATTAATGTGTGGGCTATACCTTTTAGGGATTTAGCCTAGTTCAAAATCAAAAAGCCTGCCTATGTAATTGGTTTGTTCCAACTTCCAACTGTTGGGCCCTTGCCAAAATACTCGTCTCCTTGTCGTTGGAAATTTTGAGAATACAAAAGAAAGGCAATTACATTTTTAGGTAGTGATTGCGGTTGTGGTTTTGTCATATTTTCCTTTTTGAGTCGTCAGGTTTCAATTGTCCTCATTTAGGCCCCGTGGTCCGAAAATCTTGCCTTCTAGAATCCTTTCGTCAATTTTGTTATCTTTTTTCAGTTACTTGGATGAAATGAATCAAGGGACTGAGAAAAAGGGTCCTTTTGCAAGTTTTCCCATCTTAAAAGTTAAAATTAAGTTTCAATATAAATATATATATATGAAAAATACTCGAATAAAAATATTTTTCATAAAAAATCAACAGTAGATCTACCCTCAAGGATATTTATATGGTTCTTGATTATACATTTTATAATTTTATTCAATTTTAAATTAATTATTAATAAAAATTTATAATAATGATTTTAGCTTTAGTCTTTTAGTAATTTGAGGATTAATTATTTAAAATATTAGATAAATTTTAATTTATAAAAGGTATGGAAATTTGAGTGCTATTATTTACAATTTATCCTTTGATATTTTTAAGTATAATTATTCAATAAAATAGAATAAATAGTTTGAAAATAAATCCAGATTTTGTTATGTAAAGCTTATTTTCTTAATTTTAATTAGTTTCTTTTTATTTTATATTCTTAATATTCTTGCTAGAGTATTTTTCATCTATATATATATAATTAGCCGCTCAAATGAGAATCTCGTTAAAATAGGAACCGTAGGAATCAATCTCGATCGTTGAATTAGAGCAAAAAAAATACAGCTGGGGTAAAAAATTATAAGATGTAATAAGCTGGATCAAAAATTTAGATATTTTGAGATAAATTGATAACACAGTAGTAATTTTGGTACTGTATGTGAACTATTCAAGACACAGTAATAAATTTGTTACTGTATTTTATGAATTATTCAAGATACAGTAATAAAATTATTGTATCGACGATTCCTACAAAATTTGAATTTATAATGAAACACGACCATAAATATACCCACTAGCAATCTATATATTGATGAACTTCAAGTAAATTAGAATCGTTGTTGCGGATGGAAATAGGAACAAACTACTCGATATAATTTTCTAGAAAACTTGGAATCCGAAGGCGTGCTTTTTCAAAACTTGCTTCAAGTTGGCAATTGACTAATCAATCGATATATTTTGCATGGACAAAACTCTTCTGGATGAGATGATGATGATGATGATGCTGAGTTTTAATTTCATGCCAAAAAGTCCCATAATTAAAATTTTATTTTACTCTCTTTCCCTTATATTTATAACTCTTTACATCCTTTTCAAGCCTGCCTTTCACTGTTGTTCACTGTTCAGCACATTTCATAGAAACAATTCTTAACCTTTCTGAATTACCTTCCTGGCTTTAGATTCTAGAACAAATCTATTATTGGGTGTCCTTTTTATTTTTTTTTAAAACAGTTTTAAGAGCACGTTTTTAGATTTTTAATTTGCGCAATCACTTTAACTTGGGAAGCATGAGTTGGAAATATTGATTATTTGTTGATTATTACATATATTCTCCAACTATATATTGAAAAGAAGGAAACAATTTATCTAGCCTTAAACGTACATAATTAGAGATATCAAATGTTTTTCATTATGAACCGGCAAAAGGAACGAACCTTATAACTTATGATACACCTGTAAATGAGCTAGTCGAATCGAGTCGAATCGAGTCGAATTTTATTAGTTTTTGTAAGTCAAGGCGTTAGCAATTTTTAATAGGTCTAGACGGGCTTTGACAATCCTTAACTAGCCTTGACAAGTATGGATCAACAGAGAAATGGACAATTTGAATGATTTATTACCATTTCATTCGTTCCCTATTCTAGTATTATGTATTTTTCAAATTTTGTTTCCTGTTTGAGATTTTTGAGTAAATGTTAATTGAACTTTTTGAGATGTATTAATTTGAGTCTATACGCTTGATTTTTTAAAGTTATTATGTTTCATGTTGTTGGATCTAGATATCATAAATTGAAATTTGGACCTGCTAGTGACAAGTCAAATTGAACCGTAACGAATTAAGCGCTTAATAAGCCGACTCGCGAATCTTGCGAGTCGAGTCGAACTCAAAATATGATGGATCTGAAGATGGTGTTTCGGCTTAGCTCATAAACAGTGCGAATCGGGCTTATATATGTCGACTCAAGTCGCTTGTGAAAGCAAATCGACTCGTTTACATCCCTAACTTACCGGATTATATCATACCTTCGGCTGAGCACCAATGAAATTAAATAAAAATTTATTCAAAATATATAAGAAATTTTAATATAATTAGTAGTAATTGGTAATTACCTAAAATTGAACAATAATATATTTAATAGATTGATTTTGAGATTTTATTACATGTTGACTTTTTAATATAGAAGAATGATTCTTTGGATGAGTAATTATGTAGCAAATTTAGCTACCAGCCACAAAAATAAAAGATAAGTTAATCACTATATATGTAGATTCTACATATATAGTGATTGTCGAGATGAATAACTACAACTAGGTTCTTGATTTGTTTGTGAAACCAAACATATTGCTAAATGCTAGTTAATGAAACTTAAGTACTTTCTCCCTCCCAAGTTAAACAAAAGATGTTTCATGGAGCCTTAATCCCTCATTGAGGTATAATTTTAAATGTTCGTCACATAAAAATCACACAAAATTGGTCCGTCATAAATATTTATGGGTAAAATTATCTTTTTCCTCGCTCGTTCTATCGTGACTGTTAGATCATGCTCTATATAATAGAATGATCAATTCTCCTAAAATTTTAAGGTATTAGGGAGAGACACTCTTTTATATTTATATTGCTCCAACACAGGAAGAGACACTCTTTTATATTTATATTGCTTCAACAGTTTTCCTCACGTGTATACGTAGAAATTGTAAAGGGTGCATATTTATATTACTCCAATACTATATTTATGTGACAAAAATATTGAAAATCATGACTTCATGAAATTTAAGACCCCATATAAATTTCAGATTGGAGGTGCCCCGGTGGTTTGGCTTCGAATCACTATGGTAGAGAGAGAGAGAGAAAAAGAAAAAGAGTGTATGTGTGTGTGTGATTTTACGGATCGAAGGCATCAAATGAATTCACTGGGCAGGTAGTGAAGAGCAGCATGTGGGGAATCAATGGGTGACTCAGTGGTAGAGCCGAGCTTTACGATATGTAAGATCTCAGGTTTGATTCCTTCCCATTCCCCATTGAGGCTAAAAAAAAAAAAAAAAAAAAAAAGGAGGAGGTGAAGGGGGGTGGGGTTTGAAAAGTAAAAAAAATACAAAAAA
>JAOWAN010000001.1:6451282-6463435 GCA_028566635.1 Lobelia cardinalis
GAAATTAAGGATGAAGATAAAGCATTATTACTGTTAAATTCACTCCCTGAATCATATGACCATTTGACTACTACCTTCTTGCACGGTAAAACTGAAATCAAGTTTGATGATGTTTGTAATACTTTGATGAACGACGAGGTACGCAAGAGGGATTAACATGCCCATCGAGACTCAAGCTCAGACGCATTGATGGCAAGAGGTCGGACCAAAACCCGCAAACATGGAAGGAAAGGAAAATTCCTTTCGAAGTCTAGGGGATAATCAGCAGAAGGAAGAAGTCTTGCTAAAGATGAATGTGCCCATTGTCACCAGAGGGGGCATTGGAGGAAAGATTGTCCAAACTTGAAGAAGGAGACCAGGGCAAATGTTGCGAATAGAGAAGATGATCATGTTGATGAAGTCTTGACGGTTTCACTATCTGTGACCTATAAAGATGAGTGGATCCTAGGTTCTGGATTTCATACCACATGTGCCCGAATAAAGACTTATTCTCGAGTTTTGAAGAACTCGATGGTGAAAATGTTTTTATGGGCAATAACAACGCCTTTAAGACCAAAGGAATAAGCTCTATTAGAATCAAAATGTTCGATGGCACAGTCAGGCGATTGACAGATGTTCGGCATGTACCAGACTTTAAAAAGAATTTGATCTCCCTGGGAGCTTTAGATTCAAAAGGCTATAGAGTCACCATGGAAGGAGGAACTTTGAAAGTAGTTCGAGGTGCATTAGTTGTAATCAAAGGGACTCGTAGGGGCAACCTTTACTTCCTTGATGGAAGTACTATCACCGAAAGTGTTGCTGTCGCTAGTTCCAATGGCAACAAATCAGATACTTCGAAGCTGTGGCATATGCAACTTGGGCATACAAGTGAAAGGTCGCTACAAACATTGGGGAACCAAGGAGTGCTAAAAGGAGCCAAAACTGAAAAAATAGGCTTTCGTGAACACTGTATGTTTGGAAAACAAAAGAGTGTAAAATTTGGTACGGCGGTACATCGTAACGAAGGAATTCTTGATTATGTTCACTCGGATGTGTGGGGTCCTACAAAGACTACTTCTTTGGGAGGAAAAAGGTGGTTTGTTACCTTTATTGATGACTATTCCAGACGAGTCTGGATGTACCCCATGAAACACAAGCACGAAGTCTTGTAGGTCTTCTTGAAATGGAAGAAGATGGTAGAGAACCAGACCAGTAGAAAGATCAAAAAGCTCAGATCGGACAATGGCGGAGAATACAAGTATGACCCATTCCTTGAAGTATGTCGAGATGAAGGTATTGTTCGACACTTCACAATACCCGGCAAGCCGCAACAGAATGGAGTCGCTGAAAGATTGAACCAGACCCCGGTGGAGAAGGTTCGTTGTATATTGTCTCATGCCGGTATCAACAAACCATTTTGGGCTGAGGCCCTTAACTATGCTGTCGACCTTGTCAATAGATTACCCACCGTTGGTAATGGTGGAAAGGCACCGCTTGAAATGTGGTCTGGAAAATCTGTAAGTGATTATGACTCGCTACACGTGTTTGGTTGCCCTGCTTATTATCACGTGTCAGAATCTAAGCTTGACCCACGAGCTAAGAAAGCCATTTTCTTAGGCTTTAGTACTGGATTAAAAGGATACAGATTATGGTGTCCTGATTCAAAGAAAATCGTCAACAGTAGAGACGTGACATTTGACGAATCTGTGATGCTATCACCATTGGTTGTTGAGAAGGAAAATCAGACTCCGAAGCAGGTGAAGAAAGTTGTTATTCCTTTAAAACAAGTTGAGCTAGTTCTCGAAGGAGAAACTATTGAAGAAGAAATTATGCCCAAAGAGAGTCATGAACAAGAAGAGAATGTGCATGAGTTCGAGTCTATTGCAAGGAATAGACCCAGAAGGGAAATTCGACGACCCGCTCGATTTGAAGATACCGTTGCTTTTGCACTGCCCGTGATCGATGGAGTGCCGAGTTCTTTCAGAGATGCTGTTTCTAGTTCAGAATTCTCAAAATGGCAAGAGGCCATGAATGATGAGATATAGTCTCTAATGAAGAATAAAACATGGGATTTACTACCGCTTCCTAAAGGAAAGAAAGCTATCGGTTGCAAGTGGGTATATGCCAAAAAGGAAGATAACCCTGGAGTTCGATACAAGGCTTGATTAGTGGCTAAAGGCTACGCTCAGAAGGAAGGTATAGACTATAATGAGATATTCTCCCCGGTTGTCAAGCATTCGTCTATCCGGATATTACTAGCCTTGGTTGCACAATTTGATCTCGAGCTTGCCCAGCTTGATGTTAAGACGACTTTCTTGCATGGAGATTTGGAGGAGGAGATCTACATGGCTCAACCAGATGGGTTTAAAATGGCTGGTAAAGAAAATTGGGCATGCAAACTTCGGAAGTCCTTGTATGGGCTAAAGCAATCTCCTCGGCAGTGGTACAAGAAGTTCGATCAATTTATGCTGGAGCACCGGTGCACACGAAGCCAGTTCGATCACTGTGTTTACTTCCGCAAACTCAAAGTTGGCTCCCTGATCTATTTGCTCTTATATGTTGATGATATGTTAATTGCATCTAAGAGTAAGGTGGAGATAAATAGGTTGAAGGCTCAATCAGTCAGGAGTTTGAGATGAAAGATCTTGGTGAAGCCAAGAAAATTTTGGGAGAGGAAATCAAGAGGGATAGGAAAAATGGTACTGTTTGGCTGAATCAAACACAATATCTGCGTAAGGTACTACAGTGTTTCAACATGGATGGTTCGACTAAACTCGTGAGCATACCATTGGCCTCTCATTTCAAGTTGAGTGCTCTAGGTTCGCCCAAAACAAATGTTGAGCGAATGCAAATGGAAAATCTTCCATATGCAAATGCAGTTCGTTCTCTGATGTATGCTATGGTCTGAACAAGACCAGACATATCACATGCTGTTAGCATGGTCAGCAGATATATGCACGACAAATAGGTCCACCAGCCATAGTAAGTATGTACCCTGTAGTGGAGCGGGGCTTATCGAGATCACCGACATAATTAGAATCCACATAACCAACCACAAGTTCATTTAGCTTATTAGTTCTTTGAAACTTCATACCATCATGAATTGTTCCCCGTATGTACCCGAGAATCCACTTCACTGCCTGCGAATGCACATGTCAGTTTAAGGAAGCCATTTGATTACATGGCTTGTTAAATGTCTTGGGTGTTAATCAGTAACATGTTAAGGTTTTTTGTGATAGTCAGAGTGCAATATGCGTAACAAAGAACCAAGTTCATCATGCTCGTACCAAGCATATTGATGTTCGCTTTCATTTTATCCGAGAGATTGTGAATGAAGGGAACATTCAACTTTTGAAGATAGGAACTGCCGACGACCCTGCTAATATGCTAACCAAGGTGGTTACTAGAGACAAGTTTCTCCATTGTCTAAAATTGATCAATGTCGCTCAGCAACCCAGCACGTAGATGTGCATCGGTGGCAGCCATACTCTGGGGATTCAAAGATTTTTTCGCCAAGGTGGAGATTGTTAGATTGTTGGCTCAAAATAGCTGCTAACAAAGTGTTCCAGCAGCAAACTTTGAATGCAGCAATCTTTGAATTCCAGCAGCAATCTTTGAATGTGGCTCATTTATGAAGGAGCCATGTTTGTCAAAGATTGAGGGCTGGGAAATCTGCTCATCCCACATAATCTGCAGATTTGTCTGCCATCTTAGCCTATAAATAGGATCAGCAAGAGCTTCAGGAAACACAGCAAAAAGAGTGAGCATAATAGAGAGTGAAGAGTGCAAGTGAGGGAGAGACTTGTAAACACTCTTTGTATTTTGCAATCTCAAATATAGTGGCTGCCACCCGTGGACGTAGGTAAGTTGCCGAACCACGTAAATCTGTGTGTTGTGATATTGATGTGTGTGTTGCTAAAATCGATCCAAAGTTGCAACAAAAGTAAATTTCAAAAATTTAATGCTAAATTGGTTTCCCATCGGATATTGGGCTATTGATTTATTTCCTTTCTTAAACATTTAATGCTTGCTTAGCTGGTACCTTTTGTAGAATTTATAATGGTTGTAGTTTCATTATTTGAAATTACATACATATGGAGTACATGTCAAAAGAACGATTCAGGATTTCGTCCGATTGATTAAGGAATCTTTTGGGACCAAAGATCTAATTAATTTTGATATTGCCTTTTTCTTTGCTTAACCTCTTTTGTTTTAATTATTGAAAAGTAAATCTTGAGAGCTGGATCGTTCCTTTCTCATTTTCACCTATGTCTCTTTTTGATAGTTTAATCTTGTTTGGTAATGATTATATTTATTTACATTTCTGGTTGTTTTGGCTTGGTGATATATTGTTGGTATTTTTTTTATATGATCAAGACTCCAAATTTTGAACCAAGGTACTGGGTACTTTTATTGTGGAATGGGATGAAGGGACAGCAATTGCGAACAAATTGCTCTCAACAAAGGAGTCTGCTCAACTGTATGCTGAGCGATTGACGGAGCTTGCTGTTGCTTTAGGGTTTGATGGGTGGCTGGTAATGTTTAATTTTTGCTTTGCCTACTTCCACTCTTCTTCTTCTTTTGATAGATTTTTTGTGTTTCACTTTTTCCTTTCAGAGTAACTTCTCATAGAGAGTCTCACATATGATATGCTGTGCTATATGCAATTATATTTTTCCTGATATGTAATTCAGGCCCCTCTTTAAAATCATTGTTTTTCTCAATTGGAGATTTTCAAACATGAAATTTAGATCATGCATGAATATCAAAAACCACACCAGTAGCTGGACATTTAGCTCTGAACATATCACATTAATAAAATAAATGATCTTGTGTAGGTATGTTGGTTAGAGTAATTTCTGCAAAGAGCTAGGACCTATTTGGGATATTCTTTAGACTGACTCTGAATGAGAGGAAAGGTAGAACTAAGCTTGAGGTATACAAATGGGAAATAGAAGAGCCAAAGAAAAGTACAGTACCGTTGAGTTGGTGACAGTGGTACTGCATATTCAGTAGTCGCATACTCCTTCCCACGGTCCCACTAGAGAAGTTCCTCTTTTAAAGTGAAACAATGATTACTTAAGAGATCCTCTTTTGTATCTTAACTTGATTGTGTGGTTGAAGGTGAAAGATCATGAAAGTCATCAGCTTGAATTAGGTCTCTTTAAACGAAAATTTCTAGTAAGCAAAAGATATTTAATGGGACAAGTGGAAATATTCATTTGGATTTATTACAGTGGGGGCTTTTCCTTAGAAATAATAAACCATGATTGCAAATATATTAAAGCTTCCTTCTTCAAATCTTATTAGGCTATTTTTTTGTGCATGGTCTGGCTCTAGCTATTTTTGTAACTAGGACTGGAACAAGAGAGGACTAGCAAAAAAGCACAATATGAGCACAGTTTTGACATGGTTATGCCAGAAAGCCAACTCCCATGGCGCAAAACAGAACCCTGCTTATTCAATAATCAAGATTAAAAAAGAAAGCAATCACTTCCCACTAACTTGTACACAGTACACACGTCATCCAAGAAGAGATAACTGAAGTAAACAGAACACAAGCACAAGGTTTATGTGGTTACTACTGAACACCTACACCTGTCCCCCTCCTTGTATTTTTTTTCTTGAATTTCAATAAATGTCGTTAGTGAAAAAAAAAAACCTACATCCGCGGCGCAGTTAGAAGTTCCGTAATCAAGCAATGAAGATCAAGGAAGAAGCCTATACCCTCTTTTCTCATGACTTGCTCAAAGTCCCTCTGAATATGGGATGGGGTGACACCCAGAACCACAAGTCACCATAAAGATCGATTGCAACAGTGCTGTCTCAGATCTTTGTAACAGAGTCGGCCAAAGTCTTTTAAGTACCCTGCACAAGTATGAGAATTGTCTGCGCGTCTTAAATTTGAAGTACCTTACTACTCATCGTCACAAATTCTGTTTAATTTCCTAAACAGTATCCATACTATGACTTACATTTGGAGATCCTAATTGGATATATGCAACCATAAACTTTTAACAACAAATTCCAAAGTGTTACTGTGCATGAGCATAAAGTACATTTTATATCTGTATCTTGTATGAAAGTAGTTTTCAAAAGGTTCATTTCCTAATTCTACTCGCTTATTGACAGATCAATATGGAGGTTAATTTGGACATTGGACGGATCCCTATCTTGAAAGAATTTGTCAGCCATTTAACCAAGACCATACACTCGTCAATACCGGGAGCTTTAGTCATATGGTAGATGGAATGAGATTTCATTATTTATCCCGGAGTTTCTTTTCTGTCACTATCCTTTTTTTTCCTTTTCTTTTTTGCCTTTCTATTGAGATGTATGGTTCATTGTTGTCATAATTGATTATTGCTATGATGCAGGTATGATAGTGTTACCATTGCAGGTGATCTTAACTGGCAAAATCAACTAAACGACAATAATAAACCTTTCTTTGATATTTGTGATGGCATCTTTGTGAATTATTCATGGAATGTAATAATTCTCCTTTCTCTCTCTCTCTCTCTCTCTCTCTCTCTCTCTCTCTCTCTCTCTCTCTCCATATTTTTGTGTTTAAACACAATCATAATTTTTGTAATGCTCTTTATTGGATTTTTATTTCTACAAAACAGGAAGATTTCCCCAAACTCTCAGCTGCTATAGCTGGTAGCAGAAAGTTCGATGTCTACATGGGCATAGATGTTTTTGGTAGGGGCACCTACGGGGATGGACAATGGACTGTATGTGTCGAATTTAATTTTTTTAATGTAATCATTATTTAGTATCCTAATTCAGATATCTGGATGGTGGATTTTTTTTATTTTTTGGATCTATCCCATAATTGGATGAACTCACTGCATCTGCATTTCTCCTCTATAAATGCGTATCGTCAAATAGTAATGGGCATTGCCGAGGTCTTACAATTTGAGAAAAACTAATTAAAAGTATCATGATACCATGTCATCTTCTGATATCCCCTGATTTACTAATGAATGTTTGTAGTTCCGATAAATCTTTGTTTTTTCACTTACATATAAATATGATAAGTATATTTTTTTGCAGAGTAGACAAATGTTGCACTTGATGTGCTGAAGAAAGATGAGGTGTCGGCCGCTATATTTGCTCCTGGCTGGGTCTATGAGACTCAGCAACCTCCTGATTTTCAGAGTGCCCAAAATAGGTGATCCACTCAGCTCATGGCTAAATCTTGCAGTTTTTATGTGCTGTTTCGATATGGTCATTATAGTTTAAATATCCTTTTATTAAATTTCTGTTTTGTTCAAGGCTCCGATATATGGTCTTTTTTATCTGTCAACTTGGCAACCGGTGTACTCATTTAAAATCAAGTAATTGGCTCTGCGAAGGTTCAATCATTTATTTGTTTGAAGAAGGGACCGAATGGATTGTATCTGTTAAAAAGTCCCAAGTACATTTCACCTTCTAATTGTGTATTCTTGGCCAGTCTAATTTTTGTCTGCTGATTTGTTTGGTAAATCAGAGCAAGTTATTCTCGGATATTGCATTAACTGACATTATTTTACCTCAAGTTGCCTCAAAGTTGTTCTTATCTACTCCCTCATTCCAATAAAAGATAGTTCTACCTCCGTTTGGGTTTGTCCCAAAAGTAGTCTCTCATTTCTGTTGAAGAGTATAATTATAGTGCAATTTGAAGGGGATGCATAGAGAGATGTAAAGCTACAATATATGAATGTTTGACTTGTCAACTGGGAGTATTTTTGGACGGAGGGTATATTAGTTGTATCCTTAATAAATGAATGATATGTGAATAGTTATAAACATATAGATAACATCCAGGTATAGACACTCCCACTCATCTGCAAGTTTCAGTACTTAATTATTACTTTTCTGATTGTAATCAGAATGGCTGCAGAATGTTCAACAGGTTATTGATTATGAGAATACCTTTTCTACTTCATATCTATCAAATATATTATTGAAGGTTTACTTCAATCTATTGTTTATGTCTAGTTCTATACAACTTCCTACTGCAATTTCAGGACTTAACTATTTCCTATTTTCCAGTATGACTCCTAATTGTCGTCATCTTTGAGAGATCCTATCATGATTAATGACAAATTAATGTGCCAAAAATTCATTCATAATCAGAATGCCTTTTTTACTTCATATTTATCCTATAATCTTTGAAGGTTTACATAGTGATTTGACTTTTATTATTTATTCTGTATATGACAGATGGTGGGGTCTTGTTGAGAAATCATGGGGCATAGTACAGAATTACCCTAGAGCTCTTCCCTTTCACTCAAATTTTGATCAGGTATTACCTAGACATGATAAATGCTCTTGTTATTTTGTTCTATTTCCTCAGTATCGTAACTCATACAAAATTAATTGTGAGATGAGTTTCATCCTTCATCCAGGTTGTTGTTGGCTTGTTGTGTATATTGATAGATTCCTTCTGATCTCTTTCCTTTTCCGTACTCTACCACTCATGTCCCTTGATGTATTTGATTTGTTTGATCATTTAAGGCATGATAAAGTCAGCTAATCATAGTATTTCATAGACTACTAATGTATGAAGTGAACTTATGGAACATCTAGCAATAGTGAGATCTACTCAATTTCCCTCTTTCTTTCACTGAGGCATGTTGAACTGCACACATAGTACTCCCTCCATTTCAAAATATGTGTTGTTTTAGCTTTATGCACACAAATTAGGAAACAATATAGATTGACAAATTTATCCCTACTTAGTACTCTCTCTCTCTCTCTCTCTCTATATTGGAAAAGATATGAGTATATTTTAATGATAAGATGGTAAACTGGGAGAAGAGAAAGGCAAATTAGGAAAGTTGTAAAGTAAGCCTTCCTAAAACGACACTTATTTCGGAACTTTTTATTTTTGCTAAGATGACATTTATTTCCAAATGGAGGGAGGAGCAATTAGAAACATACTACTATCTCTGCATACATTAATTTTGACGCATTTAGAAACAGATTACTATCTCTGCATACATTAATTCTCGACAAGAATTGGACTCTGACTGCATTTCTGGAGCTCAATTGGTGACTTTTCAAGCAATGCACAATGAGATAAAGTCATGATATGCTTAGAAGGAGGGGATAAGAGACCAGTCTGATTAGTACTCTTTAAGATTAACTAAATTTTAACAGGTGCCTTCTTTAATGACATTATATAGTTTGCATGGTATTATTGATTGCTAGAGGCTGCTTGATAGAATCTTCTGAGTTTACCAGTCAGCTTTTTGGTCATTCTATATGTATTATCTATATCCAGTTGACAATTGACATGTCCATTTTCAGGGTCGTGGTTACCATTTTTCTGTTGATGGGAAGCTAGTTTCAGATGCTCCTTGGAACAACATTTCTAACCAAAGCTTTCAGGTGCTGTTCTCTCACTCGATCTGCATTCTTATGGGCTCATTGCTGATTTCTGTGATCATATTGCTTGTAAATGGAATCTCACTTGCATTTTGACTATGGTTTAATTATCCCTTAACGTAATGTTATCCCAAAATAATTAATTTGTTGGTGTAATGACTCTCAAAATGTTATCAACAAACATGTGCTGCATCAGTAGTTATCAAGAAATGGCAATTTGTTGGTATATATCTCTGAGAACGTTCGTGTCTGTTATGTGGCTCTTGCAAATATTTGACGTTTCAATCATGTGGCTGTGGAGAAACATATACTCTTCACTTTATTATTTTAGATACACTGAAGTTTAATGGAGGAATTAGATGTTCCTAAAATTAAGAGTATATCTTTTATGATCCCTATTTTTTTTATATTTTTTAAAATTTATTGGAATATGACTGGTTGTGTGTCCAATAGTAAGACATGAGAATGATCAATCCCAGTAAATGTAAACTAGTTTCTGCTAGTAGTGGTATAGGCAATGCAAGTGAATTCTATCGATTTACAATTTAAGGGCAGTCCTTGGCACAGCAGTAAGGTTGCTTCACTATCACCTGCGTAACAAAATCGAACTCCATGCTCTACTGAAAATCTTGAAATGGTGTTAACATTAATAATTCTGCGCGACAGTTTAAAAGGTTGATTTTCAGTTCTTGAAAATGCTATTTAGTGTAAAGTCTCTTGTCACTAGTTCAGTAATTATGGTATGCTAGCTATATTCTCTTGAACTAGTATAGACTCTCTTTCCTAACTGACTTGTACTTGTATTTGACAGCCATTTCTCCATTTTGACTTTTCCGAAGACTCGACTCCAGACGCAATTCAAGTTCTTGTTGAGTAAGTTTTACGGCTCAATTTGTTCTTTAAACCTAGTGCCTCTTTCTAGAAAATCTCGTCCCTGAACAAATGAGATGTATGATACTGTGAATACTTGCCTTATTTGATCTCTCATAGAACATTACCAGCTTTATAGCACAATCCGTGTCAACCTTAACGGGTGCTACAATTATTCCTTCTTTGATGCACTTCCTGTAGTATTGTAAGTACATTGACAAGGAGTTCAAGCTATGGAAATTTGAGTTCTGAACAACCACTTGCCTGAGCATTCACATGCAGAGGAACCTAATAACTTAGATAACTGCAACATGCTCCGCAAAATTTTACAGCCTACCAACTGAAATATACATGATGGGGTTATACATATTCGATTGGTGAGTAGTAATAATTTTGTTGTGCATCAAGAATTCTCAAATAATTTATGTTGACTCTATGCTCCCTCTTGGCATCAATAGTACATCTCTGCTAAGAATTCCTTTCTTTTTCCTATATTAACAACATCAATATACTTGGATCATTATTTGTTTTATACTCTATCCATTCCTAAACGAGTATCAAATTTTATTTTCTCACTGAAATTAAGGAAGGGGGGCATATAAGAAATATTAGTTGAACAAGTACATAAACACCCTTAGTTGTACCAGTACCAATATGCTATTGCAAGTGGACAAAGGAACATGTTAAATGGCAATTGTAAATTTGATAACTTTACTAAAAATGGATATTCGTTTAAAGACGAGGGAGTATTTCGAAACTGAAATTAGCTCGACATCAATACAACATATGTAGTACATTATGTTAACACACTTTGTCTTTTGCACTGATGTTTATCCTACAGTTTTCAGAAGGTTATTATTTTCGTTCTTATATATTTGCTTTGATAGTTTTAAGGAAGCATCTTATAACGGAGGAGGGAACATCACATTTAAAGGAACTCTTCAAGACAAGGCTTATTTCACAACAAGGCTTTTTCAGGGAGAGCTTCTTATGGGGAATTTACCTGTCCACTTTACTTATTCAGTAAGCCATCTCATTTGTTTATTAAACTCTCATTTGTGTATTAAACTTGCAGCAAAAGGTACCTAAACTTATAGGACGATTATGGAAATTTTCTAATTTGATGGTCTGAAAAAAGGAAAATCTTATCGACTGATAAAAAAATACATTCCTTGAAACGTCTTACTTTACCTTTTTTAATTCAGGGTCTAATTGTTTTAAAACAGGAGAAGTTCGAGTGCTCTCGAAGACTTCTTGGTCTTTGTATCCATAATTAGTAGGATGTCAGGCCTGAGCCCAAGCCCGAGCCTTTCAAACTATGAAGTAAAAATCATTCTGGCGTGATCCATGTTTATTTGAACTTGCCTTTTTACCTCAGCTGGCTCTTTCAAATTAGCATAGATAACTGTAATTTTTAAACATACTGCAGGCACTGATTGCACTCTTATGCATCAAAATGAGGACATAGACTTTGATGTCTTATCTTTAACTCCTTGGCAATCTTTTTCATTAATCTGAGTCTTTGTTACACTTCAATTCTTGTAGTCAGATGCTTTATTGGTATTACTTTTACGAAATGATGGTAATATAGTAAATGGGGCCGAAGTTATCTATGAGTGGAAGTGTTAAAGCATGATATACGTATTAATGTGCACGTAATTTGCACCTCTCCATGTATGCACGTGAGCGGAGGTGTTAAAGCATGATATACATATTATGTGGCTCTCTCTAATAGCTTAAGCTTTTAGATGAGTTTGTCACTTAAACAAAAGTAATTATCAATATAGATAAAAACTCACAGTTAAAACACACATGATGAGAATTGCTGTAGAACGTGAGATTTGGAGCCTGTGTAATGAGAGGAACCTTGATCAAGGAAGATCAAAACCCCTTTCAAGTGCGGAAATTCGAGGAACGTTAATTGGTAAG
>JAOWAN010000001.1:6488488-6498644 GCA_028566635.1 Lobelia cardinalis
CCTTTTGTTTTAAAATTAAAATTGTAATCTGTTGGACCATTTTGCAAATCAAAATAAGTGACTTAACGGGCAATTAATGACAAAATGTAACGGAGTGGCCTTTCAGTAGAAAAACAAAAGTTCGATGATGAAAAATAATAAAAAAATACTTCGATGACTGAATGTAAAAAACGGATATAGTTGAGTGATTTTTATTGCACTTTACTCATCCTTCTTTATTTAGCAATTTTCCATTCCAAGGAGGAAGACAGTGCGTGCGTGCGTACGTGTGTGTGTGTGTTGAGAGAATGGGGAAATGGGCGATTGCGAGTCTGCTAACGTTGTTGTCTGTCGCTATGATTTCTGCAGCTGATGAAACATTCGACGTTCGGGAACACCTCTCTACTGTTTCAAGGTAATTCTCGATCTCTCCAGCTTGATTAGATTCACCGAGTTTTAATGTTTCCGGTTTCAAGATTATGTTTCAGTCTGTTCGCACTACGAAAATAAAATAAACCTTGTAGAATTTGTAACAAGAGTACCAGACAAATCATCGTGTGCATATGTTTACATATTCTCAAATTGTTTGTATTCTTGAATTGAATTCTGCCTTGTCCTTTCAATCAAGCAGTCACTTTTCGTTTACTGTAATCTATCTAACATGTAAATAGTTTAAATCAGTATTTCAAGCAAAAAACTTGATCTCATGAAAACTACATCAGAAATGATAAGCAACTCTGATAATTTTGTAAAAACAAGTAAGGGTGTGTTCTCATGGACATTTTTTTCCCTTGTTTTTTGAGTTTTTGATTTTTCTGCTCATTGGTCTCACAATTTTCTATCTATCTCTCTCTCTTACTTTTTACTTTAATCATTACAAAAACCCAAAAACCAAATAAAAAATTACCCATCCAAATACACCCTAAATGTCTTTAGATATTTGGTCAAGGTTTAATCAAGTTGTTAATACTTCATGGAACTGAGCTAGTGTAAGTATATTTATGTCGTTCACTCTGTTTGGTTGGGCAAATTAGGGGTTAACAAATTGGCTGGGGTTGGTTGGGGTGGGGGTGCAATTGTTCATTATAAATTTATAGTGGATAATTATAATTAAGTCATATATGGAGTGCAATCAGGGTTTGGATGGAAGGGAATCTTAGGCTAAAAGGAGATGGACTATTTTTGGATTGAGTAAACTATAAAATATAAATTGATATCAATTGACGAAATAATGTTATGCTTGTGCTAAAGTACTCTAGCTTAGTGGTCAAATGAAATAAGGGAATAATGATGAAATGCATTCCACTTAGTTCGGTCCAATGCCCTATAATGGCGGGTTCTGTTTTGGCTAAGAACTTGGTTGGTTCCCTTGTTGGTTTTGGTCCAATAAGTTTTTTGTTGATGGCGGGAAAATTTATGATATGATGCACAGGATTCAAATCTATACTTCCTCTATCCGTCATCTGTTTGCTTTTATCCATGAACATATTGTGGTCAGAAGGAAATATGTGTGATTATTATTTTCCCTTATTTTAAGTGAATGTAAGAAGAGCATACAGCCCTTCCCCTCCCCCCCCCCCTTTCTTTTCCTTTAAATGAATGTGACTGGGCAGATGTTTAAACCTTGTGTATGCAGATATGGTGTTGTAAAACACATTGCAGACAATAACTTCGTACCTTCAACCATTCCGGATCAATGTTCTCCTATCCATTTAAATCTCGTGGTAATAATCCTCACTTCTAATTCAATTTTGATAGTATAAAATACAAATCCTCGTGGGATGTCATTTAGTTCTAGCCTTCTAGGTACATACTATGCGATCCTACACTGATACATGTGTATGCAAGTTCGTGTATTTGTTTGAGTATATCTTTCAAGTTTTTTGTTTTCTATTGGTAGGTTATCTTCAAATTTCGTAAACTTTATGTAAGTAAATTTATATAATACAACCAAACATGAAGGTAAAGGAAGAAAAATAACACGACAGCAGGATTTTGCAACTCAAGTGACTGTCTGTCCTTGTTGAAAACCAAATTTTCTTGCCTTGGGTAGCTGGTTTTGCTTTTGCTTTTGTTTTCTGTGTTTCTCTTACTGCTTTTGTCAACATAGTAGAACAAGTAACTGCTTAGTAAGAGGAATCAAGTAAGAAAGAAAAAGGTTAAGAGGTGAGTTTTCCACTTCGCAGCAGTGACACAAACTTGAATCACACTCAAATTCAGAGTGCGGAATACAAAGTGGTGTAACTTGTACATTGTGTCAGACAGCTTTTCTGCTTACTGTGAAATTGGAAAGATAAAAGTGATAATGATACTCAACCCCTGAAAATGCGACAAATAAGACATTAAATGAAACTTTTAGTCAGACTACTCAATTTGTTTTGGTTGAACAAGAATAGTGGTTGGTGCGAATAGAGCTAAATATTGGACTATGGGATTGGAAGTTTGTAGGAGTTCCTTGAGAGTGGTACCCCATCCATCCCAACACTAGAGTTATGCTTTGACTTTGGATGTCAAATTGATTTGTAAAATGAATACTCGATAAAGATTTACTTGTCTTAGCAAACCATAAAAGATGTGTTTATGATAGTTTTACTGTAGTTTAAAGTTTTACAGTTTTGTTTTCACTAACTAAATAAAAGTATGTTATCAATTTTAAAAGTAGTTAAACTGACCTGAAAAGTCAAAACCGCCTGCTGCCCCTTCCTATTTGAGGCATCTGCCAACAGGTTGTTACCTCTTATTTTGGGACGGAGGGAGTGCAAACTTCTCTTATTTTTTCTAGGTTATTTCTCTTTGTGTAGAGCTGGTTTAGAACTGCCAGTCCAGAATGTTCTTGGCTAGTTGGCTTTGAGGTTGTATGGAAATCGTACAAGCAGCAATGAAGAAGAGAGTTCTCGAAAAGGTGACTTTTAAGGGTTTATAGCGCTGAATTAGATGGGGTCTGAATGGGGAATGGGTTTCAAGGGAGGGTTTCGTAATGAATATACGGGGTTGGGGAGGGCAGGCTGGGAGCATTGAGAATTTGATAAGAAAACTGGCTGGGAATACGGCCAAGTCCCAGCTAATGCATTTGTAAAAGGTACCGAATCTGTTCTAGTGCAAGTAGCTTCCTCAGTATGTCCTTGCTTCTCTTAAAAATGTTCAAGTGGAAGTCTTATGGTTCGACTTCAGCAAGTGGAGTATTTCCTTGTCAATGACTGCCTGCGTCCTCGCCAAATCAAGATTAGAATGCGAGTGTCGAAGCTGTTTCTTAGGGCTTCAAACCATGAAATTTTTTATTAATTTTTATTTTTGATGATAGAACTATGGGACTCTTATTAATGTTAACTAGATTGGAGTCTACTGAAAATCTTTAACCGGCTAAGCGCCCTGTCAGTGCTAGTTGGTGATGGTGGAGGGGGGGGGGGTCATGAGGCTGGAAGGTTCCCCAAAAATGCCATCTTGTTTCCTTAGAAATGGCCATGTGCCTTTATCTAAAAGCCTTTGTTTTGCTTGTTATATTCATGTTCAAATATATTCTCATGCGTGTTGTAGTTTCATTTGTTATTTTTGGTGCATTGGGGCTTCAAATTCCTAGTGACTAAAATCTTACAGTTACAGCTCCAGTAAGATATTTTGGTGTAATGTGACTTCAAACTCCTAGGATTTCTGCATAAACTATGTAATGTATGCCAATTTATGACACCCCAATAGAACTTTAACTTTTGGGTTTCACTTACTGTAAAGCAATATGGGTATCAATTGGCACACTGCGCACTCATATCTAATATTTTCCATTTAACTCTGCTATTCTTCATAAGAGTGAATAACCTGGTCTATGCTAGCCGGCTGATTGGATTAACATTACCGACTTGTTTATCTTTTGCTTTTGCTGTATCTTTTTCCTTGTTTATAATTTTTATTTCAGCTGTGATTTTCATTTTAATCTGAAAGATTTGATCACTTTCCAGTTTTTGTAAGTGACATTTTTTTATGACTCAGGCAAGACATGGAACTCGTGCGCCAACAAAGAAGAGGATGAAAGATTTAGAAGCATTGTCAAGTCATCTGAAATTCCTTCTGCAAGATGCAAAAGGGAAGTCATCCTTGGATAATATTCCTTCTTGGTTATGGGGGTGGAATTCGCCCTGGAAGGGCAAGACCAAGGGTGGAGAATTAATTAGTGAAGGAGAAGATGAGTTGTATCATCTTGGGATCAGAATCCGGGAAAGGTTTCCGGAACTTTTTGATGAGGATTACCACCCTGACATTTATCCAATAAAGACAACCCAGGTTGGTTTCACTCTAAACTAAATATATATGTAGCTGCATTATGTTGGAGAACATTGCCTTATTCTTGAGACAATTGCTGGCATTGGTGCTTTTTTTATTATTTTGGATAATACATTCCTAAAAATCTCAAACCCTGGAGGCCTTTTGTGAATGTTTTTGCATATGACTTTCAACCTGGAGGCTGGTCGTAACGAACTGAATGATATTATTTCAATGTTTTTTCTTTTGTGCTGGAAGCCTGCTAGTTAATCACTTCGTCATTTTCTTTTTTAATGGTGAGATAGGTTCCTCGAGCATCGGCTAGTGCTGTTGCATTTGGCCTGGGGTTGTTTAGCGGAAGAGGAAAGCTTGGATCAGGGAGACATCGAGCTTTTGCAGTTACAAGTGAAAGTCGTGCAAGTGATAGAATGTTGAGATTTCATGATTGTTGTCAGAATTACAAGGTAATAGATTCATTTCTTGGCTCTTTTTACACTGTTCTAGCTGAAGGTATTTGGTATTAGAACTTGTGCATGAGATTCAGTCACAAGGTATTCAGTATCAAATTTGTGAGCCTGGATACTTTAGCTTTGATGTTTTTTTTTGTATCACAATATTTGTTTGTATGCTACTTCAAGACTCGGTGGAGAATCTGGGATGTTCATGTAAATTGTACATTCAGTAGATGTACAATATTATCATGAAATTTATTGATCTCGATTTTACGTGTCTTAAATAGCCGAAGGGAAGGTTTTATCCGTCTAAGATTTTGCTCAAACCTTTTCATCAAGGTATTGTCAAAGCTTTACTTCAAAGGTCCTCCTTTTTTCCTTTGGATGCAGGCTTTTAGAAAAAGTCAGGAACCTGCTGTTCAGAAGCTTAAAGAACCCATCATAGATGAAATTACCCATGCATTAGTGGCACGTTACAGCCTCAGTTTTACAAGACAAGATACATCTTCTCTATGGTTTCTATGCAAACAGGTATACTAACTCTGGTACTTAAGTGAGTAGAGATTTTGTATCTACCAATCTGATAAAAAATAGCGTGGTTTTTGTATATCAGGAAGCATCATTGTTGAACATAACTGATCAAGCATGTGCCCTTTTCAGCCCCAGTGAGGTACATATGTGCTTATTGACTTCCCATGCACATTCTTATGCTTATAAGTAAAACGTATTCTCTGAGTCTGGCTGTGTTGATTATTTTGGTATATGATTGTTACTTTTCAAGGAATGTGCACCTATAAATGTGGAGTTTCCCATATCTTTTCAAAGAACACTGTTCTGCCATGTTATCTATATACTTGATAATTGGAAATCCATGCCTTCATAGGTTGCTTTGTTGGAGTGGACAGATGATTTGGAGTCATTCATTTTGAAAGGTTATGGTAATTCATTAAACTACCGAATGGGAGTACCATTGCTTGAAGACGTCATTCAGTCCATGGAGCAAGCCATTAAAGCCAAAGAAGGTAATGCAATGCAAAGTTTTTGCACTTGTAGTTTCATCCTTGCATCCTAACCTCACTGTGCAAGAGCTGGAAGACAAGTTATGGCAATAAGTTGCCAAATGTTAACATGAAATAGTATGATTGCCTTTGGACCAGTTTTGAGGCCCTTTGCTCTTTTTTGGACGGAGGAAATATGAATGGACATTAAACTGGATCCCACTCTCTCGTTGATTTCTGTATGAATTAAACCAACTTGCAGAAATACAATTAGGAGTGTAAGGAAAGGGAATTCTTGAGCTTCCTAAACTGCATCAATCATCTTTTTAATTCGAGTATGTCCCACTTGGATATCAAGTCTAGTCTCTAAATTTCTCATCTGTCTACGTCTTCATATGCATAATTTATGGTTTAGTTGCATCTGTTTCAATTACTGCAGTTTATATTTCTTCATTTTCGTTGTTGAGAGTTCAGATTTCCTTCGGTCCATCAAAATGCATAAATCACTTATAATAAAACTGAAAATAATAAAGTGAGAAGCAAATGAAAAAGAGAAACGATAATAAAGCAAAGCGAAGAAATTATGTATAGAGATACTTCTCTAGAAGCAAACATGCTATCTTAGTGGTGGTATGGCTAAAATTTCACATCTTTCTTTTCTTGTCTTGTAGAAGAACTTGTACCTGGAACGTATGAGAAGGCTAGATTGAGGTTCGCCCATGCGGAAACTCTGCTTCCTTTCTCATGCTTACTTGGGCTGCTCCTTGAAGGATCTGGTGAGTGCTTGGAGTGTGATAATATATATTCTTTCTTCTCTCTAGCTATTGAGTGTGATAAGATGTTCTTTAATTATGATTTTATGTTGGTTCTCTGAATTGTTGTTTTTTGCTAATCATTTCAGAGTTTGAACTAATACAACAAGAAAAAACCTTGCAACATCCTCCAAAGCCTCCTCAGGCGAGAAAGTGGAAGGGAAACACGGTGGCTCCTTTTTCTGGGAATAACATTTTGGTTTTGCACAGTTGTTCAGAAAACAATTCGAGCAGATACTTTGTGCAAATACTACATAACGAGCACCCCATCCCGTTGCCTGTGAGCTTTTTCTTGATCTTTTTCCTATTGAAGTGATTATGTTTAGACTTCTAAACAGGCTGATTAGTAGGTTTAATTATCCTCTAAACTCTCTATCTGACTCACTCCATCAAGAATGAGTAGTTTCTTTTGGCAATAAAATATAATGTCATTTTTCCACTTGGTATATAGCCAAAATTGGTAAGACCGCTCTAGATTCAAACACAAATTTCTAACTATCGGATTTGTGCTCTGTGCACAGGGTTGCGGTAATTCTGATTTCTGCCCGTTTGATGTTTTCAAGGTAGTATTTTATGCCGTACTTACGAATCTGTTTTCAAAATATGTAGGCTATCTAGTTTGACATTTTCTTGATGCTTATCATCCAGGAGAAAATAGCTGCTCCTCATTTGAAGCACAACTATGATACAGTCTGCAACGCGAAGCTGGAACATAAATCTCTAGCCAGTATGTTTATTCAGATGATACGTTGGCTCTACGGAAGAGATGAGGGTACACAGTCCCAGAAATTAGATCTATAGTTTTCTCATTCAGACTTTTTTACTAGGATTTTTAATTAGGTAGCTCAAGTTGAACCACAAGCAAACGCTTTCAACTAGGCACATTACATTTCCTAACAAGGCCTCACTGATTATTCACAAATATAACATACAGGTAGCTAGCTGACACAGGATCTGATCATTCAGTTGCTTGTTCTTGTACTTTGTTACCGAGTCCAGGAACTCTATAAAGTTCAGCAAAACATTTTGTTCTGCTGGTTCGCTTAAAATTTTGCTTTGCTTAATTCAGTTACCTCAGCTGAGGGATGCGTTTCTTGAGAAACATGTCATGGTTTTAGTGCAAGGATTGAACGTTTTTGTGCTCTTCCGTGTATTTATATAAGTCTATATCCAAAGCAATCATTGCAAGCACAAGAGGTGCCCTTCTACTTCGAGGGAACTATTGATTAATACCTTGTCATCATGGTTGAAAGTTTGCATTGGATTTATTGACATTGATACGAAGGTTATGTACGACTGTTATTTCTACTGGGCACATGAAAATGAGGTTTTGAAAGGGGAAAACTACGGTCAATTAAACTGGCCAGTGGCCAAGTAGATCGATTTGTGTACCATTTTGGAACAATGGCATCATCTTATTGTCGTTCACATGGAGGCGAGGGCAGAAATATGTATAGCTGAGAGAACTGCTGTTAGATAGCGAAATGAGCACAAATCAAAAAATGGCCGCCATGAAAAAGCAATAATAAATATAGAAAGGCTGCGATTAGTTAAAAGTAATGCGAATTATGTCAATCCCGGAAATTAAAAATGTATTTTCTGTTGTGCAACACTTGCAGCAACATCAATCTTTTTAGTCTTGAAGCGAATGATGAAGGAAACAGAACGGTTCGGACCTTGGATTTGCACCCTTGTGCGCACGTACGAGGCATACTACTACTAGCACATTTCAAACTCTTGAAAGAGTAGGTAAAGTAAGTAGCATAACAGTGTACAAATTGCAATACAATGGGCTTCAAGATCAAAACTAGGAACGTTAACACATCCTTGATCATAATAAATACTAATTCGGAAAATGATCTCAGTTAAACACAAGAGTATGCCTGGTCACTTTTGACCTCCAAAAGAATCCCTAGTCAAAATGAATTTCAAGAAACGAACTATCGCTAATCCATCTTCAACTGGCGGAAGAGCATCCAACGGTGGTTTTAATCATAATTGAATTATGTCTGATGAGTTTAACAGATCAAGTTGTGATGCTAAAGTGAAACGTTATGTGAGCAGCTCATTTATCAATCAGTCGCTAATCCCACATGGAGAGTGATTAAATCTTAATCACAGTATATAAGCCGAGTGTAAGTAGTAATTAATCGCTGGGCCTTGTAGCGAGGGTCTGTAACTCAAGTGAGAGCATTAAGATGGGTTGGACTGCGAGGTGGCGTCCTGGGTAGGGCTGTGGATTTAGCAACTGCTGGCTTGCCCGATCCAAGTTGAGAGTTGGGCTATTTGGTTCAGGCGAAAGCTTGGGCCATGTGGTCCTTAGAGTGGAGGGCACAGCGCAAGGCTGGTTTCACAGAGCAGCGAAAACTTCCCGCTCCTGACAGTGGAAGGATTACAAGCCGGTGCAATCCTGGCCTATATTGCCTGGTGACTCGCCTCAAATGAACACCCATCTTTTTGTAGTTTTTTTCCTAACTGGAACAGTCAAAATTGAGCTTTCACCAAAAGGCAAAAAAGCATCAATTTCGTAATTGGTATGCAATCCTCAACCCATCATAATGGGGAGGCCACGTGCGCCTCCACGATTTTGGAGGTCCTGTGCGAGTCCAAAAACTCTATAATGTGCATCCATTTTGTTTTATGATTTTGGAGGTGGAACATAAAGTTGTACCCGTTGACTTTTATGCTTTCCTATGTATCTATGTCTGAATCCAAAACAATTGAGTTCGGATTTTTTATGCCACACCATGTGTCACCACTCACATGCTGGTAGGTTTCATTGTTATTGAGTTCCACAAATATATGAGTAGTGAATCACAGAATGCACACGAAATAACGTAGAAGATCAAATCTCAAAGCAATCGTAACAAGCACAAGAGATACCTTCTACTTGACGGAAGTATTGATTAATACCTTGTCATCGTGTATGAAGATTAGGATAAGCCATATCATTAATCAAGAAATCAATCATTCGTGCCAATAACCCACGATGAGTATTTATAATTACATCAAATATATAGTAATGATAATTTTGACAATACATAGTATACTCCTAAATAATATATCATGATTGAAAGTTTGCATTGGACATATTGATACTTTCTGGTGGTAAGACACTCACATATTTCTGATATGTTATGAGTTCGAATCACGTTGGAGATAAGCGAAAATTACCAACAATCCTCATTTTAAAAGAGAAAAAAAAAATGTACGGACGACTGTTATCGCTATCGAGCACTTGAAAATGAGGTTCTGATAGGGGAACACTACAGGCCAAGTAGATTGAATTGTATACGTAATATTTTTTTTTCCTTCGAAAAAGTGACTTTTATTTTGGGTACGTAGAAAGAAGCAAAATCTTGAATATCTCATGCGAAATTCATGAAATATGACAAATGCAAGTTAATGCTAGTAAATTTGTAAACTAATTAACTTGAATCTCCTATTTAAGTTGTGATGAATCATGAATTCGATAAGCTTGGACGACGTTCTTGTTGCAATGAGGAGCTATGTAAAATTGATATATATATATATATATATATCAATAAGATCAAAACTTCGGGGATGTTGTTGGTCCTTCGAAAATTCAAATTGGAGAGAGAGAGAGAGAGAGAGAGAGAGAGAGAGAGAGAGAGAGAGAGAGAGAGAGGCAAAAAAACAAGAG
>JAOWAN010000001.1:6503389-6517272 GCA_028566635.1 Lobelia cardinalis
CGAATCCGTCATGGATTAAGTTAATCGAATATGGATTTAGGCTAATCCGTCCAATTAAGATCCATTTACAGCCCTAGGAGTATCCCTTATTTTGTATAATAATAATAATTAATTAACTTATAATGATAAATAATTAAATTAAAGATAAATTAAATAATTCAAACATTAAAAAATCTATTTAAGTATAATAAGCATTATAGTAATATTTATCTTACATGATACATATCTTATTTTTGGGGAAAAAATTGATAAAGTCTAACAAGCATAATAGTATTTCTTATCTTACATGATATGTCCTACTTCTGGGGAGAAATCTGATAAAGTGGAACAAGCATTATAGTAATGCTTGTATTACATGATAAATGTACCATTTTTCGGAAAAAAAAAAAGGTAAAAAGTATGATAAAGGGTAAAAAATCTTATAGTAATGCTTGTTTTACATGATAGCATATTCAAAAAACAACCGTTTTCTCTCATTTCTTTCAATTTCCTTTCCCAAATTGTAAATTTATTTTCAAATTTTAAAGTGTAACAAGCATTTAGACAATGCTCATCTTACACACCGATAACTTTTTCTTCTCATTATAAGATAAAGTTGTGGTAAATTCCTTGTCTGTTTCCCAATTCTTTTCCAAATTTTAAGTTTTCTTTCAAAAATTATTTACTTTATTTAACAAGCATAATCAAATTGCATTTTATTACAACAAATTGCGTGTTGTTCATCCTATTTCAGATTAGTATTATGTATGTTTTTATGTATCATTGCGAGCTGTTCATCCAAATTTATTTATGTATGTTTTTTTTAGTATGTTTTTATCATTGCGAGCTGTTCATCCAAATTTAATATTTGTGTATGTTTTTTTAAATATGTTTTTATGTATCATTTAATAGTTATGAGTTTATCTTCCCTAAGAGAATAGTTTTGCTTTCTTAATTTCTGGTAATTTGGATGCTGAAAAATAATTTTTATTTGCACCATTTGCTGGTGATCAAAGAGAAAGTTCTACTCCATAAATTATCCAAATAATCCTAACAATACCTTATTTCCCCAATTTGAATATGAGCCATATATACTTGCACCACCCCAGACTCTTTCTCTAACGTAGCGAAGCTATGGAACCGGATGAAATAGGCTAGAAACACAAGTATGTGAGGTCACGTTTGATCTCCTAAAGAATCCCTAGCCAAAAAAAAAAAAAAGAATTTCGAGATATATCACTTAATCCATCTTTAACTACGGAAGAGCATCCATCCAAACATGGTTTTAATCACGATTGACTTATGTTTTGATGAGTTTATTAGATCAACTTGTGATGTTAAAGTGAAAGTGTTATGTGAGCTGCTCATTTATCAATCAATCGTTAATCCCACATGGAAGGTGATTAAGTCTTAATTACGGTATATAAGCTGAATTTCAGTATTGATTAATCGCTGGGCCTGGTAGCGCGGGTCTGTAACTCAAGTGAGAGCATTAAGATGGGTTGGACTGCGAGTTGGCTCGCTTGGTAGGGCTTTGGATTTAGCAACTGCTGGCTTGCCCGTTCCAAGTTGAGAGTTGAGCCATCTGGTTCGGGCGAAAGCTTGGGCCAGGTGGTCCTTAGAGTGGAGGGCACAGCGCAAGGCTGGTTTCACAGAGCAGCGATAACTTCCCGCTCCTGACAGTGGAAGGATTACAAGCCGGTGCGATCTTGGCCCATATTGCCTCGTGACCCTCCTCAAATGAACACCCATCTTTTTGTATTCCTCCCCTCTTTTTTTACCTAACAAACTGGAATTAGTCAAAATTGAAGTTTTTCACCTAATTGGCATGCAATCCTCATCGCATAACCTAGTATCATAATATCATTTACTAGTGTAACTGTGCCCGTGAAAAAAAAAATTTATGTATATTTTTTCCATTAATATTTTAAATGTTTTATAAATTTAATTTTAATATTTATACAAAAATCTTTAAGATGTTCTTCATTTACTAGGTTAAGACCCAACAATTTAAGTTCATCATATAGCATTGAGACCCAATAACTCAACGAGCAATAGCATCGCATAGGCTCTCAGAGCAGCCCGCATTCTTGCAGCCTGGGGAATGAATTTAATGTCTGTTGTTATTGCAACTATTTGACAAAGAAATTGGAGGCCTTTAAGAGATCAAATATCCAACGGATGAACACTTGAATGCTTGTTTGATTTATAATGGAGATTCTCATATGGAAAAGTTGACCATTATCAAGCAACCTGCCAATCACCTCCCTGTGGGGTTTGATTGGAACTGCAGGAACAAAGCAAATCCTCAATGTATAAATAAATGGGAACCAAAAAGAAGAGAATCAACCAACTCAAGTGTAATCTCTACTTTAGCCAAATAGAGTTCCATATGGTACAGAAAGAATGCTATGATTAAGTTAAAAGTCACAATCATATTCACTATTTAAGAAGACAATTGAACAAGAATCGATCACACAAAATTTTTGTCATAAAGCAATGCATGGCTTAAACTAGTCGACTTAGGTTTTCATGAAGCTCCTTGAATAACGTGGGGCGCATATCACGGACCATTTGTGCCAGTTAGCTGTATCAAAGGCTTGTTATCGAGTTCCTCCATATGCTTTGAGCCGTTGACCGTCAAGGTGGACAAGTTCATCAGAGTTGTAAACTATTTACAAGTTCCAAGCCTTTCTCTGACCAACTTTCTTCGAGCTGTATGAAGTTTGCCATTTGAACTTCTTTTCTCGTCATCAATTGTCACGGGACACCCTCTTGGTCAAAGTTCTCAATCAAACTGCGGTTCCAGGAAAAGATGAAGGGACATTGCATATAGCAAAATAGTCATTCCTCGTTATCAGTAGCCAGTTGCTGATTTTTGCAATGTCTCGACTTGAATTAGTTGGATGAGTTTGCAAATTTTCAACCCCGACTTTATTTCGAGCAAAAGCAAAAATCTGATTGAAGGTGGCTAGAAATATTAAGTCCTTAAACATTCGCCAAATGGGCCTCAGCTAGTGAAGAATTAAGGTCTTCTCGAGATTGTGACCGCCTGCTCTGGAGACGCATCTGACTTCTGTGAGGAGTCCAGAATGAACCCATGTTACTGCTAGTATCGTCAAATTGCATCTGCCCCAAGCTACCTGAAGAATAACTATGCGCTACACTGCTAGATGATGAATAAAGTGAAGACTCAGCCAGCTGGATATCGGCGCCAAATGGTCTGTATTGAGCACTTGCAACTGGACTTAATGGCATCTTAACTCTTCCTTCACCTGGGACATCACAGTTGACATTGATTAGAAAGTCAAAAGTGAAAACACATGTATAAACAGAAACACAAACACAAACCGTAAAACACAGAAACATACATTTAAAAAAAAAAAAGATACCCTGAATAAGCAGATATTCATAACAACGGTAAAGTATGGAAATAGTTAGAAAGTTAAATAAAATCTGTGCTCAAAGAATTCACAAATTTGCGATCATTATTAAATATTTGTGTTCAACAAATACGCAAATTAAATCAAGGATATTTTGCACCCAATATGTGTAGCACGAGCTGCAAACCCTACTCACAAACCAATTAGCTTTAGTTTCACACATCAGAGAAGCTTCTTCAACCAGAGGAGCTAAAGCGCACAAAATTTTCTTGTCAACGACGAAAGAGCTGAAGTTACTTTAGTGGACTATCAAAACTGAAGTCACTCGATATGGATGCTGGTGACCTTCTCTGGAAGCCCAGGCCTTTTGCTTGGGTAACCTAACAAGTCCTTGGGGTCCTAGGGGAATTCGCCTTGCTTTGTTTGATTAGATTACTGCGATAACTTAGTAAAGGAGTTGTTTAGCAGTAAAGAGTACTAAAGTTATTTCCTAGTAGGTTGTAGACTACTAGTTCTAGTCCCAAGTATTATAAGAGTAGTTAGATCTACATGATAACTACCTAATAGTTATTTAGAGGCGAATTATTGAGATCTTGTGAGCTTTGTATGTGCTTTCACCAATCCTTAGGGAGGGTTGGTTTTCCTCTTCTCGTCAGTCTCTATCTATTGATTCTATTCCATTCTCTATCAAGTAATACTAGAGCCACACCTGGTTCCTAATTCTGTTCTTATGATCTATCATCTTTCATGTACAGCTCTCTCCACGTTCCTATTCATCCCCGCCTTCTCACCATCTCATCCATTGTTACAAGTTCTCTTGCAACATGTCCATACCCATTAAACAAACCTCCTGAGTTACATATAAACAAACCCTAGCCAAACAGAGCACTTCCCACAACAATCTTGGCCTGAACCTTGTCTTGTGACAATGTCCCAAATCTTTCGACAGTGCGAATACTAAGTCCAAATGCAGCCTATAACTAACAACCCTCTTCATTGTCTTCTCTTCGTGTTACAGACTCGCAGTAGTCATGCTGAAATTCTGAACCCTTCCCTTCCCTTCCCTTCCCTTCCCTTACAATCACCAATACCTTCCTTTCACATCACCAAATCTTAGATCTTTTTGACAATGCGTAAGTCTACTATTAACTAATCAGCTAGACTGTCATGGACTGGAACGCAAACTGCGCCCTATCTTGTATATATCTCGACTTTTGACTTGGTAAAAGTTATATTCATGAGTTGAAGATGCTAAGAATTACGATATCCTTCAAAATTAAGTTAAATTCACATGTTTCTTGTATTAAGATTATCTCCTAATTGTTGATAGTAGCCATAGTACTTCCTGGTTTCAGAGATTAGTAATCGACTGTAAATCATCATACTCCAGTTGATAATAGTTTCGCATATGTTTTTTTGGATCCTCAGCAACCATAGGTTATCCATGTTCTCTTTCTTCATCTACATCCATATCTACATCTAATCCTTTTACATCATTACTGGCATCGTCTAATCCTTTTACATCATTACTAGCTTCACTTTCTTAATATTGCGCGACTCTGAAAGGAGAAAAAGTAGTTTCTTAATATTGAAGGGAATATGACAAATTCCAGTGAACGTCCATATGTGAGCCATCTATTTCAATCCACTTTTTAATGAAATAACTATGGTCAAACTGGCCATGCTCATAAAAGTGTACAAATCCAAACCTAATCTACAACTGATAATATACATAGGCTGACATTTGGAATCAAAATTCTTTATTCATATTGTACATATCACCTGTACAAAGATATGGTCAGTTCACTTTCATCTTTTCTCCTATAGGAAAATAAATTCCCTGACTAAAATCAACCTTATGACAGCCGGAACTTTTTTTCCCTCTTCCACAAGTCTCCAGCATGTAGCATTTTTGCAGTTTCAGTTTTTTTCATTAGTCAGATTGTAGGCGACTGTAAAATGTATGAGATGATTACATTCTATCCTGTCTCCTTTAGGGAAATGCTCCTCCAACTAGATTAACCCTTTCATAAGTTGGAAACTGATATATATGTTTTTCTTTGTTTTCTATTCCACAAGAGTCTCTGGCACATATGAAGCAATTTTCTTTCTCCAATACTGCAGATTAAATTCACGGGCCTTAAAGGGATACTTTACCTGAAATGATTGGACTCCAACGCTGGAAACTGAAAGGAGTTGGGATATTGAGAACAGAAGCGCCTGAGGCACTGTTGTGCCTGAAAAGGGGTAGATATGGCCGACGGAAAAATCTTGGTGCCCAGTTCCCAACACATGATAATGCACAGGCAAGGAAACACAATGAACCAAACAATATAGCGAACAGAAAGATGGGGTTTATCTTCATCTGAAGTATCTCATAATAAGGAAGCACCACCCTGGCTGATAACGTATTCCCAGCTTCCATCAGGGCCACACCAGTTGTCCAAGTAATACCGCCAGAACCAATAGTTACACGACCATCAGTTATGTGCAAGCCTTCCCTCAATAGCAACACAACATACGGTGCTCTAAAACAATATTGCTCTATGAAGGGCTGGGGTGCAACACTGTTCTTTGCAGTGTCCCATGCTTTCTCGCAGAATTCTCGACCCTTTTCTAGCACATCATCAAGTGCAGCATCAGGAGTCAAGTTAAAGAACCGGTAAACAACATAAAAGCCAGACATGGCATAAAACTGGCCATATGGACGAGGCAGGTTATCTGGAAGAGCACAAGGTTGCAGCTCACAATCCAACCCTGGACTTTTATTAGACCATTCTGACAAATTCACAGTGACTTTTGCGAGTGCACTGCATTGGTCCCAATTCGGGGCACCAATTAACTGAATTGGAAAACCAGGTTTTCTACGTTTACCTAAAATTTTCCTTCCGCTTGGACTCCCATCATACTGAAAAGCAGATGCACACTGAGAGCAAATATATTGCTCTTTATACCCAGATTGCAGACAAGGGTGTTTGAGAACAGACTTTCCACTAACTAAATCTGATTTGGTAATATGGTTCTTCTTGAGAAGATGAACCACCGACTTATCAAAAGCATCATTGAGCCCGTAGCCGGCTAACGAATAGGCAATTAAATGATGGCTAACAGGACCGATGCTCAGCTTTAAGGTGGTCGCATTGTGGACATAATCCTTGCTCTCAAAGGTAACCTGCAATGATGAGCCACCCAAGTCCAGTGCACCAAACGTCTCTTTCTTTGGTATTGCCCCCAATACACCAGTGTGATAGTTTAAGGCTATCCACCCGTAATATGCTTCCTCAATGCCACTTATAATTTTAACCCACTCTCTGTGGCACAAGAAGGACGAATTTTTCATAATGGACAAGGCATTATCAAGAAGCCATTTTGAGTCTGAACTTGGCAGCCTACGAACACCAGCTGTAGCATAAAGGAACAAAGATGTTGTCTTATGCGCATTCTTAGGGATTTGCTTCTCTGCCCACTTAATAAGTGGCTTTATGGCTCCCCTTAAACCAGATATATTATGCACCAATTTGTCAAATCCAGGCTCAGTCTCCATACGGTTGTAAGCTCGCCCACTTTGGGAGTTAGGTTTACTTTGGAGAACATCGGGTATTGATTTCAATAAAATCGGGAGACTGCCGTCTTTTTGGCGGGTAATAGATGCCTGATAGACATAGACCCGTGTTCCAGTGCTACCACAATCGAGTACAACATAGAACTTCGGTGCTCCTTGAGACCAATTCAAATAAAAATATTGTAAAGTATATAGAAGAACTGCAACCAGAAGTAAGCAGAGGAAAACCACGATCACTTGCACCCACTTCCTTCGCAGAACCGGAATTCGCTGTGGTGGCTTCTCCTTAGAAAAACTTGACCCACCATTTTCTCGCAGCGTTTGAAACTGCTTTGCATTGATTGCACTCCTCTCAGTTCCAGGGATAAGATTTCCTTCTTCAGGATCAAGTCGACGATATGCAGAGAAATCTTGAAGGGATGAGGAATGTCTCAAATTATTTTTCTGTCCAGAGCTGGAAAGACCAGAACTAGCAAGAGGCGGCAATCCAGGTGATACATAAGGAATATCAGAAGACTTTGGGGCTGACGTTCGACTTGCAGCAGCAGAAATAATATCTGCTAGTCTACTGAATGCCATTTGTAGAAAATACTTACGAAGTCTAAGCCAAATAGCATCTCATCCCCCAAAGTTTTAATGACTAAGTATCTTTAAAGGAGTTTCATCTCTGCTTCACACGGAATAATTGAGCTTATGGTAGAGCTCAATAAATAGTAATGCAGGTTTCGGTACATTGCATGCACAACTGGGAGCAGTAGCAAATGAGCAGTTCAATCCTGCCAAACCCATACCAATTTACCAAAGAACTGGTTAGCCAGATAACATTGAAAAAAACAGGACATCCATTTTAAGTCATTATAAGGTCAGTTAACAGGTAAACCGTAATCACAAAACTGCATTAGTTGATGACCAAGACACACAATGAGAAGTACAGAGATCAGATATTAGTTAAAGAATTTGTCTACCAAAATATGACCGAATTATGCCTAATCGTGTTCATGTAGTAGCCTTCAGTTTATTATTGTTAATAGTTATGGCACTTTAATTCCATAATTGGAATGTTAATACCTTAATTCTAAAAGAAATAACTGCATCAGATACTCCTGGGCATGTAGCAAGAAGGACAACCGTGAGCCCATTAAATAACTGGGTAGTACTTGTACAATACAATAATAAAGAAAAAACTATCAGCAGTATCCCTTCAGGGAACAGAGCAACAGATAACTTTTTTTTTAAGACTCAGTGATGGTGAAACAATGTATCAGAATTTCCCTTTCAACATACTTCTTAATATTGGAATTTCAAAGCAAAAAGTTACAATGCGGTTTCTTCAGTTTCCTTAAAAGTCACATCCACGACGAATTCAAGCCACTCAAGCATATAGCATCGCTGCAGAATAATGTGATATTGACAATTGCCCCAGAACTATTCAAATTTAGAAACACCTATTTCCCACATGAGACAGTTCTACAAATGTCAAACAATGTTTTTTTTTTTTTTTTCCTTTTTTGCGGGGGGGGGGGGGGGGTTGATTGATCGTGTTGAAATACAGTTCAGCAGCAATGACGATATAATTGATCGCGTTGAAATACAAAAATACACCAAACACAAATGTAACTGACAAAAAGCAAGACCCTCCGATGATAAAGTTGGGGACCTTTCGGTTTCTAGAAATTTGGAGCTAAATTAATGCAAAAAAAAAAAAAAACCTCCATGGAGGTGGTTTTTCACAAAACATCGAAATTGAGATAAAAAATCAAGCTTCCCCAAATCCAAATTAGCTCATTCCAAAATGAATACACATTTTCCTAAAAGGAACAACCAAAAAAAAAAAACGTACAAATAACCAATGAGCACAGAGGAAGGTACAGATCTCCAAGATAGTCAATGCTAGCATACAGTTTGATGAATTGACAAAGAGCAGTATGAATCTAGAAAGAGAAAAAAAGACATAATACTTACAGAAACAAGGAGAGGGAGGGGGACAGAATAGTAATTTGAGAAGCAGATCTCAATAGGAGTGTCAGTTTCAAATCAGAAGACAACACACAAAGATGATGATGATGATCCAAACAGCAGCAGAGTGTGTGTGAGAGGTCGTCGTGCCGCCTTACCAAGAACGGGAGGGACGGAATTGCAATAATATGGGTCGGATCCAGACGGAAAGCCCAACGGAAGTGGGTGGGTGGGTGGACGAGGGGGCAATGTCGGACTCGGACGTAGGCTAACAACGCAAAGTTTGAACCTTTTTTTTTTTGTTTTTTTTTTTAGTACGGTGCTGCTGGTAGTCTTTTTATTTGGATCTTCTTTTATCTCAATTTAATGCTACAAATTGGTTTCTGTTACGACTTTGCGGGTTTTTGGAGTTTTCAGGAATTCCAACCAATGGGCGCCGTTTTGGGCAATTAAGTTTCGTGTTCCAACTTAATTCACCTCCTAATTAAAGTTAATTTACTACTAAATCACTTTAATAATTCCAATTCAGTTAATCTAATCATATGATTATGTAACGCTTAAAGCTGTCGATTGATTCATTTTGTTAATCTTAGCATTTTCGAATTGAAATTTTGGAGCAAAAAAAAAAAAAAAGCTCAATTAAATGGTTAATATTTACAAAGTATCATCGTGTGAAGTTTTCCTTTGCAGCATAATTTTTCATTCGTTTTATTTTATCTGAATTTTTTTCCTAAAAATATGTCGCTATCAAAAATAATTAAATCAAAATTAAAGGAGTAGAACAATAGCTAGAAAAAATTTCTATTTAGTGATTATGTTGCATGATTACGTCGTTGGGGACTTAATTCTCGAATGAGCTGAATTTCACTTAAAATTCGGAATTATCTAAATCTTCAATTTAATATATATATATAGGAGGCTATTCAATTAGAAACCTAAATAAATTAGGAATTTTAGAAACTATTAACAGCCCTAGGATCTAATTTATTGAATGGTATAGATTAAACCCGATTTTAGGATTAGTTGTGTCAATCTGGTAAATATGCCTAAACTTAAAGGCTATCAATTTAGGGTTCAGACCATTAGATCTGTGAAAAAACTTCTCTCTTCTAAAGCACACGTGCAGTACAACTCCGCCATTGCTTCCCCGTTTACTGTCGTTGCTCTGCCGTCCTCAACTAACTTGAAGATATTTTCTCCGTTCTCTCGTTGTGGCTTTCCCTTCCTCCATATTGTCGATGCATCTCTTGCGTTATGTTTTACCGACGACTACCATGGAAGATTCTTCAGGTTCGAAAATTTATATCCTTCATCTCTCGATTTCTCTCTCTCTCTCTCTCTCTATATATATATCTATCTATCTATCTATCTATCTATCTATCTATCTATCTATCTATCTATCTATCTATCTATCTATCTATCTATCTATCGAGCGATCTATCTTTGTGTAGGTTGATGTGTAGAACGATGTACTCATATCTATGTTCTCCTATATCTGTACATATACAAATTTGGTGAATTCGATATCAATTTGAGATTTTTGATTCAATTTTTGGTCATATATTTTGGATGAATTATGAATTCATCTCTATGTTCTCCGTAAAAATACTAAATTGTTGAATTGGATATCAACTTTATATATTTGATACGATTTTTATTCATAGACTGCATTGTATGTATCCTTGATGTGATTTTTCTTTTTACAACCTCAACACAATGCACAAAGTACTGAAAAGGCATTGATGCAAGAATTTCTGAGTATGATACAAGAAAATCGCAATTACATCATGTTGTCATTTGTGTCATGTATTCCTATTAATTTTTTATATCCTAGACTGCAATATATGTATCCTAAATGTGATTTTTCTTATTGTATCCAAGAGTTTTCTGTTTCTCTGATTATATCTCTTAGTTTGTGTATGTGTAATTGTGTTTTTTTTAATAGATTGATATAAATAATGTTTGAGCTATTTTAAATGATGTATTTTGACTGCAGTTTATGTATTCATGATGTTATTTTGCTTTGCAAACTAAAGATCAGATTTTGGGATTTTATCCGTGCATGAATTGACATAGTGAAGAGGGAGAAGGTTTTGGACAGAACCACAAAATAGGCTATACAGAGTGCACTTTAGCATCAGGGTAGCAAAAGATGACGCTGGTTTGTTGCCGTAGTCACAATTGTTTTCTGTTTACATAAGTGATTCTCACTGTTGTCCACGTATATGCTACTCAGCCATGGCTAAGGAATCCATCTATAGATCAGATTTACCTACCTTAGAAATAGGATGTGGGGATATGGGGTACATGTGTTGCCTGCCTCCCTTTTTATCTATATTTTATAATTTACTTTCTGAAAACAACAAGGCTAAACCAAAATAGGATATGGGATTCATTCTGATCCAAGAGTTACATAAGAAGCGGGCCACATCTTTGACTCTCAATGTGTTTCTCTAATACTTCATGCTACTTGTAAAATACTGTATAACTTAGGTGTATAATTAACAGGGTTAAAGGGGTTTGGGGGTTCGTGAAGAATTAATATCTTCTGCTTGAACTTTTCCTTTTGACTTTTCAATATATAATGGACAGATGATTGGGTGATGTAAGATTTTTTAGAGAATAGTTTTAAGTAGGGGGGGGGGGTTTAACTTTAGTAAAAATGGACTTGTTGAGGGGAGAATTATAGGGATATGACACTCACCTTGGAAATGAAAACCCAGATTATGCCATTAGAAAGGCGCACTGAGATTGATGATGGCAAAACCACAGTCTTTGACTTGAGCCTAAATGAATCACTACTCCTAGTGTGCTCTAGACCTGCCACATCTTCTGATCTTCATGGTCATTGGTGATGTAATGGCCGAAGCTCATAATGGCTTATCGGGCATGCATCTCTTACTGAAACCCGTTGTCTGTTGCTTCAACTTGCATCTCATTCAATTGATGGTAACTCACGATCCTTGAGTCATTAGGTTCTTTCTATTGTGAATTTTTCATACCTCATTTGGTGCTATCCTCTATTCTTTTGGGTTTTCACTCTCGTTTCCTTTAATTGTAAACCATGAGTGCCTTCAAAGTTAGTGCTTTTGTGGATTTTGGTCCTTTTTTTACTATTAATATCTTACATGAATGCATACCCTAGTAGAACGTGTCACTGGATTGGTGTCTGACAGGTTTATGCGGAATTCAGAGTCTCGTGACAATTTACTTGTTCATATTCATTGTTACTAGGATCTCTATCTTATTTTTCATTTTAGAGAGTTTGGTGGAGGGAAAGTTAATTGTATTGTAGTGTTTTTCAACTGTTTGGTGTATTTGGATCAAAAAGGATTAGAGAAATGCAGAGCTTTTAATTTTTATTTATTATTTTTTTTTGTAGAATAGAGTGGTTTATCTTACTTCTACTCATGCTTCGGTGCTTGCATGACTATTATTACGTCCTTGCTTGCAAGAATATCTAATTAGGATACATGGAAAAAACACTATATACATTGTTGCTCTTTTTATCTTGTATCCTATTTATTTTTCTGTCTTGTGATTCTATATTGATTATTTTACTTTTTATCTTGATAAAGGAGTTGACACAATCTCCCGTTTCCATGGAGAAGGGCTTAGACAAATTGACAGCAAAAATGTAGTCCAGCACGCAATCCTCTTGTGAGTCCTCATGCCCTCCCCATGGTCATGGTGTGTACCCTGCTGCTGCCCCACCTCCAAAGGTTGTTACTTACCTGGAATGAATTCTTAATTCCCTTTGGTCACATTACTATCTTATGTTGTAGCCTGCAAAAGCTCAAGCAACTCTGGCGCATACCAACTCTACCAAAAGATATTCTCAGGCCCAAGATAGGAGGCTCTGGTGAAGAAAGGTGCGAAGAAGCAAAGGCTACTATGGGCGCCCACCAGCATTCCTTGACCATGGTGCTGTTGGGAGGACAACTGATTCGAATGTATCTGAAGCTAAGGCATTTATAGTGCCCTAGAGAAGTTGGGGATTGATTGCAACCAAGGAGGCACTTAACTTGAAAATGAAGGTGTTGAGTCGTTAAGAGCTTTGATAGCCTACTGGATAGTCTCCAATTCCATCTTTCTCAAACTAGTGAGCCTGTAGACCGTAGAATATCCTATTTGATTGCATGGTGATCCAAATAAAGTTGATCGAAAAAGTCTTTTTGGTCTTGTTCTGTAAAGTCTGTATGTGTGTGTGGGGTTGTTTTGTTGGAGGAGGATGAGATGATGCATGTATTAATGGATTGTGGAATGAGCAGTTTGTTTTATCATAGTTGGTATTATTATTTATTCTATTACCTGTTTATCTTTCCGTCTCCTGTGTGTACATGAGTGTATTTGATGGGGATCACTGGCGCTAGAGTACAAGAATTGCATATGGCAGGAAAACAGATCAGTAACCTCTAAAAACAACCGTACAAAAGGGGAGTAAGAATTCCCACAATCAACCCATGGAGAAAGGTTCAAAATATACGCACCAACTAAAATCTCCATTGCTACTTATAGATAAGTTGTGCATAATATGTGAAAATAATTTATTGAAACAAGCTAATATTCCTTCAAAATTCCAACCCAATCATATAAGTCCAGATCATGAAGAAAAATTGAGTAAAGACCAACAGAGCAACACACCAAATACTTTGTAGCTTTCTTCTATTCACAGCTAATTTATTTACTCTCTTCGTATTCTCTCCCATTTAATATGTCCCACTCCCATTTTGCATCCTTGAGTATTTATGCTAATCAATAGTTTTTTTTCTCTCCAGTGAAAATTTGCTCATTATCGAAATTTGTTTCACTGGTCTTCAAGGGCTCCAATGAACCATCCTCACTGGTCCTGTCTGAATCTGTCCCTGAGTTCTTCTCCAGTGTCTCTTAGGTATCTACAAACTCTGTAGTCTTCTTAGAGCATTAACAACGGTGACCAATTGGAGCAGCCTTGAAGGATATTCGGAGGATATTCCTCCACATCAGCTATTATTGAGCCAACT
>JAOWAN010000001.1:6535843-6550266 GCA_028566635.1 Lobelia cardinalis
ATAAATAACTACAAGTCAGTAGTTATGTTAGATTAGTACAAGTTAGTAACTATACACTATATAAATTAAATAAGTTAAATAATGATTAGATAGTTATGTTAGATTATAAGTTAGAATATAATGAATAAACTCATCATATGGGCTGGCCAAATATCAATTAAAATGGCCCATTATTCACGTACAAAAATAGCCCACATATGGCCAACAATTCTTTCTTCTTTTCAATGAGCCCATAAATTAACGAAAATCTGCCCATTTAGTGGCTCAAAAAGAGGAGCAGCCCAATTCCTCCTCTCTAATTTTTTTTCAACCCAGGAGGCAGCCCTTTTTTTTTCTTTCTCAAATGTTGAGGCCCAATATTAAATGGCTCAACAATACTTCCAGAAGACTGGGGATATAAAGACTTATTTGCCCTCCTTAGAGCTATCAACCGTGAATGATCATCTTTTCATCTTTTCCGGCTACGAGAAAGAACGCCGGCATCCACGTTGATAACGTTCATGTATCCGTTGGCCATGGTTTTCGATCAGAAACTTTCGCCCATGTACGGCGAACAAAACCCCTCAATCAATTTTAATTTCCTTGGTCGTTCAAGCATGCTATGATGACGACCGTAGCTTCCACGAAAAAAAATTCAACCGTGGAATAAAACCAAATCATGGAAAACATAGAGCAACCCATCAAGCAACAAATGAAAACCAAGAACCACTGAAGCAATATTGTTAAGAATTGAAAGTATTTGAAAAAAATCATTTTAATAAAGAATTTGTGAAATAAGACCTTTTAAAATAAAAACACAATTCTGATGTCACAAAAAAGAAAGGAAGAATACTAAGAGTGTGTTCTTATTAGCATTTTTTAGAGTGGTTTTTGAGTTTTTGATTTTTCTCTCATTGGTCTCACAGTTTTTTATCTATCTCCCTTACTTTTTACTTTAATCATTACAAAAACTCAAAAACTACCTCAAAAACTACTCATCTAAACACACCCTAAGGTTCCGTTTAGCTAGACTATTTTTAGAGCCTTGGTTCCAAAAATTACTACTTTTTTCATTCACTTGGTTGGTTTCAAAAATCATGATTTTCTCTCTCATACCTACTAATTTTACATACCCCTATACCCACATTTATATCCTATCAAACATCACATCAAATCATAACTAACACTTTATCTCTTTCTCTCTCCAATCATTTAATGAAATTTTTCAAAATTTCAAGGGTAATATGGGAATTAACTAAAATAAAACCAAAACCACAAAACCATAAAAATCATACAAAAAAAACCAAACCTAACAAAAAAACCAATCATCCAAACGGAACCTAAGGATCTTCATAAACCCCTTGAATAGGGCAGCAAAAGAAAATCATTAGGGGGGGTTTACTCGCTCCAAATGCCCAGCCAAAGAAAATCATTAGTTTTCCTTTTCTCTTCTTCTTTTTTTTTTTTTCATCAGAAAGTGACCCAGATTAGAAACCTACAAACAAAAACAATTTCAAACTTCCTTTTGAAATACCACGACTAAACAAAAGATTTAAGAACACGTTTGTTCAAAAAATTGACAGAAGAAGAGAAACGGAGCTGGGAGAATTTGATCAGCTTTATTTGGGGAAGAAGTATTAAACTCAGATAAGAAATTCTACCTTCAAACTGTAAGCTATCACTCAGTTGGAGTCTCGTGCTGATAACGTGTTTAAAATTAAAAGATTACAAACCTAGATTGTAACTGTATGTAGAGAGAGAGATGGAGAACATAAATTAAGAAACGAGGAAGAAGATGGAGAAAATCATCTCCTGATCTTCAGCCCAGGGGTATATTTATATTAGGAATATTTACACTTACACCCCTTATAGATTGTATATATAAAATGGAATACCCACAACTATTATATATTTACAACAGGGCCTATTTAGTTTGAGGGTTTTTGCTTATATTTTTTTAATTTTGCAATTTTTCTCTTTTCCAATGGTATTTTTTTTATAGAGCGACTATTTATAAATTATGCAAAAGCTTAATTTAACAAAAAAAATGTTTATTAAATAAAAATTAATCTTTGTGACAAAAATATTTTTTATAAAAAAATTTATTCTTTTAAATAAATAATAATAAAAATTATTACTAGCTTCAATAATACTTAATGGGATTAGCTAATATCCCCACTAGTTGTAGGAGGTTAGCAATGTCCCCATTTTTTCTTTCTCAAAATGCCCTCACTTTTTAATTTTTAATATTTACTTGGAGGGGTATTAATGTCAAAACCGTGTATAGAAAAATGTGCTTGTATTTAATGCATGTAAAAAGTACATATGCAATGATTGGAACATTGATTGGGACAATGATTGAAATGATAATTAATTATCAAGCACATTTTTCTATACACGATTTTGATATTTTTACCCGTTCAAGTAAATATTAAAAATTAAAAAGTGAGGGCATTTTGAGAAAAAAAAATGGGGACATTGCTAACCTCTTACAACTAGTGGGGATATTAGCTAAACCCATACTTAATAGATTAAATATATAAATAAATATACAACTGTAAATCAAATTACTTTTAATATTAAATATTTGTTATAACTCAAAATTTAACGAAAAGTAAATTATTTTGTAAGTTAATAGTAATTATAAAAGCCAAAAATTTAAACTAAAAATTTTCATATTAGACACACTTCGTGATTTGAATAACAGGACAGACCGACGATTGCAACATCCCCATTTAAAGGAAATTATAAAATAATTTATGATTGAATTATCAAGTCAATTTTTGATTATATAATATAATATTGGGTCAACTTCATCAATGATCCCTCAAATTTTGTAATTTCTGTAGATAGCTCATGTACTTTGAACTTGGTCAATTTTGATACAAGTTTGAAGAAAAGACACGATTCATTCATTTTATGGGTCCTTCTCCCAGAAAATGAATTAATCAAAACACACTAAATAGAATTTTTAATAAATTAATCAAAATACAATTCATTCATTTTCTGGGTCCTTCTCCGGCGATGGTGGTTTTCTCCGGCGACGACGATCTTCTCCGGCGATGACGGTCTTCTCCGACAACGGCGACAACGACTGAGAACCAAAATCCCAGATTCGTTCGAACCTAATTTTTTTTTTTAAAACATAATAAAGCTGCATTAAGGGTTATACTGCATCCTTTTGGGGTCTGGCCTCTCACCTTTCCAACACGAGCCAAGGATCCGTGAACCGTTCCCATCATGGAGGTCTCATACCAGCATCCATATATGAGTTAGGTACAGTCCCGCTGCCGGAGTCCATACCTTCAGATCTGGGTTTTGTGTTCTTTTTCAATGTGTTGGTGATGGCGAATCTGGGTTCAAAGGGTTCGAAGGGTTAAGATCTGGGTTTGAAGGGGATGGTGAATCTGCTGTTGCATCTCCATTCTTTGAACATAACAAGTCCCTTTCATGCAGTGCCATATCTGGCGTCTTCGTTCAAAGTCGTGGGCAGCCACCTTCATTTGTTTCCCTTCCCCCTTCTTCTCCCACAGGTTCATTTTCACTTCTTCTCCCCCCCTCAATTCTTTTAATTTGATCGGAATAGAACCTAGTCATCCGCCGGAATCCTCCACCTTCGGTGCCACTACACCCAGTCATCCGCCGCCATAGTTGCCGTGCTCCTTTGATGATGAAATACTGCAACAAAGTAAACCTTTTTCTTATTGGTTATAAAATTGGACTTTCAGATCAAATTTTGGTCCCTGTTTTTATAAATTTTCATAATTGTCCCCCCTCCCCCCAAGTGTGGACATGTGATAAGCACATGATATTTAACATTCAAAATTAATGATTGACTAACGGTAGAGACCAAAATTGTCCCTATTTAGCTAACTTGTACCAAAATTGGCCAAGTTCAAAGCACAGGGACTGAAGGTACCAAAAAGTATTTGCGACCTAGCGAGCTGTAATAGGGCTCGCGAATAAGGTCATAGCCATCAGATGAAGACTTAGCCAAATATGAAGGGATTATCTCCTGGCATAGGCGACCTCTCTTGAGACTTCGCTGAAAGGTCGACTTCCACTATGGGGCTCCGCGACCAGAAGAGAGGTGATCCTCCCTGGCGCGACCTATGTGAGACCTCGAGTAGAGGTGATTCCTCATGCGAGCTCGCTCCATTCCTCGCTTTGAGCCTGGCTCTAGGCGACCTGTTTCATTCCTGCGAGCAGTCTAACTCAGGAATCCATATCCAACATGGAGAAGGTCTTCATTAATGATGGTATATCCTCATGAGGAGTCCTTTCCATGTTTATCTCTGATTTACTTGCATAAAGAGGCTTGGATTAGGAGTTTGGCTTTTCTTGGACTCTGAGGGAGCAAGAGGCGGCCAGAACTCCTTTACCTTCAAGGATTCAGCATCCTCAACACCTATAAATAAGGTTCTACACTTGTAAGCAAAGGTACGCTCTCATAGGCACTTTCTAGCCCCCAAACTCTCCCGTGAATTCACTTGCTTCTTAGTGAACTTGAGTTCTCATTCTCACGCCGAAGCTTATTTGGTAGGGCCACCCCCTACCTCATAGTAACGGTGTTATTTTGCAGGTCCTGTTGCTGCCCAGTTCAACAGCCTTCAGCCATCGCAGTGCTCGCCCAGATCACATGAAATTTCGTGCTTCATCAGGGACTATATGCAGAAATGGTAAAGTTTGAGAGACCATTTATGAAGTTGGCCCTATAATATTTTATAATGATAAATGTAAAAAGTAAAATGATAATAGCGAAAAAATAATAAAACTCATAAAAAATTAAAAATCAAATATGTTCATATAATGAATTTATGTTATCTATCAACTTTTAATTAAGGGATTAGCTAATATCCCCACTAGTTGTAGGAGGTTAACAATGTTCCTATTTTTATTTTTCCAAAATGTTCTCACCTTTTAAATTTTAATATTTATTTGGAAGGGTAAAAATATAAAAATCGTGTATAAAAAAATGTGCTTAATAATTAATTATCATCTCAATCATTATCCTAATCAATATTTCAATCATTACATATGTATTTTTCACATGCATTGAATACAAGCACATTTTATTCATGGTTCAATCTGATTGATTCAACAAAGCATGACTTGGTTCAATTTGATTGATTCAACAAAGTCAATCACTTCCATATACATCAAGTGGTATCAGAATCCATTATATTCATGGTTCAATCTGATTTATTCCTCGCACCGGTGGCAATCAGAGAATAAATTTAATTAAATTCAATTTGATTGATTCAACAAAGTCAACAAATTCAACAAAGTTGTTATCTCTGATTGATTCCTCGCACCGGGGGCAATCAGAGAAAACAGCTCTGCTGAATTCTTTGATTGACTTTGTTGAATTCGTCAACCATGAATTGCTTAAATTCATGCAGGTTAAGATTTTCTCCTTCGTCTTGCCTTGGTGACGCCATGACTTATAGGATATATATATATATATATATATGGAAGTGATCTTACCAATTAAAACCTGGCTCTGATACCACTTGATGAGAGAACCCTTAACCAATGAGTGATTAAGAGCTCTTTCTCTAACGAAAACGAAGGAACATTAATTGGTAAGGCTTGGGTGAATGACTAATTGACCCAACAAACGCGATTGTTTGAGGAACCAAAAAGATAATATTAATGAATGCTATTAAATCTTTAAGTTGCAATTAACCTAAGAATTCAATAGTGGAATTAATTGCTCAAGAACAAATTAAGAACAAAGAATTCGAAATAAAGAAAATCTCACAAGAGAATTTTCGAACAAGCAAAAGCTTCACTTTTTATTAATCATAAAACTGAACTTAATTGAATACAATGGAATCCTTTATATATGCTATGAAATTGAAATCCTAAACTATTTTATAATAAGAAAACTAGTAAAAATTAATTCCGAATAAGAAAAGAATTACAGTTTAGAAACTAAGAAATTCAAATAAGAAACAAACCCTAAGCTAGAAACCGAATAGGAAACGAATTCAAGAAACCAATTTGGAAACTAACTAGGGCATAGAAACCAAAGCCCAGACGGAAAAAACTGCTGCTACTGTCGAGCATGCCGAGTTCGACGATGCTCGCCTATCAACCTTCAGCCACAAGCTCACCAACCATGTACAGTGCTATAATTCGTGCTTCTTTCAGCTCGCCAGTTTTCTCCCACATTCTGCTCGTCACTAGCTCGCTAAAGCCAGTGATCAGCTTCCTCGCCTTTGCTCGTGTGACTGGTCCTCACAATTGTGATGAAGTAGCTGCTCACCTGGGCGACCACTCATCAGAAGTTGTGTGATCCACTTATGCTGCGGTGAGCTGGATGCTATTTCAAAATTTAGATGGAGTTCAAGATGGAGAAAGGAGAAAGAGACTAGAAGATGTGAAAGAAGAATCCACATATTATTTTTTTTGTTTTTGTTTTTTTTAAAAGTAGGTAAATCGAAAGCTTAAGCTTTGGAATGATCGAGTGGCGAGAAAAAAAAATAAAGAATTGATTTGTGATTTTAGATGAGAGAGAAATTTAAAGAAAGAAAAATAAAAGTGATTTTAGATGGGAGAGAAAGGATGAAAGAGGTGAGAAAAAATAGAAGAGAGAAAATGATGTGATATGTTTAAATTGATTTGTAAAAGTGTATAGGTATAAGGATAGTAATGGAAAATGTATAATATTAATATATGATATTGAATGATATTTGAATATAATATTGATGATATTAATGATGTTAGTGATATATAAGGGTTAATATAATAGTCGTTATCGGACCCCGAAACACTCGACATAAGCACCGAGTAGAGACACCCACCCAGCTCATTGAGTCAGTTTCACATTGTCCCATTATTCTCTCTCTCTCTCTCTCTCTCTCTCACACACACACGCACACACTGACACGAGGACGACACAGGTCGTATCTAACCAGTATCTACACATCTAATGTTGGTTCGTTCCAATTATATGAACTGAACACCCCCGAACCATATCACCAATCATCGCTCTAAGAGCTCTCATCACTTAGATCAACAATGGCGACGATACCAAACATTTTGAAAGAACGTAAGTATCCATTCATCGCCTCCCTCTTCATCCTCCTTATCTTCGTCACTTTCCTCCTCATCTCCAACACCCAATCCCCCCCTCTCTCCGCCTCCTCTGTGAATCTCGAGGATCCTTCTTCTTCTTCTTCTTCTTCAATGCCAGTGCTACTCACTCCCCCGTCTTCTTCTTCACCCGATCCAAGCCCTAGCGCCACCAATTCTACGTCTTTTTCTTCTTCTTCTCCTTCTTCTTCAGATGAGAACCAAATGCAGGAGGAGGCGGAGGGGTGGTCGTGGAGGGTTTGCCAAAGTGCAGGGGCTGTTGATTACATCCCTTGCCTCGACAATTGGAAGGCCATCAAGGCTTTGCCCTCCAGGAGACATATGGAGCACCGCGAGCGCCATTGTCCCACCCCTCCCCTGGATCGTTGCCTGCTTCCTCTCCCGTCAGGTTACAAGGTTCCCGTTCCGTGGCCTAAGAGTAGGGACATGGTGAGGTTGCTACCTTAATTGGTAAGGCTTTAAATTATTTTCTTTCTTTTTGACTAATTTTTAGTACTTTTCATTTTATCCTCTAATAAATAAATGCTCTAATGTAAATAAATGTATGAGTAATGTTGATCATTAATCAATGAAAGTTTAAACAGAGGATTTACTTGATTAGAATCATAGGGAGTCATTGGTAGTGTGATTTGTTTAGACCTAAGATCATCCGAAAAATGTCTCTCAAGTGCTGGCTCAAAACTAATATAATGTACTATTTTGTGGAGTTTCTTTTGCTCTTCTGCACCAAGTAAATGGTTAGCGTGAGCTCTCCTTTGATTCCAGCAAACTCTGTTTTTTGATGTTGAATGGTTCATGTCAACAACTGCAATTAAGTGGGACAAAGGTTAACTTGAGTTTGTTTGATGGAAGGGTATGCACCATTAGTTATAAGTGGTGGCTCAAAATTACTAATTTACGCTGCAGAGATTGTAAAGAATCTGTCTGATTCATGTGCAGCTGCTTATTTGATGTTTGAGAATGGGTTGTGATTCACTTATCCAAAAAGTAAATGTTTTTCCTGTTAGGGTTGTCCCACATCAGTTGTGAAAAGGGTTGACACTTGGTTAGTAGGTGCAAGGGAAAGTCTCATCCTCCTTCAGGCTAGCTTTTGGGTTGGGAGAGGCCAAGGATGCACTAGGAGGACCCGATTAACACCATTACATTTTCATATATCTTTTTTCTAGAGAAGGAGTTGTTTCAATATTTTTAATTATCACGTTCAGTGTTTGCATAGATATTTGGTGCTTCAGTTGATATTCATATGTGTGATTTTCAGATATGGTTTGACAATGTTCCACACCCTAAGCTTGTTGAATACAAGAAGGTACAGAATTGGGTGCGAAAATCTGGTGATTATTTTGTTTTTCCTGGCGGAGGTACTCAATTTAAGGATGGAGTTGCTCACTACATCGACTACATTGAAAGGGTAATCTTTGAACTCATCAGTTCTTCTCTAATTTAAAGTAGGACCTCATGAATTATAGTGGTTCCTTAAAATGGACTGAGTCATTGTACATATGATACATGGGATCTGTTACAATTCAACAAGTGAAATCAATGTTTTAATTTGGATTTTAAACCATTATCTATTGGAAGGGAATGCATATCATGACACATTCTGCAATTCTCTTCTCAGTGCTTTCCGGAAACTAAGCATTTTCTGAGTGGATTAGATAGAGCAGATTCAGATAAACTACTTACATTGAAATGGACACGTCGTTTCCTAATTTCCTTGTTTCAGAGGATCAAACTCTAGGGAGATGTTTGATCCCTTCCCAAGTCCCCTTGGGGCGCAAAAAGAAAAAATATATACATATATATATATATATATATATATATAAATTCTAGGAAGACCATGTTTCACTTCTTTAACCAGCTCAATTGGTTCTTAATGACTGATAAATTGTCATCCACTCCATTAGTCAAGAATCAAAATATCTTCTTTGTTTTAGGAGTAAATCGAAAAAGGGGAAAAATTTTACTGTGTCATTTATACTTACTATTATTTGGATTACTTAAAACTGAAAATGAAGAAATAATTTCTTGTACGGAAGTTATTTTGCCCTGTACTATAGATTAAGTCTGAAAATGGAAATATGTTGTGGTTCCATGTTTTTGGGTGGAATACAACTTTTGTAGCAAATGGCAGACTATCTCGTATTTATAAGTTAATTCCCTTGTTTCAGACTTTACCAAGAATTGAATGGGGTAAGCACACAAGGGTTATTTTAGATGTCGGCTGTGGTGTTGCTAGCTTTGGTGGCATTTTGTTGGACAAGGATGTTATTACCATGTCATTTGCCCCAAAAGATGAACATGAGGCTCAGATACAGTTTGCTCTTGAGAGAGGGATTCCTGCTACCCTCTCGGTTATTGGAACACAAAGGCTGACATTTCCAGATAATGTGTATGACTTGATTCATTGTGCTCGATGCAGGGTTCACTGGGATGCAGATGGTACATAGTACAATACATACATGTTCTAAGTTTCAAGTATTGAGTCTATCTTAACGTCATTGGCTGCAAACTACAGGTGGAAAACCATTAGTGGAGCTAAACAGGATTCTTAGGCCTGGAGGATACTTTATTTGGTCTGCGACGCCAGTGTACCGTAATGATGAAAAAGATCAGAATGTCTGGAATGGTTTGTCTACTTGTGCTTATAGAGTAGCTGCTCTTTGTCTACATGACGGTTGGAGTGTATAATATTAATATGTTTCCATCTTGTTTCATGCAGCTATGGTTGCTCTGACTGAGGCCATTTGCTGGAAGGTGGTGGCAAAGAACGTTGATTCATCTGGGATTGGGCTAGTTATATATGAGAAGCCTGTTTCATCTTCCTGCTACGAATCACGTAAAGAAAACAAGCCACCGCTATGTGATGAGAAAACTCGGCCTAATAGTTCATGGTATTACAAGTTTCATGTTTATCAATTTGATAGTTAAAATATTATTTATCATCTGTTGGCAGCATCATCATCATCATCATAATGTGACTAGGTATGTGCCCCTCGATGGCTGTCTTTTGCCGATTCCAGTGGCAAGTAAGGATACTTCGTATAGATGGCCTACACCCTGGCCCCAACGACTCAAAAGTAAACCTCTAAGCCTATCAACTGAGCCAGATGCTGAAGAAATCTTCAATGAAGACACTAGACATTGGTCAGCACTTGTCTATGATGTTTATCTGGGAGGATTAGGTATAAATTGGTCAAGAGTGAGAAATGTGATGGATATGAATGCTGGTTATGGAGGGTAAGAAAGTATATTTTGGTATTTATCATGCCTGTTGCTCTCAGCTACCGGCTGACTTGAATCTTTACTTTGCTGGTCAGGTTTGCTGCATCACTTATTGATCAGCCATTATGGGTAATGAACGTGGTCCCAGTTCACGGGCCAGATACTCTACCTCTTATCTTTGACAGAGGGCTGATTGGGATTTATCACGACTGGTGTGAATCACTCAATACCTACCCTCGAACTTATGATCTACTGCATTCCAGTTTTCTCTTTGGAAATCTAACTCATAGGTACGCCATAAACCTGTACATACATTTACGAATATGTCATCTGTACCAGCTGAAAAACACTGCTATGTTTTTAAGTTTAATTTAACAATGGGTGCGTTGTGCTACTCAAGAAGTTTGTTGTTTAATTGTACAAATAGGGTCTTGTGTTTAGGGCTGTTCAATCTCAAACTCGAGACAGTTCCATGTTCGAGTCAAGTTTGAACTTGATTCTGAAGGTTGTTAGTCTAGTTGCTTTCCTTGATCCTAATGTTGGCAATATTTGTTACAGGTGTGATATAGTTGATGTTGCTGTTGAGATTGACCGTGTGTTGAGACCGGGCGGAGTACTCTTAGTTCAAGACACACTGGAAATGATAAACAAGCTTAGTCCAATTTTGCGTTCACTTCAGTGGTCAATAACCTCACATCGTGAACAATTTCTAGTTGGTGCAAAAGGCTTTTGGCGTCCAAATTAAAGAAATAAATAAATTCCTCATAGTGATGGCTCCAAATGTTTATCGTGTATAATCTTCTTCATTTTCTACTTAAAATAAAAAAGTAATTCATTGTTTTTTTCATTGCCATCGGAACTTCTCAAGTCTAAATGTGTATGTCTGAAACCTTGGAGTAGCATTGAAGCAGAGAACTCTTGAAGTATAAACACTGAACATTCATATTGTTCTTCTTTCCTTTGTCTTCTTTCATACAGCACTATACGAACTCCGAGTGCTAGGTTACACTCTGCTTTCTGACAACAACAAACTTAAAGATGGCTCTACAAAAATAAACAAACGCGATCAAAACGGAGAACGCTAAAGGGAGTTCTAGGTAGCAAGTAGCCCTGCAATACCGAGTAAACAGTACAGTTGACTTCAGAAGAACGCTGCACAAAGGGAGCTCGTAGTATCTCCAACGAGCCTGCCGTTGGAAGCTGAAACGATACGAGAGTAACAACCCAAGGCATCATTGTAATCATACGTTTGGTGAGTTTCAGCAGCACCATCAAGAACTTCGTGATCCTTGACCAACATCCAGCCAGAGGCATTCTGTGTGGTATCTAACGAGACTGACACCCCTCCTTCGGAATACTTATCCGTCAGTCCATGAGCAACAGCCGTGACCACCACATACGTCCCATTTGCTGATTTCGGAAGATTTGTAATGGTGAGACTAAGAGGGTATTTCTTCTTAGATTTCGTTTTGCTAATCTTGCTACCTGTGTCGGATAAAATCTTCACTTTCGTCTTTATCTTGACTTTTTGCTCCACTGATTTCTCCGTGCCATTCAGCTGAAACGTAACCACATTCTTGAATTTGACCTTCTGGGAAAACTGGGTAGTAAAATTGCCTGCGCTTGAATTAACCCACCCAACAACGCTGTTCTTTCTCTTTGATTTTGTCTTGAACGATCCATCGAGTTGCTGTATCTTCGACTTGCGTTCAATCTCTATTGTCGGAATATTGTACTCTACGACTTGAGCCTGAACTGCCTCGGAGCCGGGATCCAACCAGAGGTGCAAATTAGCATCAACAAGCCAAAACGAAATACTATCAGCCACACCAAGACCAAACAAATGAGACTTCCCATCCAACAGAAGTCCCAAAAACGGCGTTAGGTCAAAGTCGTAAGAAGGCAGATCAAAAGCTCCAATGGCAACAACCGGTCCCCAAAACAACGGATTGATCCCACCAGTGAATATGACCGGAAAAGGAATTACCGATCCCACCAAGTTCCCATCAATCGTCACCAGAACCTCCCTGTAAGCTCCATGAGCTCGCCCTGTAGTCAAATTGTTCTCCTGTGCGTATGAATCCGGAGGATTTGAATACCAAAACTCGTCATCACCGTGAAACGAAACATAAACCTCGAGCACAGCTTTCATAGTATTCGCAGGAACTTGAATTCCTCTGGTATAAACATCAGACTCATTCTTAATTCTAAACCAAAACTCCTCACTGACATTCCCCGATACCGGAATGATCAAATCGGCTGGTTCTTCATATACATTCGTTAACCTTTCATACTGAAGTTCGTCGGATTCAAGCTCTGATTTCGCATAACCAAACTTTCGGTTAGGCTTCACAAGTTCAATTACCGACGGAAACTTGACGGCGTCGTTAACGACGTTATAATAGAGTAGAGAAACGTTGACGACGTAAACTCCGGTGAATTCGTCGTTGACGATGTTTTCAAGCATAACGGAGAGAGTTAGATTAGCCTGGCGGAGGAGAGAAGAGTATCTGGTAACATCCTTACGAACGTTCCAGAATATTCCGCCTTGGGTGGGCTCCGGAGTGCTGGTGCGGAGCAGCTCGGCTCCTTCGAGCCAAACGCCGGCGATGCGGTCGTACTGATCGCCGTGAGAGGAGGCGTGGAAGAGGAGCACGGCGTGGGACCAGGTGGTGCAGTTAGCGGGAGGGGAGTAGGGGGCTGTGAACGGAGGGAGACCGTAGGTGGAGGCGAAAGAGTGGTTGAGGAGGGAGAGGGAGCATGTGGGAGTGAGGTGGTCGGAGGGGAGTGGGTGGTTGACTTGGAAGTATTCTTGCTGCTGCTGGGATTCGTTGGAATTGGTGAAGTGGTGAGGGCGGAATCGGAATGGAGTAGGAGTCGGAATTGGAGAGGAATGGATTGGAATGGTGAAGGAGAATAGGGAGAGGAGGAGGAGGAGGAGGAGCGAGAGGTTTTGCATGATTGGAAATGGAACTGGGAACTGGAATTGGAATTGCAAATCAAAGTTTTTGGAAATTACACATTTAATAAAGGTGGGTGGTTGACACTTGGCAGGTTTTTGTGCTGGAAACTTGACCCATCAAAATTTCAATAGTCAAGCTAGATTTATTTCGAACGTGTAGAACGTTCTAAATTTGTACATGCTCGTACTTTTTTCATTTTATTTTAATTATACCGAAAGTGATATAAATATCTCATAACATATCATTCGAAATGAAAAAAACTTATATATATTAATAAATTTATTTTTATCAAATAATATATCTTTATTAATAATAATAGAAATAAATATAATTAATAATTATGAGTAGTTAAGAGAATATAAGAATAAATTAAATAAATATAATTACAGATTTTTAAATATCTTAAAAAATCATTGAGATAATTATTTGAAATAACATCTATTTTGAATCGAAATGAGTAACATAATAATAATAATAATAATAATAATAATAATAATAATAATAATAATAATAATAATAATAATAATAATAATAATAATGTTTTTTCAACAATTTGGTGAGCAAAATGTTTTAAGTAGAGTGACGTGGGTAGTTTGATATTTGATATTTCACTTTAAATATCATAGGTTCCACCATTTTCTTTTTATATCTCTCCTACTTTTTCACTTTACATATCAAATATTAAAATTAAATATCGCACGATATCGTATTCTTGATCTGACCATAAATTAAGTTCGGTCGACATATTTCTTGGTGAAAGTACCGTCGATCTCATTGATAAATAATTCGGGGCTCAGTTTATGTTCCTACTTATTATTTGAAATTTTTTGAAATGCTTTCATTTCAAACTGGTCTTAGTTAATTGATCAAGCAGCTGTTAGTTATTTTTATAAACCAATTATAATAATAAACAAATATGAGAGGAGTAACAAAAAAATTGATTAATTAAAGAGAGAACAAAAAAAAAATGTAAAGATTTGACACATATGAGGCGCTACTGTCTTTTGATTCCAGCCCAAGTGTCAATTTGAAATAAAATTACCTAATTTATATTTTTCACTAAATATGAAGTATTTCTTAATTATGACCGGATCACGAATCCAATATCACACTACTTGAACACATGATTAATATGGAAAAACTTGATCACTAACTTCT